>JABSTQ010009819.1:0-398209 GCA_013358835.2 Ixodes persulcatus | reverse complement strand
GTAAGTGCTTGGCTAGTTGGTGTCCCATTTGAAAAAATAAAGCGAGAAAAAGAAGAGGGATCGACGCAAACTACTAGTGTCGCAAAACTATCGATAGTAAACCGTTGACAATACTATCGATAGGTTTACGATAGTCGACTATCGATAGCTTTCCGATAGTCGATTAACGATAATTTCCGATAGTCGACAATCGATAGTACTATACATAGCTTTTCGACAGTCGACTATCGATAATGTTTCGACAGTCGACTATCGACTATCGATAGTTTTCGATTGTCGACCTATCGATAGTACTATCGATAGTTTTTCAATAATCGGCTATCGATAGTACTATCGATAGTTTTTTCGATAGTCCGACTATCGATAGTTTTTCAATAGTCGACTATCGATAGTACTATCGATAGTTTTCCGATAGTCGACTATCGATAGTACTATCGAGAGTTTTCCGATTGTCGACTATCGATAGTACTATCGATAGTTTTTCGATAGTCGACTATCGATAGTACTATCGATAGTTTTTCCGATTGTCGACTATCGATAGTAGTATCGATAGTTTTTCGATAGTCGACTATCGATAGTACTATCGATAGTTTTTTCAATAGTCGACTATCGATAGTACTATCGATAGTTTTCGAAGTCGACTATCGATAGTACTATCGATAGTTTTCCGATAGTCGACTATCGATAGTACTATCGATAGTTTTTCGATAGTCGATTATCGATAGTACTATCGATAGTTTTCTGATTGTCGACTATCGATAGTACTATCGATAGTTTTTCGATTGTCGACTATCGATAGTTTTTCGATACTCGACTATCGATAGTACTATCGATAGTTTTTCGATTGTCGACTATCGATAGTACTATCGATAGTTTTTCAATAGACGACTATCAATAGTACTATCGATAGTTTTCCGATTGTCGACTATCGATAGTACTATCGATAGTTTTTCGATAGTCGACTATCGATAGTACTATCAATAGTTTTTCAATAGTCGACTATCGATAGTACTATCGATAGTTTTCCGATAGTCGACTATCGATAGTTCTATCGATAGTTTTCCGATAGTCGACTATCGATAGTACTATCGATAGTTTTTCAATAGTCGACTATCAATAGTACTATCGATAGTTTTCCGATTGTCGACTATCGATAGTACTATCGATAGTTTTTCGATAGTCGACTATCGATAGTACTATCGATAGTTTTTCAATAGTCGACTATCGATAGTACTATCGATAGTTTTCCGACAGTCGACTATCCATAGTACTATCGATAGTTTTCCGATAGTCGACTATCGATAGTACTATCGATAGTTTTTCGATTGTCGACTATCGATAGTACTATTGATAGTTTTTCGACAGTCGACTATCGATAGTACTATCGATAGTTTTTTTACTATCGATAGTATTGCACCACAAAGAGCGAACACAGTTGCCGCACCGCCGCTCGCCTCCCTTCCTCTTCCCTGCCCAAACTCCCGTCTTCGTCATCACTGAAAGCTGAACCAAAGTTGGGATGGTAAGTGCTTGGGCTAGTTGGTGTCCCATTTGAAAAAATAAAGCGAGAAAAAGAAGAGGGATCGACGCAAACTACTAGTGTCGCATACCTACCGATAGTAAACCGTTGACAATACTATCGATAGGTTTACGATAGTCGACTATCGATAGCTTTCCGATAGTGGATTAACGATAATTTTCCGATAGTCGACAATCGATAGTACTATACATAGCTTTTCGACAGTCGACTATCGATAATGTTTCGACAGTCGACTATCGACTATCGATAGTTTTTCGATTGTCGACTATCGATAGTACTATCGATAGTTTTTCAATAATCGGCTATCGATAGTACTATCGATAGTTTTTCGATAGTCGACTATCGATAGTTTTTCAATAGTCGACTATCGATAGTACTATCGATAGTTTTCCGATAGTCGACTATCGATAGTACCATCGAGAGTTTTCCGATTGTCGACTATCGATAGTACTATCGATAGTTTTTCGATAGTCGACTATCGATAGTACTATCGATAGTTTTCCGATTGTCGACTATCGATAGTAGTATCGATAGTTTTTCGATAGTCGACTATCGATAGTACTATCGATAGTTTTTTCAATAGTCGACTATCGATAGTACTATCGATAGTTTTTCGATTGTCGACTATCGATAGTACTCTCGATAGTACTATCGATAGTTTTTCGATAGTACTCTCGATAGTACTATCGATAGTTTTTCGATAGTCGACTATCGATAGTACTATCGATAGTTTTCCGATAGTCGACTATCGATAGTACTGTCGATAGTTTTTTGATAGTCGACTATCGATAGTACTATCGATAGTTTTTCAATAGTCGACTATCGATAGTACTATCGATAGTTTTTCGATTGTCGACTATCGATAGTACTATCGATAGTTTTCCGATAGTCGACTATCGATAGTTCTATCGATAGTTTTCCGATAGTCGACTATCGATAGTACTATCGATAGTTTTTCAATAGTCGACTATCAATAGTACTATCGATAGTTTTCCGATTGTCGACTATCGATAGTACTATCGATAGTTTTTCGATAGTCGACTATCGATAGTACTATCGATAGTTTTTCAATAGTCGACTATCGATAGTACTATCGATAGTTTTCCGATAGTCGACTATCGATAGTACTATCGATAGTTTTCCGATAGTCGACTATCGATAGTACTATCGATAGTTTTTCGATTGTCGACTATCGATAGTACTATTGATAGTTTTTCGACAGTCGACTATCGATAGCACTATCGATAGTTTTTTTACTATCGATAGTATTGCACCACAAAGAGCGAACACAGTTGCCGCACCGCCGCTCGCCTCCCTTCCTCTTCCCTGCCCAAACTCCCGTCTTCGTCATCACTGAAAGCTGAACCAAAGTTGGGATGGTAAGTGCTTGGGCTAGTTGGTGTCCCATTTGAAAAAATAAAGCGAGAAAAAGAAGAGGGATCGACGCAAACTACTAGTGTCGCATACCTACCGATAGTAAACCGTTGACAATACTATCGATAGGTTTACGATAGTCGACTATCGATAGCTTTCCGATAGTCGATTAACGATAATTTTCCGATAGTCGACAATCGATAGTACTATACATAGCTTTTCGACAGTCGACTATCGATAATGTTTCGACAGTCGACTATGGACTATCGATAGTTTTTCGATTGTCGACTATCGATAGTACTATCGATAGTTTTTCGATAGTCGACTATCGATAGTACTATCGATAGTTTTCCGATTGTCGACTATCGATAGTAGTATAGATAGTTTTTCGATAGTCGACTATCGATAGTACTATCGATAGTTTTTTCAATAGTCGACTATCGATAGTACTATCGATAGTTTTTCGATTGTCGACTATCGATAGTACTCTCGATAGTACTATCGATAGTTTTTCGATAGTCGACTATCGATAGTACTATCGATAGTTTTCCGATAGTCGACTATCGATAGTACTGTCGATAGTTTTTTGATAGTCGACTATCGATAGTACTATCGATAGTTTTTCAATAGTCGACTATCGATAGTACTATCGATAGTTTTTCGATTGTCGACTATCGATAGTACTATCGATAGTTTTCCGATTGTCGACTATCGATAGTACTATCGATAGTTTTTCAATAGTCGACTATCGATAGTACTATCGATAGTTTTTCGATTGTCGACTATCGATAGTACTATCGATAGTTTTCCGATTGTCGACTATCGATAGTACTATCGATAGTTTTTCGATAGTCGACTATCGATAGTACTATCGATAGTTTTCCGATAGTCGACTATCGATAGTACTATCGATAGTTTTTCGATAGTCGACTATCGATAGTACTATCGATAGTTTTTCAATAGTCGACTATCGATAGTACTATCGATAGTTTTTCGATTGTCGACTATCGATAGTACTATCGATAGTTTTTCAATAGTCGATTATCGATAGTACCATCGATAGATTTCTGATTGTCGACTATCGATAGTACTATCGATAGTTTTTCGATTGTCGACTATCGATAGTTTTTCGATACTCGACTATCGATAGTACTATCGATAGTTTTTCGATTGTCGACTATCGATAGTACTATCGATAGTTTTTCAATAGACGACTATCAATAGTACTATCGATAGTTTTCCGATTGTCGACTATCGATAGTACTATCGATAGTTTTTCGATAGTCGACTATCGATAGTACTATCAATATTTTTTCAATAGTCGACTATCGATAGTTTTCCGATAGTCGACTATCGATAGTTCTATCGATAGTTTTCCGATAGTCGACTATCGATAGTACTATCGATAGTTTTTCAATATTCGACTATCAATAGTACTATCGATAGTTTTCCGATTGTCGACTATCGATAGTACTATCGATAGTTTTTCGATAGTCGACTATCGATAGTACTATCGATAGTTTTTCAATAGTCGACTATCGATAGTACTATCGATAGTTTTCCGATAGTCGACTATCGATAGTACTATCGATAGTTTTCCGATAGTCGACTATCGATAGTACTATCGATAGTTTTTCGATTGTCGACTATCGATAGTACTATCGATAGTTTTCCGATTGTCGACTATCGATAGTACTATCGATAGTTTTTTGATAGTCGACTATCGATAGTACAATCGATAGTTTTTCGACAGTCGACTATCGATAGTACTATCGATAGTTTTTTTGCTATCGATAGTCAGATTTCTGCGACTATCAATACTATCGATAGTACTATCGATAGTATTTTACTATCGATAGTTAGATTTCGGCGACTATCAATACTATCGATAGTACTATCGATAGTTTTGCATCACTACCGAACAGACGACTGGAGCTGTTTCTTAAACGCAGATACTCACAAAAGCTCGATTTCGCAGACAGATAAGTCGCATGGTCGATTCATGCGAGTTAGTTCAAAATTACTCTCGGTGGAACAATTCTGTAGTCATAACCGCTTTCCTTAGCTGATCAAAACTGATGAGAGTCTATTACCGTCTCTCCGGAGCCCATAGTTTCAGTTTTGAACGAAATCTCCGAAACAAAAGTTTGACATGAAAAGAACAAAAAGCACCGGTAAAACAAAAGTTTATGTGCACCGGCTACACTTAACCATCGCAGTTGAAATACCTATAAAATAGGGCATTAAACAAAAAGAAATCTGTTAAATTAAACGCGCCACCTGTTCAGGCGGCCTGGCTACAGCCCGGCCGTGCCGACGCGACGTGTTCCCAGCCGCCATGTTTGTTTGATGGTGGCGCCCCCTATAGGTCGCTGGAGTCGCGAATACTCCTGGGAGCTTTCCGCTGCCCGTTGAGGAACCCGGCCACCAAGTGCCGTCGAACTACTCTCCTTGGAGCTCACCTTGCTTCGCTCACAAAAAGCTACGTTGCGAGTTTTTCGGTACCCGGGACGAACCCGGGTCCCTAGAATTAAATCTTACTTTGGACAAGCAAAAAAAAAAAAAAAAGCGGCCTCACTTACTAACATTTTGTCGTCTTCCAGAGCTACTAGCCACCTAAGGGATCGTGCCACCACGTCGGAACCGAGGAGTCAATTAATGCCAAACAAAGTCGGTGCGCATGCGAGTTGGTGGAAGTTTACCATGATGTATTGCCGCGCGCGCAGCTGGCCAAGTAGGCAGCGCGCGCGTGGCCTAAGGGTTATCGCGCCTGACTCCCACGCGAAAGGCCAGGGTTCGATTCCTGGCCGTGCCTACACATTTTGTTGACGCTGAAATGTGATGTTCTAGTAAATTCGAGAGCCGCCTTGCTAATTCGAGGTTAGAATATTCTACGACCCGAACCTTCTACGCCGAATGTTCCGGAAGCACACGCGTGTACAAAAGGGGCTCCGCCTGGCAAGCCAAGTCAGTTTCGCCCCAGCGTTCGACTCTGCTCTTTCGCCGACTTCGACGCCCGCGACGCTCTACTGTTATCTTTTGTTTCCTTCTTTATTTTGGGCACAAGTTCGCCCGATTAAACGTTTCGTTTACTAAGTTATTTGCCGCCTCATCACTTGTCATTCGTGACATTTGGTGGAGGTGCTGGGTACCGCATGCCCGTGCAGCGTTCCCCTCCAAGAGCCCGCAGTGCAAGTCCGATTCCAAGCCCGGTGAGAAGACAACTCTCCGCGGAACCCGAAACTCGGACCAGCCGCCGCATCAAGGGAGAGGATCCTGAGTACGGCCAGCTGTGGGACAAGCCCAAGCCAAAGAAGACGACGATGGCAAACCAGGCGCAGACCCCGGCCGCTCCCGCCATCGTATACCTGCCCGTCGCACCCAGAACACCGACGCCTTTCCACGGAGACGACCACGAGGATATTGAAGACTGGCTGCAACACTATGAACGTGTAGCCCGCCACAACGGATGGACGACTGACCAATGCCTTCACAATCTGTACTTCGCGCTCGAAGGAACTGCGAGGCATTGGTTTGAAAACCACGAAGCGTCCTTCACTACGTGGGAGTCCTGCGCCGCCGAGTTGAAGCGAACATTCCTCAACCACCATCGTCGGCAGCGAGCGGAGGACCTTCTCCAAACAAGGGTGCAGGGCCCCAACGAAAGCGTGACCAGCTTCGTTGAGGATGTCATGCGCCTATGTGCCCGAGCCGATCCGGAGGCAGCCGAGGAGAAGAAGCTTCGCGTCCTCATGCGTGGCGTGAAGGCTGAAATTTTCGGGGGCCTTGTCCGCAACCCTCCGACAACCGTCGACGGTTTTGTGGCTGAAGCCACTAACATCGAGCGTGCACTGGCGTCCCGAGCAAGCCACTACCACCGACTCGCCGGCGCGCCTACTGCCCCAACCGTCGCAGCTACCCGTCTGGACTTGAGCACCACCGGTGTCGACGGCCTTCGGGAAATCGTCCGCGACATCGTCCGAGAAGAACTCAGGAAGCTCCTGCCTACTGACAACCAGCCGGCTGCGCTGTCGATCGCCGAAGTTGTCCGCGAGGAGGTCCAGAGGGCATTCCAACCGGAGGCTCCTGCCAGCGTAGCAGCACCCGAGGAGCCGACTCTGACTTACGCCGCAGTAGCTCGGAGACCGGCTCCAGCGTCCCGGCAGTATTGGACGCCACCTCGACGTGACCCACCCGCGCCACAGACTTTCCAACGTCGGGATGGGCAGCCCCAGCTCGTCCGCACCGAACAACCAGCCCCTAGGAAGACGGATGTGTGGCGCACGGCCGATCGACGACCACTATGTTATCACTGTGGCGAGGCCGATCACGTCTACCGGAGGTGCCCGTACCGACAAATGGGCCTCCGAGGTTTTGCGCCGAACGACCCTCGCCCAAGACACGGCGAACGCCCGCGTGACATCGAGGAATACCTCCGTCGCCCCCCGTCACCAGCGCCGACAGCACCACGAAGTTCAAGGTCTCCATCCCCCCGACGTTCCGCATCGCCATTCCATCGGTCGCGCCGTGACAGCCTGTCTCCCACTTCCCGCCGGGAAAACTAAGCGCGGCAACTCCCGGAGGTGAAGTTGCCGAAGACGACCGAAGCAAAGAGCCTCCAAGAACGCCGGAGCGCTCCCACTCGCCTGACGTCCCGCATCGCAACGACGCCCCTGCAACGGTGTCCAACAATCTAAACGTTGTTATCGACGGCTACGACGCATCGGCACTCGTGGACACCGGAGCAGACTACTCAGTCATGAGTGGGAGGCTCTCTCGCCACCTGCGAAAAGTTACGACGCCTTGGGGAGGACCACAAATTCGGACCGCCGGAGGACACCTTATCACGCCTGTCGGAAGTTGCACTGCCCGCGTCGAAATTCGCGGCGAAACGTGCCCTGTGAAATTCGTCGTTCTACAAGACTGTTCCAGAGATGTCATTCTCGGCATGGACTTTCTGTGCGAATACGGCGCCGTCATCGACCTGGGTGAGAACAGATTGACGCTGCGGAAGCCTGTTCCACCTTCAGAGAAACCCCAAACAGCGTCAGCCGCCGTCCGAGTCGCCGCCGCCCACGTGAACCTGCCGCCGCGATCAAGTGTTGTCGTACCCGTCGTGGCCGATACAGCTACCTGCGGCGAGGTTGTCCTGGAAGGCAACCTTCAATTGCTTTTAGGAAGAGGAATAGGCGTCGCAAGAGGAGTAGCTGAATTTCAGGACGGCCGCACTGTGGTCCTCGTGACGAACTTCCGAAATGAAACGCAACACCTAACAAAAGGGGCAGCCATTGGCCACGTCGAGGAACTCCACAACTCCGTCGAAATCGCCGCCATTACTGACGAAACATCGCCACCTCAGCAAGGCAGTACGTCGCCAGCGCAGCTCGACATTGACCCTAAGCTTCCGGGCCCGAAACGACGGCAGCTGTTTAACCTCCTCGCCGAATACACCGACTGCTTTGCGACATCATCGAAGGTACGCCAAACCGCCGTTGCGAAGCACCGCATCATTACCGAGGACGACGCGCGCCCTGTGCATCGATCGCCGTACAGAGTCTCCGTAAAAGAAAGGGAGGTAATCCAGGAACAAGTTCGAGAGATGCTGAACGACGACATAATCCAACCTTCGAGCAGTCCATGGGCCTCTCCAGTCGTACTGGTTAGGAAGAAGGACGGAACGCTTAGGTTCTGCGTGGACTACCGGCAGCTGAACGCGGTGACGAAGAAAGACGTCTACCCACTCCCCCGTATCGACGACACGTTAGACCGGCTACGCCACTCTCGATACTTTTCATCGATGGACCTGAAGAGCGGCTACTGGCAGATCGAAGTCGACGAACGGGACCGAGAGAAGACAGCTTTCGTCACGCCAGATGGATTGTACGAGTTCAAAGTGATGCCCTTCGGACTATGCACGGCTCCAGCTACTTTTCAGCGTGTCATGGACACCGTACTGGCAGGACTGAAGTGGCAGAGCTGTCTCGTCTACCTCGACGACGTCGTAGTGTTTTCCGGCGACTTCGACGAGCACTTGCGACGACTCCGAGCTGTTCTCCAATCCATACGGACCGCCGGACTCACCCTCAAGCCGTCAAAGTGTCGGTTCGCCTATGACGAACTGAAGTTCCTAGGTCACGTGGTTAGTAACGAAGGCGTTCGCCCAGACCCAGAGAAGACTCGCGCCGTCGCAGCATTTCCAGCACCGAGAGACAAGAAGGCCGTGCGAAGGTTCCTTGGACTATGTGCCTACTATCGACGCTTCGTCCGGGATTTCGCAAGGATTTCCGCACCGCTCACAAATCTCACGAAAGACGACGAGAAGTTTGAGTGGACCGAGGAGCAGCAGCAGGCATTCGACGAGCTGAAGCGACGACTGCAGACTCCTCCTGTTCTTGGACATTTCGACCAGGATGCGGAAACCGAGATTCACACGGACGCAAGTAACGCAGGACTTGGCGCGGTACTGGTTCAAGTACAAGAAGGAACCGAGCGAGTCATCGCTTACGCAAGTCGGACACTGTCCAAGGCGGAGAGAAATTACTCCACGACTGAGAAAGAATGCCTTGCGGTCGTCTGGGCAATCACGAAGTTTCGTCCGTACTTGTACGGGAGCCCGTTCCGTGTAGTCACGGACCACCACTCGCTCTGCTGGCTTGCGAACCTCAAGGACCCGTCAGGACGCCTCGCTCGGTGGAGTCTCCGACTACAAGAGTTCGACATGACTGTGGTCTACAAGTCGGGCCGCAAGCACAGCGACGCCGACTGCCTGTCCAGAGCCCCCGTCGAAACACCTTCCGGCAGCAGCGACGACGATGACGACGAGTCCTTCCTAGGCGCGGTGAACACCGACGACATGGCACGACGTCAAAGAGACGACCCTGAGTTACGCGCGCTAATCGAGCACCTCGAAGGACGGGGGGGTACTATACCCCGTGTTTTCTTGAGAGCCCTGCCGACCTTCGTCCTCCGACAAGGTGTACTTTACAAGGAGAACTTCGGAGACAACAGCTCGCCATGGCTGCTGGTAATCCCTACCGACCTTAGAGCGGAGATCTTTCAAGCCTGCCACGACGACCCGACATCCGGACACCTTGGCTACAGCCGTACGCTGGCCCGGATTCGTGAAAGGTATTATTGGCCCAAGCTGCCGAAGACCGTACACCTCTACACACGGTCGTGCCACGAGTGCCAGCGACGCAAGAAACCACCCACGAAGCCGGCAGGTCTCCTGCAGCCGATTGCTCCCCCAACCGCACCGTTCCAGCAGATCGGAGTGGATCTACTTGGTCCTTTCCCACCATCGACGCAAGGGAACAGATGGATAATCGTCGCCACAGATTATCTCACGCGGTATGCCGAAACGAAAGCCCTTCCTTCTGGGACTGCTGTGGAAGTCGCCAAGTTTTTCATCGAATCCATCGTCCTCCGGCACGGCGCTCCCGAGGTTCTGATCTCAGACCGAGGATCATCATTCATGGCCCAGCTGACGCAAGAAATCCTTCGTCTCAGCCACACCAGCCATCGTCGCACCACTGCGTACCACCCGCAGACCAACGGGCTGACGGAGAGACTCAACAAGACCATCGCGGACATGATCTCTATGTACGTCGACGTGGAGCACAAGACGTGGGACGAGGTGTTGCCATACGTCACATTTGCCTACAACACGGCCGTGCAAGAGACCACCGGGGTAACACCCTTTCAACTGGTGCATGGTCGCAAGGTAACGACAATGCTGGACGCGATGTTACCCCACGAACCGGCTGTCGACGGAAGCGACGATGCCCAGGTGGTTGCCCAACGGGCAGAAGAAGTCCGCCAGCTCGCCAGACACCGTATTCAAGCCCAACAACGAGTCGACACTGGCCGCTACAACCTTCGTCGTCGGGACGTCCACTTTCAACCCGGAGACCGGGTGTGGGTATGGACACCGATCCGCCGCCGTGGTCTCAGCGAAAAACTCCTGAAGCGCTACTTTGGACCCTACAAAGTGCTTCGTCGACTCGGGGATCTGACCTACGAGGTGATGCCCGACGGAACACGGACTTCATCACGCCGCCCTCCACGACCAGAAGTCGTCCACGTCGTGCGCATGAAGCCATACTACGCTCGATAGGACTGTGGACCTTAAGTGTTCCAAATGACTCTTTAGTTTACCCTTCTTTTTTTTGTTTGCTTTGTTTTGATTTGTGCTGCATCGGGGCGATGCTCTTTTTAAAGGGGGGAGTAATGCCGCGCGCGCAGCTGGCCAAGTAGGCAGCGCGCGCGTGGCCTAAGGGTTATCGCGCCTGACTCCCACGCGAAAGGCCAGGGTTCGATTCCTGGCCGTGCCTACACATTTTGTTGACGCTGAAATGTGATGTTCTAGTAAATTCGAGAGCCGCCTTGCTAATTCGAGGTTAGAATATTCTACGACCCGAACCTTCTACGCCGAATGTTCCGGAAGCACACGCGTGTACAAAAGGGGCTCCGCCTGGCAAGCCAAGTCAGTTTTTCGCCCCAGCGTTCGACTCTGCTCTTTCGCCGACTTCGACGCCCGCGACGCTCTACTGTTATCTTTTGTTTCCTTCTTTATTTTTGGGCACAAGTTCGCCCGATTAAACGTTTCGTTTACTAAGTTATTTGCCGCCTCATCACTTGTCATTCGTGACAGTATTCAACCCGAGACTGGGGCAGGAGGAACAAAAAGTGACAGTGTCTATTGCTGGGCATACTGAAACACGAGACAGGGGCCAAAAAGGACAAAACACTACGTCTCTAACCAACTCGACTGAAGGTTGTTTTTATTGAGGTTTTTTTTTGACTACAGTGAATTTTGTTTTGCATGGTAAGTGTTTGGTAAATCGCCTAAAACTGATGCCGTGACACATTTTGCACGATGAAGAGTTTGGTCATTTGATTCGTATATCTAAAACAAGTTCTGTATTATTTGCAGACACTCATAAAATTACATGGTGTTACGATTCGGCATCTGGCTAGATCGTTAGTGCAAGGCGCAGATCTAAGATAATCTATTTCCGATGTTCCAGCTGCTCATTCCACAACTGCAACCCCCCCCCCCCCCCCTTTTCCGCTAAAAGAAAATTAAAAAGTAAGACATACAATATCGGGCTCGTCAGGGATTTGAACCCGGGACCTCTCGCACCCTAAGCGAGAATCATACCCCTAGACCAACGAGCCGGACGGGGAGCACGTGCAACCAGATCCTCATCGAGGTAAAAAGTAATGTCATCTTTTACGTTGTTTTTCTCTTTACCTGGCTGGTATCCGGTATATAGCTTTGATAACCTGACGTATCTCGCACAGTACCAACTTTTGGCTGCAATTTACGGGCGGTCACCTGTTAGCAGACTGAAGAGTGTTGTAGACGTAACCGAAAACGAGCTATGAAATACGTTATTCGTTAATTGCATATGTAAAAGGAACGCCTTACCCACCTGCGTTACCTAATAAAAGTAATGCGCGTTACCGTTACCGATAAAAAGTAACGCGTGTTACTTTTGAGTCACTATTTGCTTCCAGAAAACATTTGATGATGCACTTCAGAGTACCTCCACTCTATTCGCAACTCCAACGCACTATAGGTGGCGGGGCGGTAGTTCCAAGATGGCGGAAGAGACGGGGATAGATTCTCCAGGGTTTCGCGTGCGCCTGGTTGCTGACGCTGGTCAGTGCGCTAAAAAAATGATTTATTTGTCTGCAAACGCGAAGTGGTTTGAGCAGGATCATATTACAGGTGACGGGGATGTTGATGCGCGTTAGCAAAATGAGTATGCTGATATTTAAAAGTTGCAGAAACCTCGACTTGCGAAGCTTTGTGGTGGGCGAGCGCGTTTTACGCACTGGCCACGTCACTGTTTGTGGCAGAGTTTTTTGAGGGTGATAAAGATATCGTGTTTGCGCTTTGCCTGGCCATTAGTGCTCTAAAAAGTGAGCCGCGCACGGTGACCGTCAAGCTTCGGAAGAGCAGCGTTCACAGTGTTTGTGTCACAGGCTCGCAACTCGCCACTCACCGTCTCGGTTTTAGCGTAATATAGCGGTTTTAGTGGAATATATAGCAATTCATCCATACACTGCTAGCCGAAAACAATGACTTGTTTTCTGAAACTTTAGTTTCTTGCAGGGTTACTATGTCACAGTCCTAGGTCTCTAGAATGCGCAAAAGTTGGTATGGTTTTGGTTGAGTTGATACCCCGGACATCGAGTGTAGAAATGATAAATGGGCTTGCCTGGGCGGCGCCACCAATTACTCGTCATGTTTAGGGTTGGTTTCCGGCCAGGCAAGACTTTTTTTCGCTCGATCTTTAAATTTAGGCTTTTGTCTTTGTTCTTGTAGGTCCAAGCCTGTCTGTGGCTCTTGTGTTACTGACAAGTCGACTGCGGGTGTTCCAGGCTCGACCAGAGTATGTTCTTCAGTCGCAGTCAGTTTGGGTATTTTGCATACCCGGCCACGTTCGCCTCATTCTTCGTGGTTTTTGGTAGTTGTATGTGTCGTTTTCTGGAGCCCGTACTCTCCTTAGTTGGGACGTCGTCGTCCTGGCTTGCATGTAACCCTTGCACCGAGCATGCTTCCTTGTCGACGTTGGGAACCTGTTCAGCAGCTAGATGTTCTGAAGCCTTAGCACCGGACATAGTCACCTCTCTGTGTGTGTCAGGGGGGTCTTGAGTAGAGGAATCATCGTTCCTGCTCATCTCCTCTACGTCCATGATGTGTTCGTTGTCATCAGCTTCCAGCGACGTCTTTCCTAGCAGCCTCGATGCAGACGTAACCACGCTTTCCTCGCTGGTGTGCCCATAACGCCAGCAGTTATGGCATTGTGGGGTGCGACACTGTCTGCGAATATGACCGATGGATTTACATCGTAGACAAAGAGGAGGTCGTCCAGGGATGACCCCCAGCGTATTAACCCCGAAGATGGTCAGATTATCTGGTACCTTGTCCACCGTGAGGTGTTCTTTTAAGACCAGTGTCACCACGCGTGTCAGCATTTCTGTTTCTTCAAGGCCTGAAAACCACCACCTCTCTCTTTTGATGTCCTTGACCATGCCGAACGGCTCAAGAACTTTCTTGATTTTGCTATCTGGCAGAGGAATTGGAAGCCATAGAAGCATCAGCTTTATCTATAATCTCTCCCTTGCAGGGGTCAATAATAAGGCATCTTTTTGTTTCACCAGTAGCTCCTCGCCAGCCTTGATCTTGACTTTGGTTGCTCCATTAGCAAAGACGGCCATCCAAACGTGGCTAATTTGGTATGGGCCAAAGCCAATTAGATCTTTCCGATCAATGATCGAAAAAGCACGTCCTTGAAGTCTGTAGCTTTATACGGATGTCCGGTCAGATCAGCATGGAGAAATAAAGAATTAGTGACAAGAACCTGAGGGTGGACGAGAAAGAATGATCCTATTCGCGACTCCAGCAAAACGGACTCCACCAAGCGGGAAAACCGGGAACCAGCCGAAACAGGTCGCTTCGCGCCACTCCGCGTCTCTGGCGGCTTTCGCGGATACGTGTTGTCGGCGCGGTAGCGAACAAAGTAATTTGACGAAGATCCGAATATTTCTTAAGTTTGCCCGAGTGTTCATTAGTGTGGTGAAGCTTCAGTAGATTGTTTCCTTTCATCACACGTTTGAAAGCCCGTTTACGCCCCAACACACGGTCGCGTGCTTTCGATTTCTTGGATGGGGAGTGATCACGGAAAAAACGTTTTGATTTCTTGTCTGTCTCGAATCACATTCAAAGTGACGACTACTTGGTAACTGATAAGTAATTTTTTTATAAGGATGTAGAACAGTAGACTGAGGACGACAGACGAGGTGTTTGACTGGAGGGAACACCAACGTTGCAGTCAAGTAAATGGGAAGGTTCGATAGCTGCTTTTCTTGAGTTTGGTAGTGTTCGGTTAGCTTCAAGATTGAGCCACCCACGCCAGTGGCTATTCATTTTTGCTGCTTTTTGCCGAAAAAGCCTCTGGACCACACTGAAGGAGTTGGGCTGATTTCGCAATTACTTAATTCCGGAAAACCTGCTCGCTGCATACGAATAATGAAGGAATTTGTCTGCTTTCAAAAGGTGGGGGACGCATCTACAAAGTTCGAAGCTGTCACGATATTATGATCTATCGTGCCTCCAACATTTATATTACACCCCGTCGAAGCCAGCAGCAATATTAGTTTACATTGATCAGGTTGTCCGGCCACAAACAAATACTCGATTCCTCCCTACAGGATTCGAAGTCAAGTTCAATGCAAAGAGGTTCTGCGTGAATCTTCGATGAAGACTCTCTTCAGTTTGTCCGCATTCGTCTCCGTGTTGCCGGCTAGAACCATTTGGCTGAGTTTAAAGGGGTCCTGCAATCATATTTAAGCGTCTGCCTTTTTTGCGGTGTCCACGTCTCTTGGGGTTCGGCAAAGCCAGCGGGCACGGAGAGAGTAACTAAATATCAGTGCGTCATATTTTAACCGGACGACACGGAAACGTCCTCCGCCAACGAGGGCGACCCGCGTTGCCGAAAGCGCGCGAAATGTGACGTCTTTGGTCCTGGGCTTACTACTGGTCAGAGCCGCTAAAAGCTTTTTTTTTTAGTCGAGACACAAAATATAAGTGTCGCGAACCGTTTCAATTATGTATGAAACTAGTTTTTAAAAACAAATGCAGTTTATAAAGTACGGAAACAAGAAATGACCCGTCGACATACCCGCCACCAAGCGGCGGAAAAAACGGCGCATACTAGAAAGGGCTAGTGGGATGAGGCCCCGACGAACGGCCAGCGTAGAAAAATCGCGGATGTACGCGGCGGCGCTGCGATCGTATACCGGCTCCAGGATCCGACCGGTTCCGAGCGTTCCGAAGGCCTTCGGCGCGGGCTTGGTCGGCGATTTGGCCATTTGGCGGTATGACAGCGCGAAGTGGCTCCCGTTCTGAACTGATCTTTACCCCGTGTTTGCTGTCGTTTGTGGCCAATGAAGTGTTATGCCGAATTAGTCTTTAATCGCGCAGCAAATGCAATGCGAGCCGCCCTGGCCGCCCGCTTCATACAGCCTATCTAACACGTGCTTTAGTGGCGCCCTCTCGAGCCGTCGACACGGAGTGCGACAGCCGTGAACGCTCGATGAGCCCACTACCCTTCCTCTAGTTCACGGCCACTCAAGCCAGGACCTACGACGTCATGAAGGAGGTTATTTTTTGCTTGTTTTTGTAATTCTAATTTGCCTATAACTTTAAAAAAAAAAAGCGAAATTTGATAAAAGTAAAGTTTCATTAAGTTACTACGTTCAGTGCGCTCAAGTTCAGTGCAAAATAAAAACCAGTAAAAAAGTCAATGCAGGGCCCCTTTAAAGGGGTACTCCGGCGATTTCTTCATGGTCCCCGATTTGCTTGAAATTTTGCTAAACTCGCCAAACAACATCGCTAAAACAGTATCCCAAATATTAGGTCAAAATAATTTTTTTTTTCACGAAGTTATTGAATTTACAACTTTGGTCCTCACCGTGTTTTTCAAACTGAAAACCTCTACTGGCAACAACGAAAAAGTGACGTCAGTGGAAGGCAGGGGTTCACTTTTTGGGCTGTAGAATTTATTCCCAACTGATTCCAAGCAGTTTCATGTTGTCAAATCAATGCTTTAGAAGCTCGCTCCAGTACCCGCGCGCCAGCACGGATCAAATGATTGGCATATTCTATTTTTTAGACTGCTTGCTCGACTGGCAAGCCTGCCTGCCACTGACGTCACGGCACTGAAAAGTGCGGGTATATTTGAATGTTGGTTTTTGCATCATTTTCATTTGCCGATTTCACAATAACTAATATGAATTTCGCGATACAAAGTAGCATACTGGAAAGGGTAAAGGCCGGGGAGTCAGAAAATACAGTTAGTTGAGGTAGCTCAAAAAATCGCCGGAGTACCCCTTTAAGTAGTATCTCTCTGTGCGTCAAATATACTTTTATTCGGCAGTTCACCTAATACTAGTTCTCGATTGCAACTAAAACCGGAATTGAAATACGAGTATCAGCTGCTTAATGGGGTGCCAGCGGGTTAACATGCTCCTTGGCTCAAGAAGCGCTTGCTTAATTTTCGTAATTTTCCTGCAGCCTGTGTTGTTGACCGAACAGACGACTGGAGCTGTTTCTTAAACGCGGATACGCACAAAAGCTCGATTTCGCGGACAGATAGGTCGCATGGTCGATGCAAGCGAGTTAGTTGAAAATTAGTAGTGATGCAAAACTATCGATAAATTGACTATCGATACTATCGATAGTACTATCGATAGTTTTTCCAAAACTATCGATAGTGTCGCGGAACTATCGATAGTCGACTATCGATAGTACTATCGATAGTTTTTCGATAGTCGACTATCGATAGTACTATCGATAGGTTTTCGAAAGTCGACTATCGATAGTACTATCGATAGTTTTTTTTACTATCGATATTATTGCACCACAAAGAGCGAACACAGTTGCCGCACCGCCGCTCGCCTCCCTTCCTCTTCCCTGCCCAAACTCCCGTCTTCGTCATCACTGAAAGCTGAACCAAAGTTGGGATGGTAAGTGCTTGGGCTAGTTGGTGTCCCATTTGAAAAAATAAAGCGAGAAAAAGAAGAGGGATCGACGCAAACTAACTAGTGTCGCAAAACTATCGATAGTAAACCGTTGACAATACTATCGATAGGTTTACGATAGTCGACTATCGATAGTTTTCCGATAGTCGATTAACGATAATTTTCCAATAATCGACAATCGATAGTACTATCCATAGCTTTTCGACAGTCGACTATCGATAATGTTTCGATAGTCGACTATCGACTATCGGTTGTTTTTCGATTGTTGACTATCGATAGTTACTATCGATAGTTTTTCAATAGTCGACTATCGATAGTGCTATCGATAGTTTTCCGATAGTCGACTATCGATAGTACTATCGATAGTTTTTCGATAGTCGACTATCGATAGTTTTTTTACTATCGATAGTCAGATTTCTGCGACTATCAATACTATCGATAGTACTATCGATAGTATTTTACTATCGATAGTCAGATTTCTGCGACTATCAATACTATCGATAGTACTATCGATAGTATTTTACTATCGATAGTCAGATTTCTGCGACTATCAATACTATCGATAGTACTATCGATAGTTTTGCATCACTACCGAACAGACGACTGGAGCTGTTTCTTAAACGCAGATACTCAGAAAAGCCAGATTTCGCAGACAGATAAGTCGCATGGTCGATGCATGCGAGTTAGTTGAAAATTACTCTCGGTGGAACAATTCTGTAGTCATCGCCGCTTTCCTTGGCTGATCAAAACTGATGAGAGTCTATTACCGTCTCTCCTGAGCCCATAGTTTCGGTTTTGAACGAAATCTCCGAAACAAAAGTGTGACATGAAAAGAATAAAAAGCACCGGGAAAACAAAACTATGCTCTGCAAGTTTATGTGCACCGGCTACACTTAACCATCGCAGTTGAAATACCTATAAAATAGGGCATTAAACAAAAATAAATCTGTTAAATTGAACGCGCCACCTGTTCAGGCGGCCCGGCTACAGTGGGCCCGGCCGTGCCGACGCGACGTGTTCCAGGCCGCCATGTTTGTTTGATGGTGGCGCCCCCTATAGGTCGCTGGAGTCGCGAATACTCCTGGGAGCTTTCCGCTGCCCGTTGAGAACCCGGCCACCAAGTGCCGTCGAACTACTCTCCTTGGAGCTCACCTTGCTTCGCTCACAAAGAGCTACGTTGCGAGTTTTTCGGTACCTGGGACGAACCCGGGTCCCTAGAATTAAAACTTACTTTGGACAAGCAAAAAAAAAAAAAAAGCGGCCTCACTTACTAACATTTTGTCGTCTTCCAGAGCTACTAGCCAGCTAAGGGATCGTGCCACCACGTCGGAACCGAGGAGTCAATTAATGCCAAACAAAGTCGGTGCGCATGCGAGTTGGTGGAAGTTTAGCATGATGTATTCAACCCGAGACTGGGGCAGGAGGAACAAAAAGTGACAGTGTCTGTTTCTGGACATACTGAAACACGAGACAAGGGCCAAAAAGGACAAAACACTACGTCTCTAACCAACTCGACTGAAGGTTGTTTTTATTGAGGTTTTTTTTTACTACAGTGAATTTTTTTCTATGGTAAGTTTTTGGTAAATAGCCTAAAACTGATGACGTGACACATTTTGCACGATGAAGAGTTTGGTCATTTGATTCGTATATCTAAAACAAGTTCTGTATTATTTGCAGACACTCATAAAATTGCATGGTGTTACGATTCGGCATCTGGCTAGATCGTTAGTTCAAGGCGCAGATCTAAGATAATCTATTTCCGATGTTCCAGCTGCTCATTCCACAACTGCAACCCCCCCCCCCCCCTTTTCCGCTAAAAGAAGATTAAAAAGTAAGACATACAATATCGGGCTCGTCCGGGATTTGAACCCGGGACCTCTCGCACCCTAAGCGAGAATCATACCCCTAGACCAACGAGCCGGACGGGGAGCACGTGCAACCAGATCCTCATCGAGGTGAAAAGTAATGTCATCTTTTACGTTGTTTTTCTCTTTACCTGGCTAGTATCCGGTATATAGCTTTGATAACCTGACGTATCTCGCACAGTATCAACTTTTGGTTACCTGATTAATTGGAGACACATTAAACAATATCCGTATTATGTACAAGTCAGTAAGCAAAATATACGCCATTACATGAAGCTGTGATCTATAAAGCCCTAATTTACGTGCGGTCCCCTGACAGCAAACTCAGGACTTCAGACCAGTGTTTTAGGCGTGACCGAAAGCGAGCGACGAAATACGTTGTTCGTTAATTGCATATGTAAAAGGAACGCGCTACCGACCTACCTTACCTCAAAATAAAAGGAACGCGTTACCGTTACCGATAAAAAGTAAGGCGCGTTACTTTTGAGTCACTTTGTATTTAAAAATTAAACGTTTTACTGTTTCGGCTTTTCCCACATGCCTTCAAAAATATTTTGAAGGCACGTGGGACGAGTGCAAGAATTCACATGCCTTGGCGCCAAAAAACCCTGAAAACAATTAAGTGTAATTTTTTTGAAGTTTTGGAAAGAAGTGGTACGTAAAAACTAACGAGTAACATAAGTAGACTATTCGTTGCTGTTTTGAAAAAAAAAGTAAAGCCTAATTTACTATGACTGGCAACACGCTCTTCAGTTAATTTGAACTAATTTACTACGTTACGAAAATAACTCGTTACCGGCAATGCCATTACTAGTAACGCGTTACCGTCAACACTACGTCAGACATTCGAGAGATAAGTTTAAGGCGATCATGTGAGCCGCATGATGACAGCGTTGTTCATTTACTTATAATACTCGCCGGAAGCTTGCTTTTCGCTACATTTGATGAAAAAGTAGTTTTCTGAAGTTACTAATTTGAGGTAAAGCTCATGCTTTCCATCATTCAAAACAGTATTCTCCTCTTAGCTGGCACTCACAAAAACCTAGCAGTGAAGAAAAAGAATACAGGAAGATCCATTGGTGGATCCTTAGGGAATGCGTTCGCATGACCCTT
The DNA here is from genome assembly GCA_013358835.2 of Ixodes persulcatus. Lineage (NCBI taxonomy): Eukaryota > Metazoa > Arthropoda > Arachnida > Ixodida > Ixodidae > Ixodes > Ixodes persulcatus. The sequence continues at coordinate 377,761 of JABSTQ010009819.1, read as the reverse complement.
GGGAAAGGCCACACACGTCATCCTTTGGGAAACGCTAACGCTGACCGCTTCACTTTTCTCTTTTGGCTTCCTCTTTGCTTCCTCTATGTTTTGCTCTCTTTCTTCTTTTGCCTCCTTACGGGGTGACTGTTAACCTTTCCCAAAGAGGGACGTGTGTAACGTTTCCCAAGGGTAATGCTAACGGATTCTCCAAGAATCCACCAATAGATATTCCCGTATTTTTTAGAGCGCAGCTCTGAGGCGTTCGTTTCCGGGTTTCGCGGCATCAGCGTCGCCGTCGGCGTAGCTGGCTCGCTAAATTTAGCGGGAAAATTGACGTCATGTGGCCTCAACACCAATACAATTCCCAGCTAATTTTAGCGGGGAAATTCAGTTTCTGCGCTAGATTTAGGGGGAAAATTGACGTCACGTGACCGCAACATCAATTCTATTCCCCGCTAAATGTAGTGGGGAAATTCAGTTTTTCTTTTCAATTTAGCGGGAAAATTGACGCCACGTAACCTCAACACCAATTCAATTCCCCGCTAAATTTAGCGGGAATCGCCGCTAAATCTAGCGCAGAAACTGAATCTGTTCGCTAAATCTAGCGCAGAAACTGAATCTGTCCGCTAAATCTAGCGCAGAAACTGAATTTGTTCACAGGAGACGCGACACCAAGTCATGTGACGTAATTTTCCCCGCTAAATTTAGTGGGAAAACTGAATTGAAGGAGGAGGTGAGAGGAGAGGATAGAGGAGGAGGACGAAGAGGAGGAGGAGGGGAGGAGGAGGGGATACGGAGGAGGAGGAGGGACATATCCTCCCCTCCGTAACCTCCCCTCCTCCTCCTCAAGTGCTGCGCTCTAATTTCGCGTTACAGAGATTTGTAAACGTCTTTCATTTTTTCTATTTCGCTTTACCCAAAATGGAGACAAAAAAACTGAATTTTAAATTGTCTATCATCTCGCTAGCAGAAACAGGCGCATGGAACTTCGGTTCGAGAAACGCAGCGAAAAAGTCAAGGAACTGGAGGACGTCGTGGTGCCCGGTTTTTCGTTCCGAAGTTTCAGATTGCGCTCATAGTCGACGCAATAATAATGCAACATTTCGAAGGTAACAAGATATATGTTTTCTTAGCGGCAAACGTCTGGGGAGGTATCTTGTAAGTAACGCAGAAAAACGCTAGGCAGGTCAAATGACGTACAAAAAGCAGATGTCAAGCATTTATTCATAGCCCCCGACGAACTGAGGCAGAATTGCACACACACGAACTCATCGACAAACCCAAGATGTGCCATGACGAATATTCGTGGTTTAAACATTTGAAAGTTAAAGGCGCCGTGCAATAAATTCAGGGTGGAAGGCTCTCAAGATCAGGAGCAAGGGTGTCCGTGTACCCCTCAAACAAGAAATTCGTAGCTTCTAAACGAGATTCTGATAGATGGAGAAAGTAGGAGGATGTCTTGTCAAATAGAGAAATGACTTTGTGAACTGACAGCAGCAAAAAAACACAACTTCTTGGACAAAGTTCCGCGACATCTCACTCGGACGCTCGAGGCATTTGAAGTCGCAACGGTGTAGCTGTCGACGCAAGTATACACACACTATTGCCTATTGCTGCCAGAGACCGCTTCGCTGCTTTGTGATTGAAAATTGTTTATATGACGGCTATGTGACGGATTGCACTGCGCCGATGTTGCCGGACAGACCAAAATGGCGAAATTAACTAATTTGTGCGCCTAAACATTCTTCCGGTATCGAAACCAAAACAATGGGCAATAAAACGTACTATTTTATTAATTCCGTAAAATATTCGAGCGTTTTCATGTCCTCCTAAAATCGCAAAAAAGGTCCACAAACGACTCATGGGCCCACAAACAACCAGCAAAAATTCGTCACGACATGACGTCCATGAACCACGTGAATTCGCAGCCGGACAATCGTCGAGTTGCTCGTATACCCTGTTCAGGTCACCCTATGCGCTGCTTTTAACTCATGGCGCCATCTCCCAAAAGACGTCGCGAGCAGACGACAATGCTCCATTTGCTCGCTGCGGCTTTCGGGAGATGGCGCCACGCGTTACAGGCATCGCTGACTTGGTCGTCTGCAAACCCGTCCACCAATGATCATGGCAAGTTTGTTGGTCTCATGATTAACAGAAAGGAAGCTATGGCTTAAAATTTCACCAGTTAAAGTGCTCTACCTCAGGGCATATTCGGTGAAAGTTTATGCTTTATATTTCCAGGCGCCGATTTTTCCGGCTGGTATTAAAGCGTCAAGATCCACTGTAGCCACCATATTTGTAGCGCAAAAGAGAAGTCGAGCCAACACCACGCAGGCGCAGCTTTGCGCCTAAGGTGGATCTAACTTGCTATAGTATCAAGTTTCTTTAGTAGGAGAGCAAATACTTCAACCTAATGTTTGCTTAAGGCGATAGCCGCTGCTACTCCTGCTAGATCAGAAATCCTACTTGTTTTCCTGCGTCACTAAAAGAGGCCACCAAAGGCCACAGATCGGAGACGAATACTGCGTGAGCGTTCGGTTGGAATCAGTGAGAACACGACTCTTAGCGGAACGCCTTGGTCCTTTCCAATCTCTGGACTACGGTGGCCTCTTTTAGTGGCGCAGGAAAGCACTTAGACTTTCGTATCTATACTCCGTTTCACCTTATGTTGTACCGCGGCGAAGGCTAGAAGCGCGAGCTCATAGCGTTGGCAGCTGCCCTTGGTGCACGAGAGCTTGTGCCGCCGAGATATGCCCAAGAGCAAGAAGCTCGCGCTTGTAGCCTTTCCTGCGGTACAGCACAAGGTGAAACAGAGTATAGGAGGTGTTGGATACCTTAGGCTTTCTTATCTAGGAGGTGTTGGATACCTTAGGCTTTCTTATCTAGGAGGTGTTGGACTAGGTGACCGGGTTTCTCACCGCTGCCGGGTGAGAAACACGGTCACCCAAGTGCCGTTGAACTGCTCTCCTTGTAGTTCATCTTGCTTCGCTCACAAACAGCCACGTTGCGAGTATTTCGGTACCCGGGACAATCCGGGGTTCCTAGAATTAAATTGGACTAAGGACAAGCAAAAAAAAAAAAAGCGGCCTCACTTACACTTCGTCGTCTTCCAGACCTACGAGCTACCCAGAAAATCTTGCCACCACGTCGGAACCGAGGAGTCAAATAATGCCAAATAAAGTCGGTGCGCATGCGAGTTCGTGGAAGTTTACCATGATGTATTCATCTCGAGACTGGGGCAGGAGGAACAAAAAGTGACAGTGTCTGTTTCTGGACATACTGAAACCCGAGACGGGGGCAAAAAATGACAAAACACAACGTGTCTAACCAACTCGACTGCCTAATAACGTTGTTTTTATTGAGTGGTTCTTTTTTTACCACAGTGATTTTTTTCTATGGTAAGTTCATCATCATGTCAAAATAATCTCACCTGTCGTGCTTCACTTTTTTTTTCCATGGTACGTTTATGGTAAATAGCCTAAAACAGATGACGTGACACATTTTTCACGATGCAGAGTTTGGTCATTTGATTTGTAGATCTAAAATAAGTTCTGTAATATTTGCAGACAATAATTAAATTTAATGGTGTTACGATTCGGCATCTGGCCAGATCGTTAGTTCAAGGCGCAGGTCTAAGATAATCTATTTCCGATGTTCCACCTGCTTATTCCGCTTGCTGTATCAAGACGGCTGCCGAACCCCCCCCCCCCCCCCCCCCCCCCAAAAAAAAAAAAGGAGAAAATGATTAAAAAGTAAAAAGTAAAATATCGGGCTCGTCCGGGATTTGAACCCGGGACCTCTCGCACCCTAAGCGAGAATCATACCCCTAGACCAACGAGCCGGACGGGGAGGAAGTGCATCCAGATCTTTATCGAGGTAAAAAGTAATGTCATCTTTTACAATGTTTTTCTCTTAACCTCGATAGCATCTGGTGAATATTTTAAAATCGATAACGTGACGTATCTAGCACACTATCAACTTTTGGCTGCAATTTACGGGCGGTCACCTGTTAGCAGACTCAAGAGTGTTGTAGACGTAACCGAAAACGAGCTACGAAATACGTACGTTATTCGTTAATTGCATATGTAAAAGGAACGCCTTACCCACCTACGTTACCTAATAAAAGTAATGGCGTTACCGTTACCGATAAAAAGTAACGCGTGTTACTTTTGAGTCACTATTTATTTGTAAATTAAATGTTTTACTGTTTTGGCGTTTCGGGTATGCAGAAGCGCCAAATTTTAAGCAAATATTTTGAAGGCATGTGGGCGAGTGCAAGAATTCACATGCCTTGGCGCCTAAAAACACTAAAATAATTAAGTGTACTTTTTTAAAGTCTTGGAAAGAAGTGGTACGTAACGACTAACGAGTAACATAAGTACGCTATTCGTTGCTGTTTTGAAAAAGTAAAGCCTATAATTTACTACGTTACGAAAATAACTCGTTACCGGTAACGCCGTTACTAGTGACGGGTTTACCGTCACACTGCGTCGGACATAAATTAGAGATAAATTGAAGGCGATCACGTGACCCCCATGATGACTGTCTATTCACTTAGAACTTTTTCCTGGACCGAAAGGTTGTCCTAATAAACCTTGACGGAATAAGCAGTCAGATTCTTTTTGTTTTCAGTAGTCGGAGATTTGATAGAAAACTGGGGAGACATTTTCTCAAGACCATTGACCCTGTGCGCTCTCCAAACTTTATTTTAAAATACCGTCTTTTTTTTTTTTTTTTGCATTGGTACATCGAAATTCGGAGTTTACCGGATAAATTCGAATTGACGAACATTTTTTCGGCGGGTGTTTTTTTGGAGTTTGTCGGATTTATCCGAAAATACGGAACCCTAATTATAACCGATCAACCTTTTAGAGATAACTTCGCGTTGCTGGAAAGATGATCGAAGTTATGGGATCGTCCTGGGAGTCTGCAACATTGCCTAGAAGATGCGCTCAAAGGGAAAACAAATTTAATGTTTTTTGTTTTGTTTTAATTTTGAACATTAATTTTAAAGAGGCGTGTATTTTATAAACACGCAAATTAATAAAGTACATAATAATAATGACGTGTTACTTTATTTAGGTCAAGCAATAAAAAGGTGGGAGAGGAAAGGCGGTCACTCACCTCAGCGAAGTACTTGTATTTACAGATGGTAAGATGCCGGTCCACCAGTACGAAACCATCAAAGTGCTTAATAATGACAACATCTCCTATTGGTTTACCACATACTTAGCAGAAACTTAACGACTGCCGGGAAAAACAAAAACGCACATACACTCCAAGGGGGGAAGGAGGCTTTTACTTTTTTGTGACTGCTATATTTTTTTCCCCAAATAACGTTTTCTGATATTTTCATGCCAAACAAGAACACGCTTTCTCGGGACGTTTGATGCACCTGCATTTTTCACTTTAAATAAAGACAGTCGTTTTTTTTTTTTGTCAGAAAGAACTTTTCAAAGCAATCTCTGGCGAACATGGCGTAGAGAACAATTATCTCCCCGATTGGCATTCTTAAAAAAAAAAGTAATTTGCTTCCAGAAAACATTTGATGATGCACTTCAGAGTACCTCCACTCTATTCGCAACTCCAACGCCCTATAGGTGGCGGGGCGGTAGTTCCAAGATGGCGGAAGAGACGGGGATAGATTCTCCAGGGTTTCGCGTGCGCCTGCTTGCTGACGCTGGTCAGTGCGCTAAAAAAAATGATTTATTTGTCTGCAAACGCGAAGGGGTTAGGGCAGGATCATATTACAGGTGACGGGGATGTTGATGCGCGTTAGAAAAATGAGCATGCTGATATTTAAAAGTTGCAGAAACCTCGACTTGCGAAGCTTTGTGGTGGGCGAGCGCGTTTTACGCACTGGCCACGTCACTGTTTGTGGCAGAGTATTTTGAGGGTGATAAAGATATCGTGTTTGCGCTTTGCCTGGCCATTAGTGCTCTAAAAAGTGAGCCGCGCACGGTGACCGTCAAGCTTCGGAAGAGCAGCGTTCACAGTATTGATGTCTTTGTGTCACAGGCTCGCAACTCGCCACTCACCGTCTCGGTTTTAGCGTAATATAGCGGTTTTAGTGGAATATATAGCAATTCATCCATACACTGCTAGCCGAAAACAATGACTTGTTTTCTGAAACTTTAGTTTCTTGCAGGGTTACTATGTCACAGTCTTAGGTCTCTAGAATGCGCAAAAGTTGGTATTGTTTTGGTTGAGTTGATACCCCGGACATTGAGTGTATAGAAATGCTAAATGGGCTTGCCTGGGCGGCGCCACCAATTACTCGTCATGTTTAGGGTTCGTGTCCGGCCAGGCTAGACTTGTTTTCGCTCGATCTTTAAATTTAGGCTTTCCTCTTTGTTCTTGTAGGTCCAAGCCTGTCTGTGGCTCTTGTGTTACTGACAAGTCGACTGCGGGTGTTCCAGGCTCGACCAGAGTATGTTCTTCAGTTGCAGTCAGTTAGGGTATTTTGCATACCCGGCCACTTTCGCCTCATTCTCCGTGGTTTTTGGTAGTTGTATGGGTCGTTTTCTGGAGCCCGTACTCTCCTTAGTTGGGACGTCGTCGTCCTGGCTTGCATGTAACCCTTGCACCGAGCATGCTTTCTTGTCAACGTTGGGAACCTGTTCAGCAGCTAGATGTTCTGAAGCCTTAGCACCGGACATAGTCACCTCTCTGTGTGTGTCAGGGGGGTCTTGAGTAGAGGAATCATCGTTCCTGCTCATCTCCTCTACGTCCATGATGTGTTCGTTGTCATCAGCTTCCAGCGACGTCTTTCCTAGCAGCCTCGATGCAGACGTAACCACGCATTCCTCGCTCGTGTGCCCATAACGCCAGCAGTTATGGCATTGTGGGGTGCGACACTGTCTGCGAATATGACCGATGGATTTACATCGTAGACAAAGAGGAGGTCGTCCAGGGATGACCCCCAGCATGTTAACCCCGAAGATGGTCAGATTATCTGGTACCTTGTCCACCGTGAGGTGTTCTTTTAAGACCAGTGTCACCACGCGTGTCAGCGTTTCTGTTTCTTCAAGGCCTGAAAACCACCACCTCTCTTTTTTGATGTCCTTGACCGTGCCAAAACGGCTCATGAACTTTCTTGATTTCGCTATCTGGCAGAGGAATTGGAAGCCATAGAAGCATCAGCTTTATCTCTAATCTCTCCCTTGCAGGGGTCAATAATAAGGCATCTTTTTGTTTCACCAGTAGCTCCTCGCCAGCCTTGATCTTGACTTTGGTTGCTCCATTAGCAAAGACGGCCATCCAAACGTGGCTAATTTGGTATGGGCCAAAGCCAATTAGATCTTTCCGATCAATGATCGAAAAAGCACGTCCTTGAAGTCTGTAGCTTTATACGGACGTCCGGTCAGATCAGCATGGAGAAATAAAGAATTAGTGACAAGAACCTGAGGGTGGACGAGAAAGAATGATCCTATTCGCGACTCCAGCAAAACGGACTCCACCAAGCGGGAAAACCGGGAACCAGCCGGACCAGGTCGCTTCGCGCCTCTCCGCGTCTCTGGCGGCTTTCGCGGATACGTGTTGTAGGCGCGATAGCGAACAAAGTATTTTGACGAAGATCCGAATATCTCTTACGTTTGCCTGAGTGTTCATTAGTGTGGTGAAGCTTCAGTAGATTGTTTCCTTTCATCACATGTTTGAAAGCCCGTTTACGCCCCAACACACGGTCGCGTGCTTTCGATTTCTTGGATGGGGAGTAATCACGGAAAAAACGTTTTGATTTCTTGTCTGTCTCGAATCACATTCAAAGTGACGACTACTTGGTAACTGATAAGTAATTTTTTATAAGGATGTAGAACAGTGGACTGAGGACGACAGACGAGGTGTTTGACTGGAGGGAACACCAACGTTGCAGTCAAGTAAATGGGAAGGTTCGATAGCTGCTTTTCTTGAGTTTGGTAGTGTTCGATTAGCTTCAAGATTGAGCCACCCACGCCAGTGGCTATTCATTTTTGCTGCTTTTTGCCGAAAAAGCCTCTGGACCACACCGAAGGAGTTGGGCTGATTTCGCAATTACTTAATTCCGGAAAACCTGCTCGCTGCATACGAATAATGAAGGAAATTGTCTGCTTTCAAAAGGTGGGGGACGCATCTAACAAAGTTCGAAGCTGTCACGACATTATGATCTATCGTGCCTCCAACATTTATATTACACCCCGTCGAAGCCAGCAGCAATATACGTTTACATTGTTTAGGTTGTCCGGCCACAAAAAAATACTCGATTTCTCCCTACAAGATTCGAAGTCAAGTTCAATGCAAAAAGGTTCTGCGTGAATCTTCGATGAAGACTCTCTTCAGTTTGTCCGCATTCGTCTCCGTGTTGCCGGCTAGAACCATTTGGCTGAGCTTAAAGGCGCCCTGCAATCATATTTAAGCGTCTGCCTTTTTTTGCGGTTTCCACGTCTCTTGGGGTTCGGCAAAGCCAGCGGGCACGGAGAGAGTAACTAAATATCAGTGCGTCATATTTTAACCGGACGACGCGGAAACCTCCTCCACCTACGAGGGCGACCCGCGTTGCCGAAAGCGCGCGAAATGTGACGTCTTTGGTCCTGGGCTTACTACTGGTCAGAGCCGCTAAGAGCTTTTTGTTTAGTCGAGATACAAAATATAAGTGTCGCGAACCGTTTCAATTATGTATGAAACTAGTTTTTGTTCAGTATTTTAGATCAGAAAAGAAACAAGTGCAGTTTATAAAGTACGGAAACAAGAAATGACCCGTCGACATACCCCCCACCAAGCGGCGGAAAAAACGGCGCATACTAGAAAGGGCTAGTGGGATGAGGCCCCGACGAACGGCGAGCGTAGAAAAATCCCGGATGTACGTGGCGGCGCTGCGATCGTATACCGGCTCCAGGATCCGACCGGTTCCGAGCGTTCCGAAGGCCTTCGGCGCGGGCTTGGTTGGCGATTTGGCCATTTGGCGGTATGGCAGCGCGAAGTGGCTCCCGTTCTGAACTGATCTTTACCCCGTGTTTGCTGTCGTTTGTGGCCAATGAAGTGTTATGCCGAATCAGTCTTTAATCGCGCAGCAAATGCAATGCGAGCCGCCCTGGCCGCCCGCTTCATACAGCCTATCTAACACGTGCTTTGGTGGCGCCCTCTCGAGCCATCGACACGGAGTGCGACAGCCGTGAACGCTCGATGAGCCCACAACCCTTCCTCTAGTTCACGGCCACTCAAGCCAGGACCTACGACGTCATGAAGGAGGTTATTTTTTGCTTGTTTTTGTAATTCTAATCTGCCTATAACTTTTAAAATAAAGCGAAATTTGAGAAAAGAAAAGTCTCAGGTTCGGTGCAAAATAAAAACCAGTAAAAAAGTCAATGCAGGGCCCCTTTAAAGGGGCACTCAAGCAGTTTTTGGAGAAGCTACTTTTTGGTGCGATGGCGTTAAGGAAGTGTCAGTGAATGAGTATCTTCAATGAAATTATCGTATGTTTGAAAATTTTGGCGGCCTTTGTAACGTTTCGCTAAAGAAACAATTTTCAGTTCATTTAAATATGTTGTGCATGATAATTTCAAAAGACGTAAAATATTTCTAGTGTAGAATACGCGATACTGCAATTATCGTTTCACAAACAAGGGACTACGTTTTCTCCTTGCCTTCCTCCGCGGGGGGTGAATTTCCCGCTCCCCCGGGATGCGCGGAAGCGCACGTATCTGCGCGCGTTGCAGGCCGGTCGGGCCGGTCGTGTCGGTAGCGGGCCGGCCAGGCCTCGGTGGTGGTCGTCGACGTGGACGGCGTGGTGAAAGCTCATCGTTCCCCGTAAAAGCGCTATCCTTGACTGAATTTTCGTCGTGTGTCGCTATGATAACCCAGCACGTACTAAAAGGGAAGATCCACCTACTCGTGCGGCGATGTCGTGGCGGCACTCTCAAGACAGCAGAAAGGCCCATGCCGTCGTGTTTGTTTACTTCGACTACTGTGGTGCTTTCTAAGCATTTGTGTCTTCGAACTTCGCCTGGATTTCTTATTTGGCGCATTTCATGCGTGTGCTCAAGTTCAAGGTATTACTGGCGCGTACCGTATAAAGGATGCGAAATTTCACGCGTTTTCATCACCGGAGAGAAGTGATTAGTGTTAGCAATCCTGAACGCTCGCAACGTCTATCTGATCACGAAATCATATTTCTACGTTGCTATATCGCTGCTAAAATTTCATTGTCTTTTATAATCGTAGAAAAGGCGTGTGGCGATATTTGTACTATTGTAATGTCGTGTATTAGAGTCGTGATCGTCCAAGACGGCGTACTGCATCTTTTTATTTTATTTTTTTCATCCACTGTACCCTGCAAGCCTACCAAGAAACAATAATAATAAAGCTTTAGGCTATAGACAACTGTCTGTCTATATTCGGTAACGGCATTGAGTAGCAGTGCGTCCCCTTTTTAGAGGGGCCGCTGAAACAGCTGACGGCCGCGGTCGCCGTGCTGACGACCCGCTGCGCTTGTTGTAGTAGTTGCAGGTGTGTGTACGCGCGGCGCAGAGCGGTCGTTCCGGTCGCAACAAACGCAGTCGTAGGTACGCGCTCGTTGCACATGTCTGAACCAGCCTTTCCCCCGTCCTCTCGAGGCGAAAGGCAACGTGGCGACATCGTTTGACATCACATACCAGAGGTAACGCTGCGATGTCAAACGTTGGTTCGGTTACGACTTGCCCCAACCGCAAATCGAAGAATGCCCGAAAAGGTCTGCGTTTCGCCGTCCTCGGAACCCGAACATGACTCCGAAGCGCTGCTATCGTCCACATCGCACGTCGAAGTGGCGTCATAGGAAATCATCCCCAGGTCGGCTGTCCGCCGAAGAATTTCAACCTCTAACGGCGTCAGGTCCTCGAGCGTAGAGAACTCCGCCATGATCGAAGCTCGAGTGACAAAGAGGTTGAACCGATGCGGCTACCTCGGAATCACTGCGCGACGGAACGTCGTCCAACGCCACTGGCCCGAGATCCTTTTGATAAGCCTGCGAGGACCAATGAGAGTGGTTTCGTTTTCGGGTGGATCCGAAGTTTGGCGGCCTTCAATTACATTTTTATTAAAGAAATAATCACCGAATGACTATTGTTTTTGGTTTTTAGGGATACTTAGGGGGTCTAAATTCAGCTGTCATCATCAAAACACGAACTCAAAAACCACTTGAGTGCCCCTTTAAGTAGTATCTCTCTGTCCGTCAAATATACTTTTATTCAGCAGTTCACCTAATACTACACTCTTAAAAAAAAGGAGTCCGCACGACTCCCTCTGGGGGGTATTTGCGCGCCGCAGATTCGACACCTTTACGACTCCAGTTTGTAGAGTCCCTCGACTCTTTTTTTAAAGAGAGTCTCCACGACTCCCTGTGGGGGGTCTTTGCGCACCACACATTTGACTCTTTCTCGACTCTTGTTAGTAGAGTCACTTGACTCTTATTTAAAAAAGAGTCCTGTGACTCTCATCACACTGGAGTCATGGTAGTGTACGGAAGACTCCAGGTGACGTAGTCAACTGTGACTCTTTAACGACTCTTATCTAACGGAGAAAGAGAGTCACTGGACTCCTTCCTGGTAATCCCAGTGACACTGTAAGAAGAGTTGTGAGGACCCTCCTTTTATGAAGAGTCCCGTGACTCCTATGGCAAAAGAGTCATGGGAGTGTATGAGCGACTCTCCGAAAGATAGTCAGTGCTGACTCTCACTTTGTCTGGAGTATAGCAGCCCTAGTCAAGTGTCAGTTTGTTGAACAAAGGGAGGCATTGTGATCGTTAGGAGACTTCTTGCCGCCTGCGAGTTTCAACTTGAATTTCCCTAAAAAAAGAGTAGTAACATCAACTGTGTGAAAGTATAAAAGTTGAAATGGAAACTTCGATTCCACCTAAAAGAAGCGGTAACATCAATTGTCTGCAAGTGTAAACGTCGAAATGCAGAACTAATATCTTACAATTTCCTTTAATGAAACATGGAAAATGAATGATGATGGTCCTAACGATGCTGAACTGAATGCTGCTCTAAAATTTATCATGAAACACAACAGAAGCCTTTGGAATTTGCACACTTCAAAAAAAAGTAAGTTTTTTTTTTTAATCGGCAGCTTAACTTTCTATTAGTTTGATTACACTTATCATTTACAATAGGTTGTATATCTTTTTTATCACACGTCTGGACTATTGGCAAGAGCTGGTGTGAACCAGCATGTTCTGTTGCTTCATGCCTGCTTTGCGTGGACAGGTGGGTGGCAATAAATTGCAGGAATCTTCAAATTTAACAACAAAGGTAGCTAACTGTTTTGTCTCAGCTCATATCACTGCCATTTGTGCACATGCAACTTCATGAGTCCTACCATGCAGGTACTGCAAAACAAACCACAAGTATTTAAAACAATTACTTTTTTAGAAACTAATGTGATACATATTGGCTCAAAAGCCTCCTACGGCTTATCACAGGTGCTTTATCACAATAACTAAACAAATAACATCATAAGAAATAATACTAATACACAAAACTGGTATAATTATTAGACAAGAATGAAAAATAAATTACAATGACAAGTTTTGTGAAGGCTTGCTTTGCCTGCTTGGTGTTGCACGATTAAATTAGGATAAAAATAAATTACATTAAGTTTCCTAAAGGCTTGTTTTGCCTGCTTGCTGTTTTTTCAAAGCTTTGTTTTTCTTTCTGCAGTTTTTTCTTTTATGGTTTGGATCCTCAGATCAACAGATGCACAAAAAAAAAAGAAATCTAACAGAAGTTTGGATACACAATGGAACACACAAACCTTTGTATTATAGCTGGAATATTCACTAAATACATATGGAAAACATTAAAGCAGTAACCGTTATTGGAAATTTTTTTCCCTGTTCTAAGAATGTGCTCCGAGTGTTGTCACAACTTTCACAGATCTCACCGAAATCTTTGTATTTTTTTACCCATGAGGTGCTCAAGCACAAAACGTGTGCTTCGTCGATTCCCCCCCCCCCCCCCACATACTGACCTTTCTACGCTCAGTACATGGCTAATACCAGAGAGATTCCTGCTGAGAAGTCCAGGACGTCGATTCATAGGTCCTCGCAGACAACGCACATGCTGCCAGATGTCCATGGGTGCTTTCCAGTGAAAAGTAACGTCGGGTTCCCGAAAGTCTTTTCCGGGTCCTGGGAGAAAAAAAAGCCAATGATAAGAAATAAGTTCTGGAAGTCAGACAAAGTTGTAGGTGAGCAAAGTAAAATTGTTGAGGACATGTTAAGCGCCCACAGTATCATAGATGGAAAGTCCATGGAGCAGAGGGAAGACAAGTGAGGCAGACGCCCGTTGCTGCCTTTCTATATTTCGCTTTCCCCAATTCTCACTTGATTGTGAAGTGTTTCGTACGGTGGAACCAGTGCATCAGGGTGTCTACCAAATTACTGATTTCAAATTCCCTGACTTTTCTAGAATTTCCCTTGACTATTTTGATAAAAACTTCCTGACCACTTCTGGGTCGAAGGATCATATTTCGGAAAAGTTATTCAGCATACAGTAAAATACCGGGCAAACGCCCACTTAAAATATAGAAATAATTGCGAGAGAATGGGGGATGGGCGCTTGTCCAGTCATCAATTTTACATATAAATGTACTGTGCGTATTTTCTCAGATCTCACAAATTTGGTAATGGGCGCTTAATGTGGAATGGGTGGATGCACGGTATTCTACGGTAGTCGTGCCCATGCGCAACTGTCAAGCTTTATTCCGCATCGCCATTCCACTTTCACTGGTCATTTTCCCTGATGAAGCCAAATTTTTGACGATTTCCCTGAGAATTCCAGGCTGGTAGACACCCTGATGATGTATCAGGTTACAGATGGACACCACAAAAATGCAGACCATTGCATTCAAATTATTTTAGCCATCAGGAGGGACCTAAAATATTCCCATGGAGAGAGATAAAGAGTGGAGGGGCGGGGGAGGCTGCTGCTGTTATTGTTTACTTTTTCTTTTAAAAAAATATCAATTTAAGGCTCAAAGGGAATGTAAGTAATACATCAGTAAGTGCACTGAGAGCACTTGAAGCACAAGGGGCACGGTCCTTACTGAGGAAACGGGAGGGTACAAAGTCTAGCGTACCTGTTCTGCAGCACCCTGCATAAGCTAGGTGCTAGGCAAGACTGGGGCTTATCTACTGAGAGTGTCTAGTACAGTCAAAGAAAGCATTATAAAATTCTTTGCTGGGCAAGCTGCTTCGTGGCTGCAATGAAAAAAGAGTGCATTAAGACAGGGACAAGGAAGGAAGGGAAGACGTTTTTTTCTGAATAATCTAGTTGGTAGCGAGCACTTGTTTCTTCCTTTCTCGTCCCCGTCTTATTGTGCTCCCTTTTTAGTTGTAACGAAAGCAAGCCACGATGGAATTTAGAGAGGGCTAAAAGCTTGCTTTAACATTTGTGTGCATGTGAGAGAACGCTTCATGTACAAGGCCTACTACAAGGTAGTAATCATAATTTTCCATCTGAGTAACAAAATAATGCATCTCTGCATTACAAAGTATCCTATAACTTTTCGTGTGCTGTACCGATATAGGCATCTTTTGCACGCAGAAATGGCGGGACACTAAAACTAATAGTAATTTGTTTATCATCTTTGCTTAGATAAATGTTACTGAAGTTTGGCAGGAAAGAACCGCCTTTGAATATGAGCCCGAATCTGGTCTTAGGTTTAAGTCATGGCCAAGTACTTCTAATAAAATATTGAAATAACCAGTTGAGAAGACAGCGGATGATACTTATCTCACTTGGTCTCCAGCTTTAAAAAAAATATGTTTACAGATTGGCATAGCGAAGACACCCTTTCAAACAGATTTATCTTAAACAATTATAGTTACATGTGATTTATCTTTAACATGAGTAGTTACATCGACCACGCAAACGGCACGGCTTTCCTCCGCTCTTGTCCCTTCCCCTATCTTGTTTTCTTTTGCGAAGATCGGCATCGATAAGAACAGTGTAGGCCTCGACGACAGCAAACAGAGCTTGTTAGTGGTTGTCCGCACCAATTTAATCATCACAGTCTAACCCTCTTTTTTTAAGAATGCAAGCAAAAATATGCTTTTCCCCTGCAAAAAAAAAAAAAAAGATAGGGGTGTGCGAATACTCGAATATACGAATTCGAATCGAAAAGAAAGTTCCCGAATAATTCGATTCGCGAATCGAATTCCTAGTATTCGGTTACTCGAATATTCGATATATTCGGCCAAAGACGCGCAGTCGGCGCGGAGCTGACAAAAGAGTGTTTTTTTCTACCGCTGTTAGCGCCGTGATGTTCGACAGACCATGCGAGAAACACCTCTTGGTCCTACCATTCCACAAAAATCTAACGCATAGGTTAGAAAAAAAGAAAAGTAACGAACGCCACAAACTTTAAAGCACACAGATTTACTCATGATCATGACGCGATCTAACCTCGAATCCCAACCGAAACATCCCGTTTGCGCCGCTTCCGGAGAGGAATTGTTGGGAGGCCAGAATTCCGCGCCATGCCTAATTCTTTTCACGAGTAAAGCCTCTCGTTTCAAACTGAAGCGCCGATGTAAAACACTTGCCACACTCACAGAAATCGGCGACTGCAAGATCACTAAAAGAAAACCACGTTAACCACGCCGATGAAACCGGCCGAGTTGTTGTCGTCTATCTTTCGGAACCGCAAGCCGCAAATTCTGATTCGGAACGAAACGGAACGGAAAAATAGTGTGCCTAGATTTGAGAGGGTTTCCAACCGTTCGATAGCCGCGTTGCCGTGTTTGAATTACGAACTGCGAGAAGGTGACGAAAAGACGAAAGCGCCGATCGGGCAGGCGTCGTTGCTCTTCAGTTTGCTCGCCTTCTTTCCACGCGACTACACAACACATGCGCAGTTACGACCCATCTACGCAGGAGCCGTCTCCGTGGTTTCAGTTTTGCTTGCTCCCTCTTTTAAATCTAGGCTCTCTAAAACAGGATAGATGGACGGAGGATTGGATGCATAGCGGCAGTTGGACGGTGACTTGCGCCACCTAACCACATGTTTGTTTTTTCTTACAGATTATATTGTTTAAGCCTGTTTACTCAGATTTAACAGCTATCTGTTCATTTACATAAAATAAAATCCCAGGTTCCCTTTTTCTCCCTTAAAATTGAGACCAAATATCGTAAAATGCCCCTTTTCTGAGATATATAAATATAAAAAAGAGGACATGTTGCGGTGTTAGGTCGTGCTTTTAACGAGAAAAAAAGGCACGCGTGGCTGTAACTTTGGGTTTTTTTGTGACGCTTAGGGTAGATAGATTATGTTTGCGCTAAAAAATTGAATCTTCAGTGCCCAACGTCCATCAGCAGCTGCTTTTCTTTTTTTTTCTTCATTAGAACTTCTATACATTTTAGCTTTTGTTCCGTACGAGATGCATATTCTGCACCAGGCGCATACTCTGCACATATAATCATCTCATTCACAGCACACTTTGAAAAATTCCTACAAATTAAATCACTATTCGATATTCGATTCGATATTCGTCTTTTTTTTCTTAATTCAATTCGGTATTCGATTCGATAACCACTATTCGGTATTCGCACACCCCTAAAAAAAAAAAGTAAAGTGGATTAGAGTACGACCATAGCACCTCTATACTCACAAAGCCTGCCAGTTTGGCGACGGAGTCATAGAGTGCCTGGTCACAGATTTAGAGCGTAAGGATTTGGTAGCACAGAGCATCAAAGAGCCATTCCTCAGGGAACCTGGACGTCAGCGCGCAGCTTTTGCAGTGGCGAGGACCCGAAACATACTTCTTTTGTGTCTCGCGTCCGCTGTGGCGAGACTCTTCTCCGTTGTATGCCACTCCACCTTTTCCATTTCGGCGGCCACTTCTCGTGGCAATCTGCCAGGCTTTGTCAGTATAAAGGAGGCTATGGTACGACATATGCTGGTGCTCTGTAGCGGGGCGCCATCCTGCTATGTAATCTTTGGGCAGCCCCTTAGTCCACAGAACTCTGAGAATGTAGAGGTTATCTATCCCACCTGTGACATCATCTGCAACTCGCAAGCTTCAGTGCTGCATTGGATTGTTTACAGCAAGGCATGCAAGTGAGTCATGTTTTTTTATCCGCAAAACTTTCAAATGGCCTAATTGTTTACCTCGGCAAACACTGCACGGTTCGGGACACAGCCACGCAGGCGGCAAGGCGTTGACACCAAGAGGTCCCGTTCCCTTTCCCTCGCTGGATCTTGTGGTACCCTTGTCTCCGTCGACTGAAAGGAGTATCCCGTCAGTGTCGTGCATACTTGAGCCTCCACCGAAACAAAAATGATTCCATATGAACCTACATGCCATTAAAGACCAAAGTTCACTTCTTCGCTCCTATTTTCTACCCACCTAATACAGTGGTTTGTTAACAGGAACACCACCGTTAACTAGAAAACTCATTCGTAATGCAAGTCCTTCGTAGCAATGAATAATGTTCAAGGTCTAATTAAACAACAAGCATGGGCGCTAAAGACACCCTCCTACATGGGCGAGTATAAGTGGACCTGATTCGGCTAACATTTGCGAGGCCTAGCTTGACAACGTAATAAATGACATTGTTTCTGGTCACATTATTTTTTTTAGATGACTTGGCATTAGTTCTGACCTTGGACTGGTTTTGAACGCATCAATATAATGTTTGCAACTTCGCCATGGGAACCACGAAGTTCTTTCAAAACTAAATTGCAAGCTTTAAAATAAAATAACAAAAAAAGTTGTACCGATGCACGCATATAATTACCATTGTCTATGCCCGTACTCTCTGGCACCTGTTTCCAGAAAAATACACAAATAAGGAAGTAATGTACGAATTATACATCGTGAAGAGGCCTGCGGACAACGTGATGAACAGTGTATTGAATGCCAAGAACGCATTTACTGTTAAGTTTTTTTTTTCAGTGGATGACTATTTGCCCTTGATATTAGGTATTTTCTTGTACCATACCTAAAGTTACTATTCGTGCACAATCATGCTCTTTCACTGACATATTACTGCATTCTGAAAACATATGTACTAAAGTAACCAAAGCAGCCTACAGCTAAAGAAGTGATACCAACACTGTCAGGATGGCTGAGGCTAACGTGACGGCACTAAGTAACAGGCTTGGAGAGAGGCGCAGACACTGTGATATTCAACTGAAAAGTTAATAAGCTCAAGTCATTATCCACTTTAAGCCCACAATTCATGATTTGCACATGCCTATTATTCTCAGTATGAAGCCAAAGGCGAACCAAGTAGTAGTCCGTTGATTTATTGCCGAAATAGAATACAATTTGAATACCAAACTGGATGCTTTGCTTATTTTTGGAAGGTTGCGATAAAAAATGCACTACTTAATTGGGTGAAAAACAAAGCTTTGTAACACAATTATGTGCATGATTACACTCTACAAGTCGTTTTACATGTATACACATCATTCTATTTGAAAGCTAACAGAATTTTCAAAAAAGGCCGCGAGAGTTATGAGGATGTCTTCTTCATTGCGTGTTCGTGGGACTCTGCGGACATTAGTGAAGGGGATAACCGTCACAGTATGTTGACTAATTGACGAAAATTTGTTAGCTTTGTAACTAATGGCTTTATGGGCCATGCTGCAACAGCAGTGTTAAAAGCCAGTCAATATTAAAGGCTATCCCGACTTAAACAATTCACGAAATGCCAAGCGGCTTCGACATATTCATTGTCCAACTTTTGTGTTTTAATGTCGGAAAAACCCCACTCAGTATGAGCTCAAGAATTTGTGCCGTTAATGGTGGGTAGAAGAGTGACATAGTCGTACTGGGCACATCGTCACTATCTCGACAGTGTGTCCTTGGTAGATGCATCCGCGTCATACTTCCAAGATAGTGAAGGCGCGTCCAAAGCAACCACGTCCGCACAACATCCTGAGGTCTTCCCCGAGTGCGCAATTTTCGAATCGGGTGACAAAAAGGCAAATTTTTAGCATTCAATATCTTGAACCTTGTTGCTGTACACAAATTGTGTTAGTCTTTAATATTCACTGCCTTTGAAACTAGAATTGAAACATATCCCATAAAACAATTAATTAAAAACATTATTAAAAAATTTTTGTTCATTAGTTTTGATTAACATACTGCGACGGTTATCCCCTTATCTAATGTCCTTTAAGCCCCACAAACACACAGTGAAGGAATCATTTAAGTAACACTCGTGCCGTTTTTTTTTTAAATTTCGTTCGAATCAAAATAGACAGCTTTGTATATATGTATATATAAATACTGGGTGCATGTGCAAGCAGCCGTGCGCCATCCCACTATAGAGGTCCACGTTTTCCTTATGTAAAACTGGATCAAACTGGAGAAGGCCAGTTTTACATAAACCCCCAGCATGGTATGTACCAAGGACCGCCAGAAATGATTGCTCACCTCATAGAACACTCTGTGCGGCTTGAAGAGAGCGGCTTGCGGTCTTTGACGGTGGGTCTACCCGCTTGGTGCAGCTGGGACCTGCAAGAAAGTTATTGCAGCTTGCCATATACCAGAAAGTAACAAAGACAAGGCCAGTATTACATAAACCCCCAGCATGGCATGCACCAAAGACCGCCAGAAATGATTGCTCCCCTCATAGAACACTCTGTGCGGCTTGAAGACAGCGGCTTGCGGTCTGACGGTGGGTCAACCCGCTTGGTGTAGCTGGGAACTGCGAGAAAGTTAATGCAGCTTGCCATATACCAGAAAATAACAAAGACAAGGTCAGTATTACATAAACCCCCAGCATGGCATGTACCAAGGACCACCAGAAATCATTGCTCACCTCAGAGAGCACTCCACGCGGCTTGAAGAGAGCGGCTTGCAATTTTTGTTGGTGAGTGAATTTGCCTGGTGCAGCTGGGACCTGCAATATATTTAATGCAGCTTGCCATATACCACAAAGTAACAAAGACAAAGCCAGTAATACATAGGCCTACAGCATGACATGTCCCAAGGACCGCTACAAATGCACGCTCACCTCATGGAACACTCCATGCGGCTTAAAGAGAGCGGCTTGCAATCTTTAACGGTGCGTGCACCTGCTTGGTGCGGCTGGAACCTGCAATAAATTTAGTACAGCTAGCCATATACCACAAAGTAACGAAGACAAGGCCAGTAATACATAAGCCTACAGCACGACATGTCCCAAGGATTGCTAGAAATGCTTGCTCACCTCATAAAGCACCCCATGCGACTTGAAGAGAGCGGCTTGCAACCTGAGGGTGAGTGCACCTGCTTGGTGCAACTGGAACCTGCAATAAATTTAATACAGCTTGCCTTATACCACAAAGTTACAAAGACAAGACCAATATTACATAAGCCTCCAGCATGAAATATATCCCAAGGACCACTAGAAACGCTTGCTGAACTCATAGAACTCCCCATGCGACTTGAAGAGAGCGGCTGGCTATCTTTGGATAGTACCTACGGGTTCATTTCCCTTCCTTGATGAGCCTGAGCACTTTCGGATAAATGCCGCCCTTTGCGGTATGGCATGGTGCACACCTGGTACCTCTTTTGGGTTTATCTGGCAAAAGTATCTATAACAAAAATATAACAACTGGGTCACACACTGCAGTAGCCAGCAATCCCACAGCAATATCTTCATCAAAGTAGAGTAGGAAAAGGGGATGAGGGTGCTAGTGGAGCAAGTTATTGCTCATTACTATGGTAGCCAATATTATGTGGATGCCATCTTCACTGTATAACTGTGTAACTCGGCGAGCGTTAGATAAGTGAATAAACATAAAATTATGTTTACTAACCAAAATATGTTAATTACCTTCTTAAGTATTGGTATAATGGGCTATGCTGCAATTGCAATTTTAAACGGAGACATTGTTAAAGTCTAACCTAAATGAAACAATTTTGTGAAAAAGCAGCAAGTTTTGAGGTAATCCATGTTTTTTTGGAAATCGCCGGTTAAAGTGTTTTGGGGTTAGATTACTCTCTTTAAAATTGCAATTGCGAAGGGGCCCATTAAACCGCTGAATAATAATAATAATATTCATAATAATAATATAATACATTTATTGTATCTAGTGCACATCAGTTAGCATGACGGGCACATCAAAGCCAACATGAGGCTTGTGGGATATGCCACCCTAAAATTAACAGTCCAACATAGCTATACTTTGAACCCGAATGCAAAGTGAAACAACTATATGCAGACGTCCTTAGGATGTCACAGGTGTCATGTGACACAGTTAGATGCAGACACACACATGCACATACACACAAACATATGCAAATGCAACGTTGGGTTTGAAAATAGCCACTGTAAAAAAGAGGAAGCAATTATAACCTCGTTAAGAAAAAAATCATGCACTAATGATAAATAAACGTAACTATACTAAACACAAATAACACAACTATACTAAACACAAATTCATTAAACCGAGTCCAAAGGGGAAGTGTCACGGCCGGGGTGTCTGAAGCTGCACAAGTGTAATCTACAGTGAAATAAAAAAAGAAAACTAAAAAGCTATGTAATTAAACAGTGACTTTACAATTTTTGGTTAATTAGTAAACATATTTTGACGTTTATCCACCTGTCTAATGTCCGCCGAGCCCTACAATTATACAGTGAGAACGGCATCCACATATCTATCACCTTCATTTTCCCTTAAACAATCCGTTCAAGATTACAAAAAAAAAACTATATCACAAGAAGTTTTCGACGTCATTTCAGCTGTCTAAAAACTCGGGTATGCAAATGAATGAACAGTACTCATCAATGAGAAATGAAACAAGAAAGCGCAGAAAAGTAAATAAAATATAAACTTCTGCGAAGCCGATCAGCCGTTGGGTATGCTGAGCTAATTATTACGATTTCGCGAAATGTTCACCCCTAAACTGACAGTGCGGTAGAAGCTGCATGTTCGTTTGACCAGTCAACTGTCGATTCTGCACAACGTGATCACCGCCTCTCCGCATACCCACGCGGGGAGAGCGAGGTCAAGCGATAAGAGGCTTTAATTATAGTTGGCGAACAAGTAGCTTGCACTGCACTGTCAGCTTACGCGTGAACGGAATATAGGACATGCAAAAACCTAAAATATATGTACCGTATTTTCCGGGCTATAGTCCGCACCCGGTGCATAGTCCGCGTGCCGTGCATTGTCGGCACCTGGTGCTTAGTCGACACGAAAATCTTCTAATAGACGGCACACCTTAACAAATGTCTGCTTTCTTAGCTCACAAAGAAGCGCGTATTATACGCAAATCATCGTTAACATACTCTTTCACAAACAAAATCCGTCACATCTCCTCATAATGAACGATCTTGAAAAACAAATTTCGTGTATAGTCCGCACGCGTAGATAGTCCGCACAGCCTAAAATTTCAACTTTTAAACATGTATAGACCGCGAACTATAGCCCGGAAAATACGATATAAAAAAAAAATAAGCACACTGTTAAATATAAAGTCAGAGCCATGTTTACAATAATTAACCCTCCCAACTACTTGAGAAATTTCCCGTCAAATGACGAGGGCGGCCAATATCTTTGTGAACCTCTTGGAGACTCGTGAATCCAGTGCACTGGAAACTTCCGTTTTCGAAGCCGCTAAAACGTCGTTCAATGACATTGCATCGTCACAAAGATGTTAGCCACTCGCTTATGTTGTCTGGCTGCATGAATGTTGTTGCAAAAACAAACACAGAAACTAAGCTTCCATAAAAGCTCGCACTCACGAGTTCTCCTAAGAGATAAGGCGCAGGGCTCTGGGTAAAGGCGCCGCCGCTGCAGCACGGATAAATAAACACGTGCATATTATAACGGAAACATAACGTGCTGAAAAAGAAACACCAAAAGCACGATGTGTCGGTGGACGCCCGTGTTCTCTGACCGCGGATTTCGAACACGCTCGAGCGCTACCACGCGACAACCGAAAGCACTCGAACCGCGAACATGGAGAAATATTCGATTTCAATACGTAAGCAAGACATTGCAAGGATAAAGTCACATTGCATACCTTGAAGTGGGCGATTTAGTCGTCGATGAGAGCTGATCAGGCCCTGATGCATCACAGAACACTACTCTAACCACGATGTCAACAGCCACCGAGGCGAGTTCGGCGAACGCCCGAGAGCGATAGCTGTGACAACCTCTGTTTACGGCTGCGCGATACGGCGCCTACGGCGCACGACACGGAGCAAAACAACAGAGATGGGAAAGAGCAGGCAGCAACAACGCACCAACACCGCCATTCTGCAAGAGAGGAGGGTCGAGAGAGAGCTGCGCGGCTGCGCCAGGCTGCGCGGCGGGGCATTCAACTCCTCGCCATCTGCGCATGCTTGCACTCCTGGGATTTCGGCTTTTCTGGAAGGCTCGGCTCTCGCGCCAAATAAATAATGAGAGCATCCTCGTATTTTGAAATGATGAGCGTGCCCGTCTTTTTTGACGAGGGAAAGACACGTAAAATTTACGTCAATCTTTTTACAGTGTGCGTGCATTAGTTCGCAACCTCTAGAACAACCATTTAGACTAATAGTACTGCACTTCTATAACACCCTCGTTCCCTTGGTCAATTTCGTCACAGCGCCGTAGTAAGAGGTGCATGTTTGCGCCTGAACGCCTTCTAGGACAGCGAGGGTCGTCATGTACCGCGTTAGCCTCATTGAAAATAGCGAACGGCGACGAAATGGTTTTATAAAATTTGAGTACTAGTCTTAGTGGCTGTTCTCCAGCTTACGAACAAATGCACGCATTGATCTTGCGAGGCGTTCGGCGTACGTCGACCTGCGTTCACTTGACTTCGTCAGGGCGGCTTTTTCGCTCACCCCCTGTGCCATCAAAATCTTAATTCTTTCGTTATTAGTTGTGTCCGATAAGTAGCCATCAGAAGAAAAGGGTAATTACTGCATAGCACGCAAGTGTGGAGCAATTCACGACGACGACGTGAGCAATGGATGCGTGGAGACGATGGCAGACGTCTGATCCAGAACCCGGCCATACCAAAACCACCCGTTGAAAGTGTCTTGTCTTGCAAAGGTATTACTGATCTAATATCTTGTGGCTTTTTTTTCTGACATGTGGTTTCTATGCAATGCTATAATATTTACTAGTCTTTTCGTGCTTTACTCTTAGTATTTATAATCGCCCACTAATCGCTAAATGTAAGTGATAATTTTAGAAATAAAAATAAAAATTGGGTAGCGTTAGTTGGGTGTGTACGTGTTGATGGCTATATTGTGGAACGACCTATTCACAAAATTTATTAGCCATTGAATACCTGGAAAATAAATTAGAAAACGAATACTATGCGCCAAATGCGGCTGACTCCCGTTGAGAAGTGGAAGAGTCAAAACAGAGTCACACGAATCATTGACTCTCTAAGAGAGTCGTGAAGTGTCAAAGGGAGTCATGGAAGCAGCGACTCCCTTTGGACTCCTTTTTGTTTTTTAAGAGTGCATGGGAAAAGGGTAATTCTATATAAGATTTTTTTTATATAATTTAGTTGGTTTAAGACAGTTTCCATCAGCTGTAAATTTGCATGCCTCCCTCCCTTCAACGACATTAATATTTTCGTGGCTTAAAAAAAATATTTCAGTCCTATATAAACTTTCTCCGCGATAGAATAAATTAAAGACGTTTTCATCACTTCGTCTGCAGAGAATATTGCACGCCAACCATTTGACAAACCAGGCAAGGCTCTATCGTATATTAACGGAGCTCAACACCTGCTCCATAAACCTCTGTAATAGCAGACAGGAATAGCAATATGTCGAAAGTCATGTCTAAACTCAGACTTGAACTTTGTTAAGACGTTTCACTTCGCGTCTTCAACATATCGGCCGCGTGAGTGGAACTCCGAGAGTAGCCCGAGCTAGATTTGACGTCCGAAACAAATATAGTGGTTATAAAAAATTAAAAAAAAATCACTGATCCAATTGTGTATAACAAATGTGACTGTGCAAAATGTCGACTATAGTGCTAGATTCTGTACTATATTTCTTGATATTATTAGCGCTCTTTGGACGGATGTAATGGTCACAGCCGGCTTGAGTTGGCGCTTGCCGCTCTTGAAGCTGTTCCAGCTGCTGAAGGATACTCAACTCGCAGCACGCGGCTATAAAGTATTCCGAGCATAAGTGAGAATGTTTCACGTGACACTAGTTCTCTCGGCACACAGCTCGCACAAGAGCACCTTGACGTGGCTGGCCTCCATGGCTGCCGGTGAACGCTTTTATTTTCTCTCCCACGAAAACAAGGGTAAAAAAAAGTGTTTTTCCCGGCACTGTTTCTACAATCTATAGCGGAGCACAGATTGCTACCCATGGCAAAGGAACTTTCAACCTTGAAGCTGCGAAAAAATAATCTCGATCGCTGGCGTACGGAAAGATACTTCGCGGCTGCCCGAGTCGCTCGTCCGCCTGCACATTCGTGACGTACGCGGGTAGGGAAAAGTAGGGAGTTTTCATTGTTGCCAGTAGAGAGTCGCCTCCTGGAACCCTCGCGGCCGGCGTAAATTGAACATTCAATAACTTCACGGAAAAATTTTATATTTTTAAAAATATTTTGGTTATCATTTGAGAAAGGGTTATTGATGCGGTCTGCAAATTTCCAGCCAAATCGAAGTCTACCAAAAAATCGGCGGAGTTCCCCTTTAAAGGGCAACTCCGGCCAAAACTCGAAATGAAATAAATTACTGGTATCGCTGTAGTGACACAAAATACGACCCCAGCCAAAGTATTACGTCCGTGGGACGCCGCATTCTCAACTAATGCCGATAATAAAAATGCGACCCGCCGCGTGCCGCTGCTTCTTAGCGGGCGACCAGCGGGTTGCCGATCGCTAAAGCAACATTGGGCCGTGACGTCAGTATCGTTCTCTTTTTTTCCTCCGGTCCGGGCGTTGCGCGGAGTGCGCTTTTTTGAGCCGCTACCATCGCTACTTCGGCTTGTGATTGGCGTGTTTAGCCGTTGCTTTTATCTGTAGCCCGTGTAGCTTCGGTATAGCCTTTTGTTTATTTGCTTGTGAGGACTCCAAGACTCGTGTTAGCGAGCAACTCGGTGCACCCAAGACTGCCCAGCTGCTCTTTAAAGATGCCGAGTGCAACTTGTAGTGCTGTGGACTGCTCAAACAACCCGCTGCGCAACCCGGAGGTGCTTTTCCACAAGTTTTCGACGGACCGGAATTTGGAAAAGGTGTGGGTGAACGCTGTTCGACGAGTGGACTTTGGACTTCGGCTTTTACGCGCCCGAGGAAAAAAGAACGAAGAAACAGACGTGTACAGCCCAGCACACGTGTGTTCGGGCGCCGCGGCGCGCGCCGGAGAGCCTCAAAACTTCGTGTCTGGGACTGACCCGCAGCGCCAAAGCGAGAGGACCCCCAGTACTGACATCACTGGCAGCGCGGCGTAGAGCAACGTCGCTCCATCCACGGAGCCCCGATGCCAATTTAGGCCTAGCGACGAGTGCGGAAGGCCGCATACACGGCGACAGCCGCCGAGTACGGCACCGAATGAGATCATTCGTTTTCCAGTCGCTAGCTTTTGGGTATACAAGCGACGAGTAGGGCATAGCGCACGCACGACGGCGGCCGCCGAGTAGGGCACCGTACGAGTTCACGGGTTTTCCAGTCGCTAGCTTTTGGGTATTCGCCCTAACTCTTGCTACATATGCTGGATAACTACCACGTATACAGAATTAAAACAAAATCAGCTTACCTCCTATCTTTAGACGGCTAGCGCAACAGAGGTAGATGCCGCTCGGCCTGCGTACTCGTTGAACGAGAACGATCCTGACGTCACGTTCACATAGCGGCTGATTTTCAGTGTTGCCGGGGCCTCGAGCGGCTAGTTTTGGTTTTGTTGGCCGCGCCCCAAACAAAACTTTGAGGCGTCGATATCTTTAAAACTACGCACAATAATGAGAAAAAAATTACACCTTGGAATTCAGGGACGCTGACTGCACTAAAAACAGTCATAATCCCAAAACCGAAAGTATGGACCGGAGTTGCCCTTTAAGTGGCATAAACACCCCTTGTAACCTGACGGATAAAACACTATCAGAACTAATATCAAGCAGGACCTAACCATAACCCACTCGCTTATTCGTGCCACCAGCAGTAGTCTTAGCCGCCCCAGTACAATCCCTCAAGGTTAAAGAACAGGGCTATGCCTAAAAAAGACGTCGTGGCAGCTTGATTCTTTAAACCGACCGCTACTCAAAACAACTGCCAGTCACTCTAACGTCGCTCAATGTAACGAGCTGTAACGTATAAAGCGCAATATCGAAGCCTGCTTACCCAAGATCCGCAACGTTTGCTTCGAATAAGTGAGAGTTCAGTTGCAAACGAGTTGGAAGCTCCACCGAACCCGCAACTTTTCAGCCTTCTACGACACGTCAATACAATACAGGACGCAGGAACTGACTGAGCGGCGTCCGCTTGAGGAGAGATAAGCGAAGCGATAGTGAGATAGCTGCACCAGGGGGAGGGGGAAAGAGGAAAAGGAAACCCGCTTACGTTGCCAGCATAGGTTTTGCAGCGAAGAAGTTGCTGCCATATACGGCGGACTGAGTGTTACTTTTTTTTCGTTTGGGAAAGAGAATGTATTGGTGTGTTACATAAGTCATCCTGCATACAAACAACGAAGTTTGATTATATTTGTCTTGTTTACTAAATTCGAAACACTAAAAACTGGCTTTTCACAAATTATTGCTTCCGTCATTTCTGAGTACGCAAGGCAGTTATCTCGCTAATCTGGTTTCGGAGACCGTGATCCCCGTGAGCCCAGCACCAAACGTGAACGTTCCAGCTCTTCGTCATGACACTGCGTTGCAGAGAGCAGGGTAGAATACAACCACACGGTCCACCGAAGCAAACGCAATGTTAACGTAAATCTTGGCTTGTGATTGCGCCTTTGTAGGTCATCTTATTCGTTTTGCTGGAGACAAAATCGTCTGCATATTCCGCATACTCCGCAAAAGCACTTCCCCATTGACCTTGCGAAAAGCACGAAACACGGAGCCCGCACCGTCCTGACTTGCCAGACTTTTATCTGGTGTAGAGCAGTTTGTACCTGCTAGTATATAGGTATGTCTACTGCAACTTGAAACTGGGGGCAGTGCCAAAGAGACAAACTTGGGAAACCGTTGTCGCCCTCCCCAGTTTCTGGACTCTCAAGTGATTGTACCATAATAAATGCACCAACGCCTCTTCCCAAAATAAAGAAAAAGTACTATGTTCACTACGCAAAAAATGGTCTCAGTTCATGAATCTGTGGGCAGGTAGAAAATCTTGCCCAAATTTATTCACACCGCATGACTGAGCGCTACAAACTTACTCGAGATTTACAGGAAAATATCGGTGGTGACTTAAGCTTCCCTGAAATTCGGTATAGCCGGTCGTTTGCATGACCGAATCATCTACTCAAGTGGTGCGCGTCGCTGTGCAAACACGTCGCTATGTAAACGCAGTCCAACAACACGAAACATGAAAACGGCAAATTTAGGACAACGATCCGGAGTTCATTGTTTAATTAAAACGACGCAATTTTGTTAAAAACGCCCGCAGCTTTTTAGTCACGGTATGCGTCAGGAATCTTTTGAATTTGGAAACGGAACGAAGATTTACTTTTAAAGACGCTCGTCCCAGCTGGACTGAATCAGCTGACGACGACGGGGCTGAACCCGTTGAACCTCAACCCCACAACAACCAATTTGCGCTCCGTGTTATGGTGCGTTCACACTGGAAGCGAATCCGCAAACGCGAAGCGGATCCGCGCGTTCTCAACCGCAAAGCGGCTGGGATCGAGCGGTTGGAGCGCGTTTTTGACAACCGATTCGGGACCGATTTCTCCCAACCGCTTTCACGAACCGCAAAGCGGCAACCAATCACAACGAGAAGCTGACGTGACGTCAGTGACTTTCGAAACAAGATGGCACCTGTCGCTGGTGAGGCGTCCAAGGCGCTGTAGTCATAGCGTCAAAGAAATCCACAAAGAAACATGATGTTCACGTCCGTCCCTTGAATCTGCCGCGAAAAGAATTGACTCGTATTCTTAACGGGCTTCGCACCGGTGATTTGATTCGGGTAAGAGTTTGTTTATTATTCCGGGTGCCACAGCCCGAAGCTCGCTGCCTTGTTAGTCCCTGCCGGTAGAACGTCGGAACCCGCCCCTGATCGACCGAAATGTCAGCTTTTGTACCTACAAAGATAGTCGCGTGAACTATTCAAAGCTTTCGACACATGGCATGACCACCACGAAGGCCGATAGAGACGTTGTGAGCCCAATTGCGTAGCGAACACACTACCGCGGAGCTGGCAGGGTACCTGCGCTAGCTCGACCTGCAACATTTACTACTAACAAAATAAATAAAGGGAACATACTCAAGGAATAAAGTGTACGTACCAGACGATGCAGAGGTAACCCATATGGTGATTATTTGAGCTTAATGTCAAACAAACAGTAGACACGATCGACGTGCGAGTGACGAGAGGGTAGTCCGCCACCAACGAAACCACGACCGGCTAGCCCCAAACATATTCCCCCGCACCAGGGTCCACTTCACCACCCTTATCTTCGAAAATGATAAGAGCGAACAACGAGGGGAGAAAACTGGCCCCGAAAAACGGGAAGGGTCCACTTCAAAGAAAAGGACGGGGACACCCTCTTGCGAGTCAGCAAGGCGCGCCTAGCTGAGCTTTGCTTGTGGGCGAAGTCCAGGGAATCGCAGGCGAGTTTCGCGGGTCCATGTCTCTTCTTCCTGCCTGAAGTTGTCATGCGTGCGAACATTCCGAAGAAAAATCTTCAGAGTGCCAATATAGCAAAATTGTGGCTTTTAATCGTGGATTAAAGTGGCTTTTGGATTGTAAAACAGGGTTGCCAAACGCAAGTGTCAAAAGATCACGCGTTATCTCCGAGAAACCGCCAACCGCCTCTCGGTGTGTCTGAACGGGGTCGCTCGCGAACCGCATCCGCGACCACTTTGCGAACGCGGATCCGCTTCCAGTGTGAATGCGCCATGAGTGTGGCTTTCTACCTCCAAGCACCGCACCACACACCACGAACGTTTCAGCTCTTTGTCGCATCGCCGTGTTGCACCAAACAGAACGAGATCGCCAAAGTCAGAGCAGCGCTGTCGTGAACCTTAGGTTGTGGTTGGGCACTCGTGGAGCCTATGACTCCCTTCGCTTTCAAAGCACACACGACGGTTACCAATGATACTTTCCGTCTTACGGGAAGATCACAGGGACACTTCTCCGGTCACGTCTTCGCTACATGTGCTCGGAAACCGCGGAGCTTCTCGCGTCCAGTCGAACCAAAACAATACCGGCGCTATGCTGAACGTGCGTTGTTGCCAGATTTGCTCCGACCAAACAAAAACAACGAAAGCAAACCGGCTCTAGCTTCCAGCGTACATCGGCGTTCCGCCGTGGCCAGATTTTTTCCGTCAGCTCTAACTTAAAGATAACCTTAAGATGCAGCAACACTGGTACCTAGTTTTCTCATGGAGGCCAGCATGGAGAGCCGGGGGGGGGGAGGGAAAGGGAACGCGGCTCACGGTGGTGGCGGCCATTAGAAAACCGCTTATGTTGCCAGCATAGGTTTTGCAGCGAAGAAGTTGCTGCCATATACGGCGGACTGAGTGTTACTTTCTTTTCGTTTGGGAAAGAGAATGTATTGTTGTGTTACATAAGTCCGCCTCCATACAAACAACAAAGTTTAATTATATTTGTCTTGTTTACTAGGTTCGAAACCCTAAAAAGGGGCTTTCGACAACTTATTGCTTTCGTCATTTCGGAGTACGCAAGGCAGTTATCTCGCTGATCTGGTTTTGGTTTTGGAGACCGTGATCCCCGTGAGCACAGCACAAACCATGAACGTTCCAGCTCTTCGTCATGACAATGTGTTGCAGACAGCAGGGTAAAATACAACCCCACGGCCCACCGCGGAGCAAACGTACTGTTGTCGCAAATCTTGGCTTGTCATTGCGCCTTTGTAGATCATCTCAATCCCACCTTTTTTTAGATGCGGAGCATCTCTTGCTCGGGTCTATGTCCCGCGGCGTCGGCGTTGTAGTCGGCACTCGAACTACGCACGCGCCATTCTCCTCCTTCCCTCTCTCCAACAGCTGCGCGTTACTCTCTCCGCTCTCTCTCTCTACCAGCTGCGTGCACTGCGCGTGCGTTCGCTTCTCCTCACACCGCGCGCGCACGCGCAACTCTCCTCCTCTAGTCTCCTCTCCTTCAAGTGTGAAAAAAAATAAACGGCGAGCGGCGAGCGTTCTAAGTTTCTCTGCCGCGAGCCGCGACGAAGGCTCGCGTAGGGGGTAACGATAGGGCAGTCGGTGGCGCCATCTCTCGACGTCAGCACGCAACTGACTCTTTCCTCGGAACCAACACGATGCTCCGCATCACCCCATGGTTCCCCTAGGGAAGATGGTGTATTTTTTTTTTAGTTTGGGTGTTGCAGGCCATCCGGTATGGGCCTTTGGCCTATCTGCCACACCCCCGTCTCTCCTGAGCCGAAATAAATTAAGTGAAATGCTGGAGAGACGCAAACGACGGGCACAACAAAATCGTCTGCATAATCCGCGTACCTCGCAAAAACACTTCCCCAGTCACCTTGCCAAAAGCGCGATAAACGGAGTCCGCACCGTCCCGACTTTCCAGACTTTTACCTGCTTTAGAGCAGTTTGTACCTGCTAGTAGGTATGTCTACTGAAACTTGAAACTAGGGGCAATGCTAGAGAGAAACGAGACAAAGTTGGGAAAGCTTGCTCGTTTTGAACTCTCAAGTGATTGTATCATAATAAATGCACTAACGCCTTTTCCCAAAATAAAGAAAAAGCAGTGTTCACTACGTAAAAAATGGTCTCAGTTCAAGCATCTGTGGGCAGGTAGGAAATCTTGCCCAAATTTATTCACACCGCATGATGAGCGCAACAAACTCACACGAGACTTACAGGACAATATCGGTGGTGACATAAGTTTCCCTGAAATTCTGTATAACCGGTCGTTTGCAGGACCGAATCATCAACTCGAGCGGTGTGCGTCGCTGTGCAAACACGTTGCTGTGGAAACGCAGTCCTACAACACGAAGCATAAAAACGGCAGATTTAGGACAACAATCCGGAGTCCATTGTTCAAATAAAACGACGTAATTTTGTTGAAAACGCCCGCAGCTTTTTACTTACGGTATGCGTCGGGAATCTTCCACATTTTGAAACGGAACGAAGGAAGATTTACTTTTAAAGACGCTCGCCCCAGCTGGACTGGATCAGCTGACGACGGGCTGAACCCATTTAACCGCAACCCCACAACAACCGATTTGCGCTCCGTGTTAGTGTGGCTTTCTACCTAAGGCGCATTCTCACCGGCGATGTAAGCAGTCGCGCGATGTGACTAGATCGCATCGCAAAAAATTTGATAATCACAGCGGCGTACGCGATGAGCGAGTCCAACGCCTTCGTTGGCGAGTCGTTTCTCGAAAACTCTCGCTCCGAACGCCGTTGATTGGCTCAGCAGCTCCGCGACTAGGTCGCATCGCAAAAAAGTCGGGTCGAGTAGCGACTGCTCAAATCGCGTCGCTTTTTGCCCGCGATGGTCGCGTTTGCGATGAAAGTTATCGCGCGACTAGATCGCATCGCCGGTGGGAACACGCCTTAAGCACCGCACCACACACCACGAACGTTTCAGCTCTTTCTCGCATCGCCGTGTTGCACCAAACACAACGAGATCGCCGAAGTCAACGCAGCGCTGTCGTGAACCTTGGCTTGTGGTTGCGCACTCGTGCACCCTGTGACTCCCTTCGTTTTCAAAGCACACACGACGATTACGAATGATACTTTCCGTTTTACGGGAACATCACAGGGGCACTTCTCCGGTCACGTCTTCGCACCATGTGCTCGCAAATCGCCGAGTTGTACGCCGAGTTGTACGCCGAGCTTCTCCCTTCCCGTCGAACCAAACCAATACCGGCGCCATGTTGAACGTGCGTTGTTGCCAGATTTGCTCCGACCAAACAAAAACAACGAAAGCAAACCGGCTCTAGCTTCCAGCGTACATCGGCGTTCGCCATGGCCAGAATTTCTTCGTCAGCTTTAACTTAAACATGACCTACAGATGCAGCAACACTGGTACCGACTGTTCTCATGGCGGCCAGCATGGAGAGCCGTAAATTCTGAGGAGGTTGCATAGAATGCGGTGGAACCCCCCCCCCCCCCCCCCCCCTTCGCCTGAGCTGCACCAGACAGATGCACCTATGAGGTCTCCGGGTTGACACTCTGCGGGATCCGCCGGCGGAGAGGTGCGTTGGATGGAAGTGCGTGTGCAGGCAAAGTAGAATGCGCGATGGCAGGGATTTACGGACTTGACTGGGTGGCAAAGTGATGACAAAATACCACCACGACGAAGGAGACGGCATGAGCTTTATTTTGCTTCCCGAAGGACTTCAAACGATCCAGGTGTAAACAGACTTTTTGGTGTCTTTAGCCCGGGCTGAATTGTATTTGCGTTAAGTGTATTAAACTTCCCGAGTTTTTGGTGTTGATCAATTACCACACGTGTTATTCTATGCATATTTATATATTTATTTCTAGGTTCTCATAATCTCACGTGAGGTTAATTTGTCCAAAGGTATAATCTAGCTTTCTTCAAGTCTTCTATAACAGGTGATTTGCATAATGTGAGCTGACTAATCAGTGTCAAATAAAATGTGCTTAAACCACTCTTCATTTTCTCATGTTGCTTCGGCGAAGCTGTGCGTGTTGCACGAGTCGGTCAGCATCGCAAAGAAACCCCAGCAA
The DNA here is from genome assembly GCA_013358835.2 of Ixodes persulcatus. Classification (NCBI taxonomy): domain Eukaryota; kingdom Metazoa; phylum Arthropoda; class Arachnida; order Ixodida; family Ixodidae; genus Ixodes; species Ixodes persulcatus. The sequence continues at coordinate 344,015 of JABSTQ010009819.1, read as the reverse complement.
ACTCGTCTAAAAATATAAAACGATATCGTCGTTTTCAACTTGCAAAGGTGATTCCTGACGCAAGCGCACTAGCGCGTGTCCCACGCCAACGTCTTCACACCAATATATCACACAATAAAGATAAATACAAAGCAAAGGGTAATAAATGAAAGGAAAAAGCAAAAAATACAGATAATTTTGTTTTGTGTAGTACTTTAAATTCAGATCTTGTACGCAGTCATTCGCAACAAGATGTCGTCGCCTAGTGGTTCCATGACACAACTTCTTGACAATAAACGCCATTAGTAGAACGTTGTAGATGTAACGACGTTCGCAACGGCAATTGTGAGTTTTTCGCAATACGCGGCAGCAGTCCTGAAGTCGCCGCCCGTAGGCGGCATTTTTTTTTAGTAAGCACGGCGGCCTTGGCCTAGAAGGGTGGACGATGGGGGTTTGGTTCGGCGGTGTCAGGTTCCCGATAATTGCGCGCCCGAGACAGCGCAGCCGGAGAGACCCTATAGGACGTTGCGGCTCGCCTCCCCGCGCGGAGGCGGCTTGCGGTCACGGCTTCCGGTGCAGTGATCCGCTGTCCGAAGACGGCACCCAGAGAGGTGCCTTTGGCCATTGTTGAGTTGGGCAATAAACCGGGCTAATGGCTTCGTTTCAAGACCCAGATACCCAGTTTGCTGCTGTCGGCGCTTTGGCTTAGACGGAACTACAGCCTGCTATGCGTGGAATAGTGTGCCCGTTCAGGCCTTTTCTTGAGACCCTCCCTGTATTCAGAGCTGGCATGCCCGGCTTTCATCTGGCCTAACCGGGGTGGGTGTTCCGACTTTCTTTTTAATTTTGAGACCGCCTGGGGGTACATGTTTTGGCGCCAGAGGGTAGTGTGACCCCTCGCCTGAGTGTTATGAGATCGTCGCCGACTGACCCAATGGGATGGGTATTGGACTCTGATTGGTTGGAACAAGTGGCGGCCACGAGTTTTTGAATGTGAGGAGGACTAATGGTGAATTCCACTCTTAGATCCGGAGCGCTTTCCAAAATCCGCGAGGGAGGCAAAATTCCGCTCCGTGGGACCCGCTCCGAATCGACGAGGGGAAGATAAACTCGCATTTTTGAAGCAACCTCCCCCCCCCCCCCCCCCCTTCCCTCGCTTGCGTATATACATGTCGCCGATAGCACAGAGCTGCGAGGAGGAAAAAGAGAGAGAGAGAGAAGAAAAGGGGGAGAGAGGCCGCCGTGATTGGCCCTTGTAGTCACGCGGTACGCGCCCGGCTGTTCTGGCCGTCACTGGCCGTCACCCCCCGCAAGCCTCGCCCGCGAGCAGACGCCGCCGGCTCCTTTGGGCTGCTGTGGCTGCCACGCCGGCCCCGCCGAAGTCAAAGGTACGCTGCGAGTGTGTAATCCACAAAACTGAAAATTTGGGTCCATATCACATGAGCGAATGACATTTTAGCGAACAGCGACATTTGAGCGAATTGACGTTTTAGCGAATAACGGGGGTGCGCGTTAACCCATCCGCCGCGCTGCGCTTACGCCGCTTCGCGGCGACAGTCTTTGTCGGCTCATTACAAAAATGTGAGTCCATTTGGCCCACCCGAAAACGCCGCTTCGCGGAGTCCGACTATTCGCTAAAGTGTCATTCGGTGAAACGTGGGCGTTCGCTAAAATGTCATGCGATCAAGTGAGTGCCTCCCGTGCTCTGCCTAGGTTCGCTGGTTGTACATTGGGAGTCAGGGGCGTGTTGTCTACTGTGAGAGCGTCGATCTCACTTCTAAATTTTCAGTTTTCTGGATTACACACTCGCAGCGTACCTTTGACTTCGGCGGGGCCGGCGTGGCAGCCACAGCAGCCCAAAGGCGCCGGCGGCGTCTGCTCGCGGGCGAGGCTTGCGGGGGGTGACGGCCAGTGACGGCCAGAACAGCCGGGCGCGTACCACGTGACTACAAGGGCCAATCACGGCGGGCCTCTCTCCCCCTTTCCTCCTCTCTCTCTCATTCTTTTTCCTCCTCGCGGCTCTGTGCTATCGGCGACATGTATATACGCCCCCCGCTTCCCCCTCGGCCGTTCAAAATGGCCTCTGCTCGAACTTGGCAAGCCCACCAACGCCTCAGCAGACTGATCTTTCCGACGACCAGGGACAACTGTCAGTGTTTAGCTGCAGAAATAACACGCAACTCGGGCCAGGAGAAAATGTCTGTACCGTGGAGCCTGTGTCACAAATAACGAGGAAGACGTCCGCGTTTGGTACCGTCACATACCTTTCGGCCGCCTCGAAGCGGCGGGGTACGCACAGCGATCGCCATCGGTGAAGTTCAGATTGCTGGTAAGACTTGAATAAACACAAAGAGGTAACAAATCATCACATGCACGGACGTTGCCTGATCTGCTCTTGCTTTATTGCACGAGAAAACGCCGGCGGCATACAGTGTAAAAAGGTAAACAATCATTGGCTGCAGAATGAAAGGCCTAACCTTGCGTCTGCCTCCGGATTTTTTGTCGTTCTTTTTCTCATTCTTCCTCTCACGATCACAGATGTCAGCGCTTACGATTTACCACGCTCCAGTCCCGGTTTGTATCCCTGATCTACGCGAGGTAGAAGCGTTCGAGCCGTCACAATCCTGCGTAAACAACCGACGCATCCAAACAGATCCAACTCGACGGCCCGATCGGCCCGACCAGTTCGGCGACCTCGCCAACCTCGCCGCGCATGCGCACTGCCGAGTTAAAAAGGAAATGGCGTATGCGCTCTGTCAAGTTCCGAAAAGATCTGTGAAATCCCGCGCAGCAAGTTCGGCGGGGTTGGAGGCGCTCCATGGAGCGGGTGCTGCCAGAGATCTACGAGCGGGGGATGACCAACTCGAGCCAGATCTGCGAGGGGAATATCCGCGCTCCAAATGGAGCGCTTTTGGAGCGCTCGAGATCTGCGAGCGGAATTCACCACGAGAGAAGAAAAAGAGGCGTACGCGCTCTAGGGCAGTGACCAGGTTGGCGCTCGCGGAGCGGGTGTTGCCGAGAGAGTCCTGCCGTGTCCAGAAAGGATGATAGTTCTGTGAAATTTTGCTACTGTAGTTATTGTATTCATTCCCAATTAGTAAACGTTTTTGTTGTTCTTGTTGACGACAAGTCTCCGTGATCCGTAATTCAACATCCTCGCCAAGAGGCAAAACTTCAGGATCGATTTCAAGCAGCCAGCATTAACATCAATGATCAAACAGCATAATCGGAAAGAAAAGAACTTCACTGCAATATTGAGCCACGTGTCACATGCAAAGTGCGTGCGGCTTCAAGTCGAATAGCGTGCTGTCATCTCGTTTCAAAATTATAAAGAGAGCCGGTAAGTCGCAGATTTCCCCTTTGAAGGATATGATTGGCACAGTGCACATTGTTTACACCTTACTCAAAAAAGTAATAGATTACAGTTACTATGACTTTTCGTTAAAATGTATTCAACTAGATTATTTGATTACGTGAGAGTAAAGTAATGGACCGTTTTTTTTAATAAAAGGTAATCGTTACTACTCCGATTACTTCAAAATTTGAGGATGACATATTTTTCTACCGGGCTGAAAACAAGCCTTGTCTGCTACATATTGTATTATAATTACCGAATTGCATACTACTTATCTTCTAAATCCTCCACTATTGGCAGACCGTCAGCTGTTGGAGGCTCGGTTTAAGAATTCCTTTCTAGGAAGGTTGTGGGAAAGAAGGGTACCGTCAAGAGGGGGAGGGCAAAATAGTAACGGGTACAAGTATTGCAAAAGAAATCAGAAGATTGATTACTTCACGGTAAAGGTAATAAAATTATTACAATATTATTCGAAGAGTCATGGACTAAAAGTAATCTGATTTCTTGTATTGAGTTCCATACAAGTCTGCAGTGCAATTCGCTCGCACCACTATTCGCTTGCCCTGAGCTAAAAGAGAAACATCGCGGTGTATTCCCATAATCAATTTCGCCTCAAACACCCCATTCGGCATTTTTCTTCGAGTCTGCGGTTCCCCCGAACCTCTTTTATTTCTCGATTTCTCAATAAATTTGAAGTAGGGCACCTCAACTTAATTTCTATCCCTAGTTCGGAAGACGGCACTTCCAAAAACTGGGAGGAACGCAGAAAAAGCACGAAGGACTGTTTCACCTCTCATTGACCGTGATGATCGTACTCACCCAAAACCGGAAACCGGCGGTTAGAGTCAGTAGGGAATTGTAGTAAACCGTTTTTTCCTCCGCTACGGTATCCCTGAAGAAAACGCCGCAGCTGCGCATGCGCGCCGTCAGCCTTATCGGCATAGTTCAAGGTCTTGTGGCGGATTACGGAGCGCTATCCGGGTGCTTAGCGGGCTGCGGAAACGGTCTACTACAATTCCCCAGTGTTGGCGGTAACGCGTTACAAGTAACTCGTTACCGGTAACGCATTACTTTTTTAAGTAACGTACTCGTTACATTTTAAGAACGGTAACGGGTAACGTACTTTCATTACTTATTTCGAGTAACTAGTAACGTAGTTACGTTACTCGTTACTTCTTAACGAGACATAAAAAATAATACACTTCAATTGTTTTCGTGTTTTTTGACGCCAAGTTTCGTGAATTTCCGAGTTTGTTTCTTTTTTCTTTGCGTTCTTCTCGTGAGTATTTAGGTGAAACCGTAAAAAAGATTAAGCAATTATGTTTAGTTTCTGTATGATCATAATGTTTCTCGAAATATGGTGCTTATGCGTACCTGCACCGCTAAAACACTAAGACGTGTTAATTCATAATTATAAAAAGTAACGCAAAAGTAACGTGTGTTACCTTTTATCGGCAACGGTTATGCGATCCTTTTGTTTTGAGGCAACGTAGGTCGGTAACGCGTACATTTTATTGCAGTGTAACGACTAAAGTATTTCGTTACTTTATTTGGGTAACGCCTACAACACTGGCTGGAGTTAAGTAACGCTCAATCGAAGCAACATTCGAGGATCCGCCGAATAAGAGAGTCTGCAGCCTGCCGCGACGCTTTCATGCGACGACGTCGACTTAGTAGCGTCCGCCTGACCATAGCCTCCTTTATTCTTAAAAGCCTGTCAATTCCCGGACTGCACCATGGAGTGTCCGGCCGCCGGAAAAAAAGGGAAGAGCAGCGCCGAACGATTACATATATGGTAGTGCAGAGCCACTTCTGCTGTGACCGGGTGACCTAAAGGAACTGTATATGCTCCGCTTGAGGAGCACTGTATTGCAATGGTGCTCCCAGAGCGGCCATGTTGGATCCAAGGCTGCGCTGCGGAAAGCGACAGCCGCTTCTGGAGGAGCTCCAGAGGCGCGGATGGTGTGGCTGTGAGTCAACGTACAGCGGCGTGCGGAGCAGAGAAGATATAGTGCGGCGACATTCCGCGCGTGCGTCGTCGCCCCCTCATTCGTCTCCCGTTTCTCTCTGTGCCTTCTGTAGAACGTAGTGACAGACGAAAACGTCGTCCATTTGCCAGCCATAGCTGGGCGTTGTTGTCTCGTCCGAGGAGCCCGGATAACTCGATATTCGCGTTAACCGGGCACCTCGAAACACGATACATTGGCGCTATGGATATTCTAAGTGGAGAGAGTCAAAACAAGATTAGAAAATAAAGTTATCTCCAACCTGTACCACACGAGGTATAACAAGTTTAAACCAACTAATACTTTTTTTTTTTAAATAAATGTTAATTGAAGGAAGGGGAGAAGCGCGATCACCCCCCGTAACGAGCCTGCAGTATCCGCGATGCATTTATTGGTTTACTTTGTAACATACATATATACATATACACGTATCCACATATACGTATTTTCTTTTTTTTTTCTTGTTAACTCTCGCTTCTTGTTTCTTCAACTGTTGTCCTTTTTTGGTCTTTTTGTATGTTTTCTGGATCTTGAGTTGATGTTCTTAACTGCAAGATATCAATATGATACCTCCTGCTTTTATGCTGTGGTTTTTGCTTTTTTTTCTTCTTTTGTTTACTTGACGTTCGAAAAATCGCGTATTTTGCTTTGACTTGTTTGTTTTTACTTTCTTTCCTTCGCTGCTCCCACCGGCTCGTCTGCTACTCTATGCCCAGACATCTTTGTTGCAAACAACTTTTTTTTTTTTTTTTTTTACGGTTGTTTGCTATAACTTGCTTTCGCCTTCGATCGAGTTTCTAATCCGAAATCTTCATATGTGCTTTTTGATACTTAATAAATATATTAAAAAGTGCAAGCTCGCTAGACATTTCTATTCGGATTGTATTTGAGTACGCGGTCACGTGTGCTATGGGTCATCGTTTGTTGATCATACGGCCGCCTTCGGGCATACACCAGCGCATACTTGGAGATGGCAGGCATGCCATGTGCTGCCTACCACTGCAAAAACAAGTTTTTGCGATGTGGTGGAAAATCCTTCTTCAGCTTCCCGAGGACCGAACAAACTTGGGTAATTAAGTAAGGTACGTCGTTGGGCTAGTTGGTTCATCTTAGTTAAACATATAAAATAGCGCAAAAAAGACAAGGACAAGAAGTATACACGACAAGCGCTTCGTTCCAGACACGAAGCTGATTCACTAAACGTAGAACATATAAGAAAGGGCCCACTGTAGAAGAAATATAGTTTAGTAGGGTACGTTGTTGAGCTAGTTGGTTCATCTGAGTTAAACATATAATGTTTAACTCAGATGTATACCCTGTACGCTTGTCCTGTATACTTCTTGTCCTTGTCTTTTTGCGCTATTTTATATGTTTAACTGAGTAATTAAGTTACTTCAAATTAAACTGGAAGAGCTATTCAAGTCTGGCTTTACAGTCGCCACTGACGCCTCAACAGACGATTATGACAACTCCACGGAGATGGCAGAAAACTTCACGGACGACAGACCAGATGTCGCTACTTAACATCCAGTCCTATGTAGCCGGGTGGACAGCCAGTCAAATCTGTCACCATGCTTGCTAAGTCCAACTGCAACCAGAAACACAGAACACCTCCAAAGACATTCTGTTGAAGAACGAGAAATATTCGCGTGCGAAAATGACACCACCTTACGACTTAGCCCGTCACCTAGCCGGTAACATCAGCCGTGCCTTCGACACACATTTCACTGACATATTGCATCAAACAAGAGTTAAGCTGAAGGCGGACTTGAGGCCGCTGATCGACACTCGAAACAAAGGCACGGTGTGCAAAGCTTGGCTGGATGCGTACGCCAACAAGTACTTGAATGTACTTTTGAACTGCCACGTCAAGCGAGCAAACGAAAAATCTGATAAGGTCACTGGGAAAGAAATGCGAAAGCAAAAAAGGTCCCACACTGCTTGCACGTAGCAGATTGCAGCGTGCGACTTTCATTTACCGGGCGGTGTGAACTGACTACGTTATTCCTTTCCCGGTTTTGTTTTTAGGTCGTACCAACGCCGCGAAAGCAAATAAGCAAACGTGCAACAAGCAACTGAAAAAAAAGTGAAGCTCTTTTTTTCGATTAGTTTCGTCGTGTTGTTTCCGCTTTGTTTGTTGTGGACCCAACACCGACGGAGAAAAACACCTGCGCAACGATCGTCGCCGTTGAAGGAGTTTCTTTCTGGTTGATTTGTATCTGTGTATCGTCTGCGAACTTTTTTTTTATTCGTCGTTGTTTGCGATTGTTCCCCATTTATTTTTATTTTCGCCTGGGACGAGGACCCTATCTTTCCTGCAAAGTTTGCAAAATGTTTGCACGTTCATTTTTCTCGTTACATTTTGTTTTTATTATGCTGCAGCGACTGGTGCGCTTGCTCTGGTAATCTTAACATGTTGTTTGCGCACGTTTTAATGATCACCTATTCAGGTAAAAAAGTGTGACAACACAGTTTGTAACGGATCAACAGTAACCTATTTCGACGTAGTTCGAGTAGCTAAAATACTTTTTTCCGCTTCCCAGGTGCGGTTCAAACGCGTGTGATCCCCTGAGTGGCATTTGAGACCGCTGAATAAACTGCTCTATTTTTGTTTCTGCGCGCGTTGTTATTTGATTGTCGTTGCAGTTGCGATCAGTGGATTCCGCTTTGCAAGCGGACTGACCGTAATGAATTGTTTCTGCTGTTGGGGGGACGAAATGGGGCTCGCAGAGCTCGACGACGTCGCGGAGCCTATACTTTTCTATTTCATCGTCTGCTTCCGTAGACTCCGAGTCCGCTAGAGGCGCCACTGTCGCGTTCGCCACCGCTCTAATGGGTTTTCGGAGGAGCTATTTCATTTCATTTATTTCACCTTAAGGGCCCGGTTAGGGCATTACATAAGGGGGGGGCAGTAAAACGAAGAATACAATAGCAAACGGAGTAGTAGAACAATAACAGTAACTATAAACAAGAACATGAGAAATTATACATAATGGGCTAGTAAATTATCGTAAAACACTGTTCCATCAGAGGTGCTGACGATGGAGGATGGCAACTGGTTCCACTGTGTGATGGCATATGGGAGAAATGATTCGTTGAATGAGTTAGTTTTACCAGAAATACGTTTTATTGCGCAAGAGTTGTTTAGGCGGGAGGATATTCTATCGGGGGGTGAGAGCAGGGCGTTCTTTAGTTCTGGGCAATGATAATAAAGTTTATGAAGAAGGCATAAACGGGAGAGTTTCCTTCGAATGAGTAAAGGTATGAGCCCGAGTTGACTTTTTAGAGAAGAGACACTAGTGAAGTGGTCATATGATGATAAGATGAATCGAGCGGCTCGGTTTTGTACTGACTCCAGGTGATTGATTAGATAGACTTGATGAGGACTCCAGATTGCTGATGCATATTCTAATTTTGGCCTTACATAGGTTTCATATGCCAACTTTCGGACTTGGGGAGGGGCGTCTCGCAGATTACGTCTGATGAATCCGAGGGTCTGTGAAGCCCCTGCAGAAACGGCTTCGATGTGAGGTCTCCATGAGAGGTCAGGCGTTAGTCTAAGGCCAAGATATTTGTACATTGAAACTGATTCGATCACGTCTTTGTCTAGGGTATAATGAAAGGGTAAATGAGTTTTCTTGCGGGTAAAATGGATTAGCTTACACTTAGATTTGTTAAGCGACATGAGCCATTTTCCGCACCAGTCGTTAATTTTTTTTAGATCATTTTGAAGCAAAAGATTATCAGTGTCTGTTGAGATGGTGTTATAGATGACGCAGTCATCGGCGAAAAGTCGTATTTTGCGGGAGATGTCATGTGGGAGGTCGTTAATAAAAATAAGAAAAAGCAGTGGGCCAAGGACGGAACCCTGAGGTACACCTGAAGTGACGTTTGCTAGCTTTGATTCATGCTCGTTAACCACCGTGTATTGCATACGAGACGCAAGAAAGCTTCTAATCCATGAATATGCAAGGGGATCTAAATTTAGGGATGATAGTTTAGAAAGCAGACGTTGATGGGGAACACGATCAAATGCCTTCGAAAAGTCGAGAAATATGGCGTCGGTTTGTATATGGCGTTCTAGGTTAGTCTGCAGTTCATGAACAAATTCACATAGTTGGGTCTCGCAGGAGAACCCCCTACGAAAACCGTGCTGGTGCCTGAAGAAAAAATTATTTGACGTTAGGTGAGTCATGATGTTAGAATATAAGATGTGCTCAAAAAGTTTTGACGCAATGCAGGTTAGAGAGATGGGACGATAGTTCGAGGCGGAAGATCGAGTTCCCTGTTTGTGGACTGGGGCGATCCTCCCAATCTTCCAGTCGGAAGGCAGACAACTCTTGGAGAAAGATTGATTAAAGATGAGACTGAGAATTTCACCGGAAATGTTGGCTGTATTTTTTAAGATCTTTGCATTAATATTGTCTGGGCCTGCTGAGGAAGTGAGTGGTAGTTTTTCTATTTGCTTAACGATACCGGAAGAGTTAACAGTAATCAACGACATGGGCTCATAACACTCTTCAGGGACAGTTGGAACATTTTGTGGGGATTCAGTGGTAAACACAGAAGAAAAGTATTCATTAAGAACTATAGGGCACTCCTTCTCCGGTACAGGCTCACCAGCAATATCCTTCAGATTGATATTTACGTGGCCACTTTTAGGTGACATAAGCTTCCAGAATTTTTTCGGATTATTTTGCAAGATTGCGGGCAAGTCCTGGGAAAAAAATTTAATTTTAGATAGCTTAATGGTTTTAGTATAGTTTTTGAGCGTAGTGTAGTAAGCGTCCCAGGCAACAGCTAAGTTAGTTCGTTTTGCCTTTGCAAAGAGTCGTTTTTTCCTATTGCACAATGACCGGAGCGCTTTATTATACCATGGATTTGATGAGTCCGTCCTAATACGTAAAGTAGGGACGTATAATCTAACCAGATCACTTATTTTATTCTTGTAAAGTACCCAGTTTTCCTCAACAGATCTTATCGAGAATTCAGCTACGTACAAGCTATAAAAATTTGATAAATCATTGTTCATTGCTACGTAATCGGCTTTATTATAATCGTGAATAATTGTAAAAAAAAAAATAAGGTGTTTGCTTTGTTTTTTTCTTTCCACTCCATTATTTAATATACCTAGCTTTTGTGTTATTTTGACTGTCTGAACACTTTTGTAGTTGTTAATATACCTGCGTTTAAAATTCGCTCACTTTTGTGTATATTTTGTTTCGTAGTTTTTACAGGGCCGCTCTTTGGCGCCCGTTTCCGGGTTGAGCGGCGCTGCCGTCGGCGTAACAGCGCGCGTTGCATTATGGGACGTCACAGTTTCCCCGCTAAATATAGCGGGAAATTGAAATGGTGTCGTGATCACTTGACGTCAATTTTCCCGCTAAAGGAAACTGAATTAGACTGTAGGTAACGGGACGTCGATTGGCCCCTAAATGTGGCGGGAAAATTTTCGTTGAATATTTGCTAAATTTAGCGGTGAAAGTTTTTCTAAATAATAGGAAAATTTAGCGGGGACATTTAACGGAAGGAGGAGAGGAGGAGGAAAGGAGGAGGATGGAAGGAGGTGGAGAAGAAGAGGAGGAGGGGCATACCCTCCCCTCCTCCTCCTCAAAAGCTGCGCTTTTAATTCGCCTTAAAAATATCGTAAACGTCCTTCCTTTTTTTTTTTGCCTATTTACGCGTGAACGTTCGATGTGCAGCTCATTTACATTTGTTCAGTATTGTTTCGACAAATGTACTTGTATCTTATGGAAGGTGGCATCCACCGTGATATGGTGTGCACCACATGAAGTTGAAGTGATCGGAATGAAAGAGTGTCGGCCGAATCCCATTCCCGCTGCCCAAAAGCGCCTACAAAGGAGGCCACGATGCGGCATGCCCCACATGACAAATAAATCACGCAGTTTTTATTGAGGCCACTGTATTTCCGGACGACCGTGCAGAAGGTAAAGCAATCGTATGCCGTGGCAAAAGCATCGCTGCCGAAAGGTGAACCGCGGTCAGTGCAGGTCGAGGAAGCGGTACCTCGCTGGCTTGTCAGGTGCATTGACTAACTTGCTCCGAATACCGATGTCCTCGTAGTGGTACTCGATCCTGTAATTCAGCAACAGCTACAGAAAAAAAAGCATACGTAGGAGACGTAAACCAATGTGTTCCAGAGGACATGCTGAAACGTTCAGCACCGACGGATCTGACTTTGCAAGACTCCCGCTGAACACAACAAAGAGTGATAAGAATATTACAAAAGGCAACTCGGTCGAGTTCTTATGAGAAAATAACCATGTTTGCAGCTGAAAAATGCCTGTGCCGAAAGCACATGAAAAAAGTCGTCCCTTTGCCGTACTGGCGTGGCAAAGGCATTGGTAATACAGAATGTGATGTTTGTCTGGCGAAACTGTAAACACGTGTGGCAACTGAATAGCGCGAAGCGGCCCCACATCGTGCAAGGTAAGTGCGTGAGCACTCTGGGGAATGTCTTACTTGTGTGTGCCATCTTTTGGAATATAAATGTGACTTTCTCGGGGCCTATTGGAGTGTGAAACGTACAGTGTTGGGTAAAGTGCATGTAAAAAGTACTTGAAGTACTTATAGCCTTTGAGGTATTTTCAAATAAATAAATAAATAAAAATGAGAGGTTATGTCCTTCAAGTAAAGTATAGTTAGCCGGGAGCCATGTACTTGAAGTAATGTACTATAAACAAAATGTACTTTCAAAGTCAAGTACAAGTACTTTTTATCTTTCACAATGCCCTTTCATTGCCCTATACAGTGTTATTTTTTTAATTGTATGCAATACCCCAGTGGTTATCGGGGTGCTTCAGTTTTTTTCGGAAATGGCGGCCGATATTGGATAAAGTCAAGGGGCTTCAGAGTTGACAAAACATAATTTTGGGATACAAATATAACAAGACCGAATTCGGGAACGTACTTTGGGGAAAGTACAAGCACGTACATACTCAAAGGATGTACTTCAAGTTCAAGAAACGTTAGAAACTGATTGTTTCGGAGCTTTTGGCTTGGGATTTCTTTTTTTCGGACTTCTAGTACAAGTATTCTAAACATCCTTGAAGTGGTATACAATGTACTTAATGTATACTTCCCAACACTGAAGACGCAGTAGAAAGAGCATGCCGAAAACAGAATAACTGGAACGCGGCAACACTGAGCAGAGTCCTGGTACCAGCTCGCGGCAAAAGAGAACCAACCACTCAGCCCACTGCGGCAAAGGAGTCTGATCACTATTTTTTAATGCGAAAGCATTAACTGTCCCATGGAGCGAACCGACGTCATCAGCTTTAAGACCACGCCAAACGTTGGCCAAACAGCACATAAAATTCCCTTTCCCAATAGAGCGAGAGATGTTTTATAACTAGGGCTCCGTGTTTTTGGAGTTTATTTTTTGTGAAATTCGGAGGGTGTTTTTCGGAGTTTAATTTTTAGCAAAATTTCGGTGTTTATCGGAGTTTATTTTTCGTAAATCCCCAATTATCCGAAATTCGCAGATTAATTATGCAGTGTTTCTTATTAAAAATAATAAATAGTAACCGGATGCAAACGTATGCCAGATAAAAAATAAAACGCGCTTGTATCAATTAGGATTTCTTCAGTTGAATTTGGCGTTGGTGTCATTGGCAATACTAATTTGTCCCACGACAAAAGTCGCACACAAGTGTGGCTTCGATAAACGTCGATACCTTAAAATCAATAAACTGCAGGAGGTAGCCGCAAGGAAGCTCGTAATCATCCCATCAATCTATCCCGCGGCCGCGCGAGGTGGTTAAGGATATAATAGAGAAGTTTCAACTGCCCCTCTTCCCTACTTTACACAATCTCTATGGTCCATAGCTTTCACTGTTACCCCCAGAAACATACCCTCTCCTTTCTCTAAATCCCAAACCCCATGGCCCAAACTGGAAACCAAAAGAGTGGCTTTTGTCGTGACACGAATGGTACGATGACCTGTTTCCCTGAACCAACCTTGACGAGACAAGCCGTAAGGCCCCCTTTTGACAACGGTTCGAGACTTCAAAGATAATTATGGTGTCATTTTCCCAGGACCATTGATCCTGAGCTGCCCAAACTGTAAAAAAAAAAAAAAAAATTTGCTGTCGGGGGAAGGGGGGGGGGGGGGGGGCATGGGCACATAACAATTCGGAGTTTATCGGATAAATTCGAATTGACAAAAACTTTACCGGCGGCTGTTTTTCGGAGTTTTTCGGATTTATCCGAAAACACGGAGCCCCATTTATAACCAATAATTATCACAAAAAGACGTGCCACGGTGTGATACGACATGGCAAAAGATTTTACAGTAACACTGTAATGGGTACGGATCCAAACTCCCGCGGAAAGGATTGCCTACAAATGGAATGACGTACAGTTTAGGAATTTTCCTGGCTTCCTAAGTCAAACAACATGAAAGCAGACATGTACAGGTTACCCCCAAAAAGTAACCAAATACGTTACTCGTTACCGAATCTCAGAACAAACTTCACCTCAAAAGTAAAGAGTCTAGTCACTTTAACGACCAAATACCTAATTATGTTTGTTTCATGCTTTATTGTTTTCTTTTCGGTAGTCTTTGCACGTAAGCAGAAGCTTCGCCTCGACGTTTTCATCAATTAGCGGCGAGAAGTTTTGGTGGCGCCCTCCTGTGGTTCCCCCTTGTGACGTCATTACCTTGCAAACAACAAGTTCGATGGTGTTTGTTATTAGCATGGTGGAAGCTTGAAATCATTGCGCTCTCAAAGGAACACTGCCAACACCGTCAAAATTAAAGTTCTTTCATTCCTCTTATTTCCGTCGATGAAAATCCCCTTTCCGACGTCATAGTCAGCGTTCGGCCAATCGTGGAAGGCCGACCACAGCGACGCTTTCGGTGGCGCACGGGGCTAATAGACCATTTGCTGTCTTACCCAAGCATCAAGGAGAATGCAGGGATTGGTGTTCCACGCGCCGCACGTGCTGGCCTCAGCAGTAGTAAATTTTCTAAAGCAAAAATCTAAAACAAATTGTATCTTGCACGCGCGTTCGTCAACGCTTTATTTTGGTTATTTACTTCGAATCTTTTACACGGGGAAGGCGTGCGCGTGTGGCGCGTGGAACACCAATCCCTGCATTCTCCTTGATGCTTGGGTAAGACAGCAAATGGTCTATTATGTTTCCCCGCTTCTTTGAGAATACATCTCTGGCGACGCCGGAGTCGTTCTACTGACGCGCTCGAAGAAACGGCAGTGTTGTGTTTGAGGTAGAGCTGGTGAATCTCTTTCCTCTCTCTCGTTTGTCCTTTCTGCCTCTAGAGTTCCAAGTTGACAATGGGTTCTGTGCCTTGCCGTGTTTAGAGCCTCCCGGTTGACATTCGTCCCCCTGTACACCGACTAACTAGAAAGTTCAAACTTCTAGAAGGGTGAAGGACACTTCTAGCTCTAGAGTCGGATTGACGTGTTCAACGATAAACGTAGCTATACTGTCATACTGTTTAGTTGTTTTTCGGGTCGCCCATCTGCCTTTGTTGCGATAGACGCATACCCAGGTTAGAATAAAAACGAGACTGTTTAAACGTTGTCCTACACGTTACTCCTCAAAAGGAATGAAATACCGTTACTCGTTACCTGGCCTTCAAAGTAACTAAATACGTTACTCGTCCTTTTTCTAAAAAGGTAACTTAAAAGGTTACTCGTTACCGAAAAAAGTAACTGAGTAGAAGTAGCTCGTCTCTAGTAACGCGTTACGTACATGCTTGCATAAAAGTTACTTTACTAGAGGGAATAAAAACGACGGGGAAAACATGTTTGAAAGCTTAGTAGGGTACGTTGTTGGGCTAGTTGGTTGTAAAGTTGAGGCTTGGGCGAGTTGGTACATACTTCGGAATTAAAAACAGCGCGAAAAGACGAGGACCAGACAAAGAAGTAACACGGACGCAGCGCTGACTTACAACTGAGTTTATTGATCGCAAAATCACAATATATACTTCGTTGTCACGAACAACAGAGAAGAAAGAATTCAGCCCACGTGATACATCACCACTAAAAAATAAAAAAAATATAAAAAATGCGCCATGACACAGCCGTACGGAGTACGTGTTAAAAAAAAAAACGAGCAAGTCAGGGAACTAGAAAATTCATCTCTTTGCCT
Organism: Ixodes persulcatus; assembly: GCA_013358835.2. Taxonomy (NCBI): domain Eukaryota; kingdom Metazoa; phylum Arthropoda; class Arachnida; order Ixodida; family Ixodidae; genus Ixodes; species Ixodes persulcatus. Next base: position 328,538 of record JABSTQ010009819.1, on the reverse strand, counting down.
AATAGGGCCACAGAAGGACTGCTTACACAGGCTGCACCCAACCTCGCTATCTCAACTGCCTCCAGAATTTCATGAATAAGCTGGTCCCTATGACGCTTAACAACCTCACACCGTTGGAAGTCGGGTAGGCAACCACAGTCGCGGCAATGAATGCCAAGATGACCAGAAACGGTTGTGGATACAGTGTAAGCGTGCTCTCTTAACCTGTCATTGAGACAGCGGCCCGTCTGGCCAACGCAGCGCTTGCCACACGTCAGAGGGAGAGAATAAACCACCCCCTCAGAACACAAGACGAAGCGATTTCGATGCCTCGTACTGCAAGCCGTGGCCGCCCTCGAAGAGGGGTTAACAGCTCTGCACAACCTAGACAACGTGTCCGGAGCAGAGAATAAAACGTCGACGTCACACCTGCCCGCAATGCGTTTTAGGTTGTGCGCCAAGCCGTGTATGTAGGGAATGACTACAAACTTTCTTCTTTCCCTTTCCTTTCTGTTGTTGTCCTCTTCTTCACTTGTCATAGGCCTGCTCTTGATATCTTTCAGCAAAGACTCGGCGACCGTTGTTAACACGTCGGAAGGAAATCCAGCATCTGCGAGGCGTTCGGTTTGCCTGTCAAAGCTATGCTTTATTTGATGATAACAAGACCTACGCAGCGCATGTGTATAGCAAGTCCTCGCAATCGCCCTCTTGACAATTTTTGAGTGAGCGGACTCGAATGGCAATAGTGGCTTTCCAGCACGGGGTTCATAACTCCAACAAACATGACCTGGACAAAGAGTTAAATTCAAATCCAAAAATCGGATACAGCCTGCCTCAGGCACCTCATGAGTCAGAACAAGTGGCGAAAGGCAATAACTAAAAATGCCTAAAGCTTGAGTCATTGACGAAAGAAGGGATGAGGCATCGGCATCTAACAAAACCAGAAAATCATCTACATACCGGAAGACCTTTGCAACTTTGGTTTCCCCAAGCCATTCAAAGATGGTGCGGTCAAGGCTCGCTAAAAACAAGTCACTAAGCACGGGGGCAATGCAAGAACCAATACATACCCCTTGCCGTTGCAAATAGATGTTACCCTCCCAAGTCGCAAAGGTCGACCTCAGATCCATGTCAAGGAGCTCCATGAAGCCTTCAACTGAAAGTCCCGCAGCATTTTGAAAGGAAACTGCACCAAACACATCGATGCAGTCACGAATGCAGGTAAGGAATCCATTCTGCGGCAAGGAGTAATACAAATCCTTAATATCGAACGAACAGGCCATAAAGCTAGTGCGCTGGTTGTCTTTAAGAAAAGAAATGACATTATCAGAACTCTTCACGAAAAAAAGATCGTGAATGTGAAACATCCTCAAACTTTTTTGCAAAAACAAGGCAACCGACTTCTGCCAAGTACCAGCCTCCGAAACGATGACACGCAAAGGGAAGTCTACCTTGTGCGTCTTTGCCACAAAGAAAATCTCCTAACTAAGCTGCTTCCCAGCGTCAATTTTCCTGACAAGCTGTTCGAGGTTTAGCCTCTTACACAGTTTTTTCGCCTCAGATGTTTGCTTAGTTAGGGAGACGCCGTCCTTAGGCAGGAACGCAGACGAAATTGCCACAAGTGCCTTGGATTTATAGAGGTCGACTGGAAGGACAAGAAACCCCCCTTCTTTATCTGATGCTAACAAAGACAAAGAGTTATCTTTCAAAAAGGTTGCCACCTGCTTAACCGGGATCTTGCTTGCGCCAGGCGTGCGTTTGGTCAACACATATAGTCCCTCCGAGGACTGGACGACAGGCCCGCTTCTACAAGGAGTGCCTTTTTCTCATGCTTTAAGGCACGACTTCCAACGGTCACGGAGGCAGGAGGAGGCGTGAGTACCGCGAACTCGCTGATGCTACTGCTGAGTTCCATTGGCGACGTATGCTTTCGGAGCTACGTGCTTCGACACCCAAGAAGGCTACGCCAAACAAGGTCCACCGTCCACACGCTGGGTCAGGTCTCCCTGCCTGAGAGCATCCGTCGTGTTTTGGACCGGGGTCCGAAGTTTGCCGTGGAGTCGAAGAAATCACGGGCGGAACTTCTAAGCTGTGTCCGGGATGTTGCCAGGAAAGTTCCGGAAGCGGAGGTCGAGAGGTGCGTCTAGGAGGGACTGGATGTGTTGACCAAACGCAGGCCTGGCGCAAGCAAGATCCCGGTTAAGCAGGTGGCAATTTTTTTTGAAAGATATATTAACTCTTTGTCTTTGTTAGCATCAGGTAAGTAAGGAGGGTTCCTTGTCCTTGCAGTTGACCTCTATATATCCAAGGCACTTGTGGCTATTTCGCCTGTGTTCCTGCCTAAGGACAGTGTCTCCCTAACTAAGCAAAAATTTGAGGCAAACAAACTGTGTAAGAGGCTAAACCTCGAACAGCTTGTCAGGAAAATTGACGCTGGGAAACAGCTTAGTTTGGAGCTTTTCTTTGTGGCAAAGACGCACAACGTAGATTGCCCTTTGCGTGTCATTGTTTCGGAGGCTGGTACTTGGCAGAAGTCAGTTGCCTTGTTTTTGCAAAAAAGTTTGAAGCTGTTTTAGATTCACGATCCTTTTTTCGTGAAGAGTTCTGATAATGTCATTTATTTTCTTAAAGACAACCAGCGCACTAGCTTTATGGCCTGTTCGTTCGATATTAAGGATTTGCATTACTCCCTCCCGCATAATGGACTCCTTACCTGCATTCGTGACTGCATCGATCTGTTTGGTGCAGTTTCCTTTCAAAATGCTGTGGGACTTTTAGTTGAAGGCTTCATGGAGCTCCTTGACATGGTCGACCTTTGCGACTTGGGAGGGTAACCTCTATTTGCAACGGCAAGGGGTATGTATTGGTTCTTGCATTGTCCCCGTGCTTAGTGACGTGTTTTTAGCGAGCCTTGACCGCACCATCTTTGAACGGCTTGGGGAAACCAAAGTTGCAAAGGTCTTCCGGTATGTAGATGATTTTCTGGTTTTGTTAGATGCCGATGCCTCATCCCTTCTTTCGTCAATGACTCAAGCTTTAGGCATTTTTAGTTATTGCCTTTCGCCACTTGTTCTGACTCATGAGGTGCCTGAGGCAGGATGTATCCGATTTTTGGATTTGAATTTAACTCTTTGTCCAGGTCATGTTTGTTGGAGTTATGAACCCCGTGCTGGAAAGCCACTATTGCCATTCGAGTCCGCTCACTCAAAAATTGTCAAGAGGGCGATTGCGAGGAATTTCTATACACATGCGCTGCGTAGGTCTTGTTATCATAAAATTAAGCATAGCTTTGACAGGCAAACTGAACGCCTCGCAGATGCTGGATTTCCCTCCGACGTGTTAACAACGGTCGCCGAGTCTTTGCTGAAAGATATCAAGAGCAGGCCTATGACAAGTGAAGAAGAGGCCAACAACAGAAAGGAAAGGGAAAGAAGAAAGTTTGTAGTCATTCCCTACATACACGGCTTGCCCCCCCCCCCCCCCCCCCCACACACACACACACACAACCTAAAACGCATTGCGGGCAGGTGTGACGTCAACGTTTTATTCTCTGCTCCGGACAAGTTGTCTAGGTTGTGCAGAGCTGTTCGAGGGCGGCCATGGCTTCCAGTACGAGGCATCGAGATCGCTTCGTCTCGTGTTCTGAGGGCGTGGTTTATTCTCTCCCTCTGACGTGTGGTAAGCGCTACGTTGGCCAAACGGGCCGCTGTCTCAATGACAGGTTAAGAGAGCACGCTTACAGTGTCTCCACAACCGTGTCTGGTCATCTGGGCATTCATTGCCGCGACTGTGGTTGCCCACCCGACTTCCAACGGTGTGAGGTTGTTAAGCGTCATAGGGACCAGCTTACTCGTGAAATTCTGGAGGCAGTTGAGATAGCGAGGTTGGGTGCAGCATGTGTAAGCAGTCCTTCTGTGGCTCTATCAGGCAAAGAGATGAATTTTCTAGTTCCCTGACTTGCACGTTTTTTTTTATTGTTTTTTTTTTTTAACACGTACTTCGTACGGCTGTGTCATGGCGCATTTTTTAGATTTTTTTATTTTTGATTGGTGATGTATCACGTGGGTTGAATACTTTCTTCTCTTTTGTTCGTGACAAGGCAGTATATATTGCAATTTTACGATCAATAAACTCAGTTGTAAGTCAGCGCTGCGTCCGTGTTACTTGTTTGTCTGGTCCTCGTCTTTTCGCGCTGTTTTTTAATTCCGAACTAGTTGGTTCGTCTTAGTAAAACATACAAAATAGCGCAAAAAAGACAAGGACAAGAAGTATACAGGGCAGGCGCTAATAGTAAGAAGCATACAGGATAGCGTCTGTCCTGTATACTTTTTGTCCTTGTCTTTTTTGCACTATTTTATATGTTTTACTATGTTTGAAAGAGTTGATACATACATTAATATTCTATGTGTGTATATGAACGTTAATCATTTCTAACACTTGTCGAATTTCAGCATTTATTTGTCAAATGACTATCTTGAACCACAACAAAAACACCAACAGGAAACCAGCAAACCCTTCCCAAGCTGGTAGCTCTAGCAAAAAACAAAAGCCTCGATAAAAAGAAGGAAACAAAAGATACGGACGCGTGATTCTACTTTGAAACCTACGCTAATATTTGCACCATTCCGCTCGCCTAGCGCCCGATACGAAGAGCCAATGACATGAAAATAGCTCACCTCTTAAAGGAATTCATGCAGTCAAGCCACCCGCATAAGTAAATTTTGCTACTACCCAAACCTGTACGGAACGCATTACAAGTAATCAAATTACTTGTAATCGATCACTTTTGGACTCATTTTGTAATCATTTGAATAAGTTTATTATCATCTAATCGCAGTAGTAATTTGATAACTTTGAGTAAATTTGAATGTATGTAAATACATGTATTAGAAAGTAATCACAAGAGCAATTCGATCACTTTTGGAAGTGCTAAAGTTAATTTACACCCTTGCTATTATGCCCACCCCTTTCTAAGGGCTCCCTTTGTTTCTACAAGTTTCCTATCAAGAAATAATCTAACCAAGTCTGTCTCCGACAAGAAAATATTTTACTTAAATCCGTGGATCAAGAAGATAAGCGGTCTATAATTCGGTGATTCTAATTAACAAATGGAGAGTACGAAAGCCGCGTCTTCAAACGGGCAAAAAAATCTGTAGTTTTGAAAATTCTGAAGTAATCGGAAAAGTAACGGGTGTTCTTCAAGTAATGGCCAGTTACTTTCTTTTCCAAGTAATTGGGTAATCTAAATGAATATTTGTTAAGCAAGAGTAAGTGTAATGGTCATTGTAATCTATTACTTTTCTCCGAGTGACGTGCACATGACTGCTACTACCACCTCAGACAACGGCCCATTGATGCCTCTCGGCATCACTCGACACTTTCGAGCCTGAGCCAAAAGAAAACGCAAAAGCCTTCGCATAAAAACTAAATAAAAAGTTACAGACAAACACGCACACGTGGCATTAATGGACGACGAAAGCCACAAGCACTGCATAACGAAAAGCACTTTCGGAAGCCGACAGCGCGTTATGTAACCGAGGACGTCATCGTCGTGATTGTGCTCGCCGGTGACTTTTAAGCATATTCTCTTCTTCTAACCGCGTCTCGACGTTTTTTGTAGACACACTAATCTCGCAAACACAAGAAAAGACGCTCGAAAGGGAACGATCGAACATCCCGAGTCAAGACCCGTGCGGTTTTACCTTCCAAGAGCCAACGGCGGCTACGCGACGACAGTCGTCCTCTGGGCCATTAAGCGGTAGTTTCCTTTCCTTCGTTGTAGATAATATACAAAATTGCAATTCCAACCTCAGAAATATATCAAAGATATTTCATATCTTACACAAAATGGTGAATTTAAAATTAAGTTTTGTAGCATTCTGAATACGGCACTACGGCTACTGCTACGCTCGAACAGCCGACTGTCAGGAAAGAAAGAAGAGCAAAAAAAGAGGAGAACCCCAAGGGAAAGCCCAACTTCTAGGATTGCCTCGTCCTTCTGACGTTGGTAACGTCATGCCTCCAAGCGATACGAACTTCCCTCTAGGGGTGTTGGGGTTACACGGAGGTCCTCGAGGAAGAGGTTCGGCTGCCACTGGTGTCGAATCAGGGAAGAAACGAGCACTGCGTCGGGGTTCGACTCGAAGTCGATATGATGGCCGATGGCTGATGGCCAGTGGCCACTGGCCAATGACCAGAGAAAGGCCAGTCATTGGCCAATGGCTGGCCACTGCCTGGCCAGTGGCAAAAGTACCATTGCCAGCCACTGGCCAATGATTGACCAAATCTGTGCTGATTGGGGTGGGACTTTGTTTTTTCTCCTGACGCTGTTCTGTAACGTGATGCTCGTCTCATGGAACACCACCAGACACTGCGCGTTACGGGGTTCAACCGCCGTACAGGCACCCATCCAACCGCATGGCTCGACCCCACTAACGATGTCGCCAAGCGCAGGCGTTGTCTTCTCAGCGTTACTCGGCCCGCGTGGCTCACCTTGACGAGCACGATCCAGATCTCGAGCTCGGCCAACCGCCTGCCGAGGCACATGCGCGCCCCGAAGCTGAAGGGAAGGGAGGCGAACGGGTGCAGCACCCAGTCTTGACGGCCTTGGTCGTCCCGCTTCAGCCAGCGCTCCGGCAGGAACTCGTCGGCGCGGGTGAAGTTCTCCTCCAGCCGGCTGGCCACGTAGTTCTCGGTGAACAGCGGGGTCTGCGCGAGACCGATACACCGCGTCGCCATCGTCCGACATCGCACAACTCGATGGATTGGTCGGTTTCGCGGGGAACGACGAGAGCCACCGAATATTCCAAGAGTCGCGTCGTGATCGGGGGTCTCCCTAAAGGCCCGCTTACAAACTCACAACTTCTTCGGACCGCGTGCCTTGAATCCGCTTAAAATTTCTTGCGACGAGGGAACGCACTGGCGCCGAATATCGGCTAGCCGTGGAACGCCTGGCGGTCCCGTATACATCCTACTTTTTTGCGCGCATCATTTCTTTCTTAGCTCGCAAAAAAAAAAGCTTTTGTCAATGTTTGGACGACTCTTTCTCGTCGGTAGAACGTACATTTGACCTCGCAAATACCGCAAAACCTACGCTCTAGTCAAAAATGTAGTTCCAAGGTCACAGCACAGATGGCGCCAGTGTGTCAGTGTGTTCCCTATTGGCGAGGAGATCGAACTTTAGGGGGCGCTCCGATTCGTTTGTTGACCCCACACCTCGGTGTTTACCCAACACAAAGCCTGTGGACATGCCCACTGACCTTGTGGGCATGTTCACAGCTTAACGCAAAAATGCTAACAATAATCGAAGTGACGTTTATTGTTAGTGCCCGATCTCTCCCAAAAGCAGTCGTCAGAGAACGCGAGCTTGACCCCCTTCGGCTTTTGTGCAGAGCTGGGCATATGCACCGTGCTTCCTGCATTGTTCATGCAGGCCGGAGTGGTAACAAAAGAGCCCCTCCTCCCCCTCAGGCGACCGGAGAACGCGAACTCCAGCCGAACGCTGACGCGGCGTTTGGTTACGTCAGCCGAGCGCTGAGTCATTGTTATTTGTTGTCCCCATCCGTATAGTTCCAAAGTTATCCGCTTGGGGCGCCACAGTTTGACCTCCTCCCCAATAGTCGGTGACAAGTGAAGAGTACAGTGGAAGCTATTTTCACCTCTTCCTATTTTAGCAGAGCGAACGCGGGACAGAAGGAAACCTCCTCTCCAGCCTTCGCCCTGCTAAAGTGGGAAGAGGTGGGAGGAGCATGCACTTCACTATTAACATGTCACCGACTATAGACCGTTCCATTAGGGTCATAGCAGAGAGGGTAAAAGAGAAAAAAAATGCACTCCCCCTCTCACCCCGCATGTCGTCCGCTCCGCCGAGTGGGCTGTAGCTAGCGTAAGGCTGGCGTGCAAACTGTGTTTAAAATCTCGTCATTTTGGAACTTTTAAGCGCAGATGCGCAGATTTTGGTATGCCAGTTGTCGTGTAATACTATGCTAGATAAAAAGACTCACAGGGTCCAATTGCGCTGTTACCTGCGTGCAAATAAAAAAAATAGGGAAAACTGTGTCAGATTGGCCGGTCTCTCTGGCGAAAAGTAAATCCGGTTGCTGTACCTTTTTTACTATACAAAGTTCGTACTGATGTAGGCCTTTAGCGACCATGAGTGGAAGTCTGAAATAATAAATAAAAACGTGCTCTCCTGCCGCAATACACGCAGTAGTTGAGGGTAGTACTGCCGGCTGACTCAACTGCTATTTAAGTAACGGAAAAAAGATATGCTAGTTGATCATTTACAGAAATAGAACAACAGAGAGCTGTAGGATGATTTTGGAGTAGACATAACTATTCTAAGAACGGGAACCACTTCACAACGGCAGCCATGAGTGAGAGTTCGATGTTCCGTACAGCCCGCCGATACAGCCCAAAAATGGAGAATGGCAACCTCCCGGTTTGTCGTCTGCTAGCGGAGTCGGGCGCGTGCCCTCTCTCTCGTTTTACACCGCCGAACCCGCTGAATTTCCCGGATGTATGGAGAGGGCGCTGCGGTCGAACAAAATGGTGCCGCCCAGAGAGCGCTAAATGGAATGGTCTATAGCGTTCTCTAGAGAGCATGTATTCCAGAGAGTGTCCAACTGCTCGATCGGCGTGACGTAGTTTATGGGCCGCATTTGCAACACGAGCTGCGAGGAGGTGGTGGAACGTTGATCGTCAGCAAATGTTTCCGCCTTTCCGCCTGCTTCTCTTGTGTACTTGTGGCTGATGTCCGCAGGAGGCGTCCGCCATTTAATATTAAACGCTCTCCATGGTTTGAGATAGACCCTCTCTTCAGTCTAAGCCCTCTCACGTTCTCTCGTCGTAAGAGGTTTTGAGAGGTCTTAAGGCACTCGGTCGTAAAGAGCCGTAAGTGAGTCCCTTTGTACGGAAAGCTAAGGCCACTCTTTGAAGAAGGCCACCCGCTAGAGTAACTAAGTAGGGAAGAGTATCGTCTTCCTTTTCTTTCTTTCTTTCTGTGACCCTTTCTCTGCCAACTCTTCACTGGCGGAGCCGGCGTCACGTGCACCAAAATATACCTCAAGCGCTTGCGGGGTAGCGGCCTTGCGGAGCGCCGGGTTTGGGGCAGAACGCGTTTATCGCTCTGTGTTCGCGAAATGTACATCTTACACTCAGGTCTGAACAGCAAAGAGCGTCTTGAGCCTTCAGACACATTGTGCGTGGCACGTAGACGCGTGTAATTGTATAACGCCAGCGCTTTTTCAAGGCGGCCGTGTAGAGGCAGACGACACGACAACCGACGCCGCAGAGCGCGCGCGCACTTTCGTGGATATATGTAGGATTCCCAGTTTCCGTAGTTTGTTGTTCATTACATTTGGAGGGCGATTTTTAGGGGCGAAGCTCCTTAGGGGCTAGCCATGTCCGTATGTCCGTCCGCCGTCCGGCGTCGGGTGCTCGTGCTCCTGCTCGTGAGCTCACGTGCTCACGTGCTCGTGTAGGGCAAAAAAAAAAGGAAAAAAAAAGATGAAAAAAAAATTATGTACGTCCAGCGTTCGGCGTCCGGTGATTGTGCTCAGTGCTCGTGCTCGTGAGCTCGCGAGTACGTGAGAACGTGCTCACGTGATCGTGTAGGGCAAAAATTAAAAAAAAGACAAAAAAATGACGAAAAAAAAATGTTTGTGCAGTCGACAGGATTCGAACCTGTGAGACCCCAATGGATTTCTAAGTCCATCGCCTTAACCACTCGGCCACGACTGCGGGACGAGTAATGGGCTCTGAGATGTGGTAGTAACTCAAGAGCTGGGGATGTCATGGATGAAACGTTGCATGTAGCCGCTCAACGTCTATACAGGAGAGGGCGCTGCGGTCAAATGCGTATATAATCGCGTTAAACTTTGCATGCATTGGCTCAACGTTTATAGCCGAGAGGGCGCTGCGGTCAAATGCTCAAATGCGCATATAACCACGTTCCTTTACTTGTACGGAAAATTATACTGGTGGCTAAAGCTTAATACCATTGTGGATCCATTTGTTAAAGTGTTATCATTTTGCAACACAATTTTTTTGCGAACTTGTTTTTTTTTTCCGTGTGTTTCTGTATTTGACGACTGTAATTCTTGTGCAAATGTATCCTTACACCTCCACCCCCTGCAATAATGCCTCTAGGCGCTGCGGGGTAACATGTAATAAATAAATAAATAATAAATACCACACATTCTCTTTCTGACATGGATGAAAACGAACGAAAGGCTCGGCATGCTGCGGCTCAGCGTCTACGCAGACAAGCACCACCAGAGCTTCGCCCCATTCAACATCATTCACCACGTGGAGATGCGGTCAATTTTTGGCTTCGTTACCCATCAACCTGGATGAAGTTTTTAGAGCGCAGCTCTTAGGCGCCCATTTCCGGCTTGAGCGGCGTCGGCGTCGCCGTCGTCGTCGCCGTAACCGCGCGGTGCATTATGGGACGCGTGACGTCACTGATGACGTCATCAGTTACATCACTGATGACGTCATCGGCATCGTCACTGATGACGTCATCAATGACGTCACTGATGACGTCATCGGCATCGTCAATGATGACGTCATCGGCATCCGCATCGTCATCATCACTGATGACGCCATCAGTGACATCACTGATAACGTCATCGGCATTCGCATCGTCATCGTCACTGTTGACGATTACGTCATCAGTGACGTCACTGATGACGTCCCCGTGGTCACGTGACATCTAGGGGTCACGTGACCCCAGTGAGGCACCGTGACCCTGGTGACGTCACATGACCCCCGTGAGGTCACGTGACCCTCGTGAGGCGACGGCGACTCCGCTCGGAGGGAGGAGTAGCAGACAGGATGAGGAGGTGAGGAGGAGGGACGAGGGGTATACCTTCCCCTCAGTACCCTTCCCTCCTCCTCCTCAAGAGCTGCGCTCTAATTTGGCGTTACAGGAAGTTGTAAACGGCTTTTTTAGTTCATTTTCTCCATAAAAATCGGGGTTTATTGAAGTTTATTATTGTTAGACTCTAAAGTCTCTGAAATTTGGAGTTTAATGTTAGTGCTCTCAATTATTTTAAATTCCGAAAAAAAAATGAAAACGTCCGGACACAAACATAATATACAGCCAGTGACAAAGCTTCAATGCCATATGCAGCTCCAGAAATATCATGCGGTACATGTGAGTTCTGATGAATTTAGATGATGTTTGTGTCCGGACGTTTTCATATATTGTCACGGATGGAAAAGAGCTCGACAAATGTAAACTGAAAATGAAGGTTTAAGCGGCGACTTCGTGCCAAACAAAATAAAAAGAAGGAGCGTCGAGGCAGCAGAAAAGCGGGCGGCGATTTGACGGAGTAACAGGAAGCGAGAGCGAGACTGACTCGACAAGGTCACGGGCAGCTCCTTATCTAGTCTGCGTCGGCAACGGGAAAATTCGGTCCAGAAGATTCGAGCATCGAGCGTTCGGGGTGAAAATAAACAGGCACTTTCGAGAACAAGAAACTAAGACGAAATGATAAAAGTTAACCCTGAGTAAGAATAAACGCGAATCTTCTAGGATTTCGTAAGCGGGCGTTGCTTTCTCGGCCCTGCGCGAGGCAATATTAACTATCCCACGGCAAATATTGAAAAAAAATTGTTGCCTCGGTAACAGTCAACACTTTGAGATAATTAAACTTCTTGACGTAGTCGTTGGAGCATGCAAGCTCTGTCCTCTCCTCCACTGAAATGTTCGGGTTCACAGCTATCGCTACTATAGGAGGCTATGCGTTTATAGAACACTACCTCTACTGCCTCTAAGAAGCACACAAATAGTATGGTCCAAACTGGAGTCCTGAACAATGGCTTTCGTCGTGACCCAGATGTACCATGATCCGTTATCCTAAACGAACCTTGACGAGCTAAGAGGTAAACCCGCTTTTGTCTGTACTCCAAGATTTCAAAAGGAAACTGAAGTGGCGTCTTCTGAGGACCTCAGACTCTGTTCTTTTATGAAATGTAAAATACCGTCTTTTTTTGCTTTTTATTATGCATTCATGACCTCAAAATTTGGAGTTTTTCGAATCAATCCAAATTGACGAAACATTACCGGCGAGTGTTTTTAGGATATTTTTTTTCTGATTTATCCGGAAATACGGAACCCTAATCAAATGCTATTTATACCAATCCAAGCGGCGCTACCGTCGACACGAGAGTGCAAAAGAGCAAAATAATAATAATGATAATATTATTAATATTAAAATCGTGTTATGGGGGACGAGGAGGAAAGAGGAATGCAGTAGACGCCAGAAGCCCATATGGACGCCAGAAGCCCATGTCATCAAGTAAGTAACTCCGAAAGCGCAACGCCAGGGCTTTCGGTGTCATTCGTTCAGCACATTCTACATATCTCATCCAATTTAATGCGCAGAGGACACCGTGACAGTGCCTTTTTATCTGTGTCTATCTGTCTGTGTGGAGTTTAGCCTTTGACTACGCTCAGACTCAAGTTAAAACCAAGTATAGGAAGGCCGACTCCCTTACAAAAATCAGTAATTAAATTATTTTGTACGTCTGTCGAAAATTTCCTGGAATCGTATTCAAACTTTTTTTTTTTAATTGTTTGAGGTCTCTCAGAGTTTATTTCGACAACCTCCTTAATTCCTAGCTAGCATTGGCCACTTCAATTTTTAGAATTCCTTTTAACACATATTTTGTTCAATTCTTTTTGAAGTAACCGCGGGATAACGTTAAACAAAGACACTCAATTTTTTATATTGGATTTTTTTAGGAAATAGTGTCCATGTGGTATTTATACATATGCACATCCCACAAATACACCTTAGAAACGAACACAAACACAAACACCATGAAGCACTCAACACCAGAATCACAGCCCCGTTAGCGGCTCCAGAGCCTTAAAGAAACTCTTAAAAGAAAAAAAAAAGTTTTTTTTTTTTAAACAGTCTGTTGGGACACGCGTGTAAAAAAAAATGTACGCAAAAAAAAAAAAAAAATAGAGCAATATTGACTGCGCCAGACGCAATTTAGTCGGTAGTCACCTCCTTTCCACTTGTTTTTTCTCTCGCCATTTCTGGCGCGTGGAGGAGAGGTACTCCTCGCCTCTTCGTAGTGGATCGGCTTGGCTGCTTGGCTGGCTTGGCTGCGCCCCGTACGAGAGCCATTGCTACTTCCTGTGTCTGCCGGTCGCACGTCGTACCGCGTCGTACAGCCGATTCACACGACGGACCGAATCGCGATTTTCGTCCGCCGACCGTCTACTGGCCGGCACGTCACCGATTTCTGCGATCTGCGCCTCGTCCGCGGACGCGCGGACTGATAAAGTCAAGCGCCTTTTTCACTCGCGGATTTTTGGCGGGAGATTGACTTGAAAAGCGTTTAGTCTGGCAACGGTACGTTGTTTTCTTGTTTTTTTGTTTTTGTTTCTGGGCGATGAAAACAAAAGTGGCGCATGTTGTGTTTTGTGCGTTTGCTGGTTCATTTTGTCGGGCGTTTCTTCGTTCCACGTTCCACGCGACGCAGGTTCCGGTACCTCTCCGGGTCCGCGTCAAGAAGCTCCCGTCAAAACTTGTCTAGCACGCCGCGATAATGGACCTTTTGCGAGAAGCGTTCTGCGCACGCGCGAGCACTCGATGCCAAGCGGCGGAAGTCGGCACTAGAAATCGAGGAAATTCGGAAGGAGGCTGTGGATCAGCGAGTAGAACACGTAATTGCAACATATATATAATTGTGTTACACAAAAAAAGAAAGTGGACGGAAAGAAAAACATGACGTTTGGGTGGACGCCACAGATCCCCCTCTTTAGAGTCGCGTTGGGCACGCGCCGCTGCTCGGAGAATGAAGAAACTGGTAGCGCAGGTAGGTCACTTCCTCGATTTTTAGTTCGGGCAGCCACCGCCTGGTGCCGTCGGTATGTGAAAAAGGTCCATTCTTGCACGTCCAATCAGGATTTCACCGAGCAAGACCTCTCTTGTGGCTGTGGTGAACTTGAGTGTTGTGCACGAGCGCGGAGTGCGTGAACTTCGTCGCTTCTACGCGGAACCCTTCTCGAGCAGGACCATGCCTGTGTCACTCTCATGCTTTGGGTTAGTAAAGCTAGTGGCACTTCGCGCGAAGCCTATCACGGTGTTTTGTCTCGATCTGTACGTAACAGCGGCGTACAATTCATTATCGCTGTAGCGAACGTCGATTTCTCTCTCGGACAACGGTGCCACGGTGCGATGTTGGAGTTTCGCGGCACTGTGGGGTGGCGACCAGGTTCGGTCCGTCCTCGCTGGCGTCTGCTCGTCGTCTTCCTCGTGTGGATGCGCTTGGGTGACAGACGAACCGCGGACATGTCGTCACGTGATCAATCCGTCCGCGAATCAGTCCGTCGTGTGAATCGGCCATGACTAACTAACACAAGCAACAAGCCCTCTTCAGGAGGTCTCCACATTTAAACGCGATAAATTTATAAAACCACCCGAGGACGCGAGACGCGTTGCAAGACGGCGACCATGACAGAAAAAAAAAATGGTGACGCTTTTGTTTGTTGCTTTTATCCGAACGGAAGTTACGATTTTGCAAAACGTTTGTAAACAATTACGACGTTCATTCGATGGATTGTTTCTTAAACCTAAAAAAATGTTATTCAAAAGGCAATTTCAAGAGATCACGAAGATTTTATACCCAACATCTAAGCTGTCACTCATTCTATTGGCCAATGAGAAGCTGATTTGAATGACCATCGTTACCAATGAGAAGCCGAGCTGAATGACCAGGAATTTGCGCGCAAAATTTCAGATAAATCTCTCGCCGTCAATATTGCTCTAAATTTTTTTTTTTCGGGTAAAATTCATTTTTCGACACGCGTGTCCCAACAAGACTGTTTAAAAAAAACTTCTTTTTCTTTTCAGGGGCCCTTTAAGGCCCGTTCACACTCTTGCGACCGAGTAAGACCGACCGAGAGAGACCACATAGAGTAATCTACACAAGGGAAAGAGTGGCCACTCGAGCCGTTTCGCGGCCGAGCGTTTAGTTTTCTCACCGACCGCTAAGTGGTGCCAGTGTGCCAAAGAATGAAAATATTTCGTGAGGTTTGTTATAAATAAATACTCAAGTTTTAATTTTGTTATATTTAAAATTGTCGCTAGTATCATAAAGGGTGAAATAGTTTTTGTTTACTACGTTAAGAAGATCGCGTGATGTACGAGCCAGTTCCGGTTCCTGCAGTTGCTCTGAGAAAGCGGCTGGAGTGGCATGGAGCGGGACGGACGGACGGACGGACGCGTGCGTGGACGGCGTGACCGCATGGTGCCTGACACCTGTCAACGCGTTTTGTGTGTGAGCACAGCGAGCAGAATGTGAGCACAACGTGGATATTGTCTGCGCCTAACAGGTTTCTTCAGAAGGTAAGACGTTTTCTCATTTCTTTGTTATTGCTTAGTCGCGAGCAAAACACAGCGTGCGCAGACAAGGGCAAGAGAAAAAAGCGAACTGTATCGTGTCCGTTTGTTTTAGCCGTTATTTGCATGCTCAGAGGTCCAACAGACGCTGCGAAATAAACCTCAGACAGCAGCCGGCTTTTCCCGCGTGTGTTATTATTGTTACATGGGCTGCGCTATCGTACTAAGAGCTACGAATATTTGCGTTTATATCTTACTTTTTTTTCTTTCTCAGATGCCCTCCGGTTGCTGCTACGGTAGCTACTGCTGTGTCGCATGGTGCAAAAACAACGGTAAAACGCGCAAGAAACCCGGCACAAAGTTTTTCCGAATCCCACGTGACGCAAGGTAGGTTGGCGTGAGCTCCTCCTTGTCAAGAGTTCCTTGGAACCATTAGCATACTTGAGCGTATAAAAAAATCCCAATAATTTATTTTTCTTCGCAATATAATTAATTACTAGAATGCGTTTTTAAATCGAGCGCTAAAGTTGACTGGATGCCTTAACTGTAATGTGGGGATTTGGGCTAAGCGATCTCAGGTCAGTTATACTAATTTTAGTACTGAAGTACCACTTTGTCTTTGAAGATAAAAACTGACAAATTATTCTTATAAGACAAAATTGTTAAGGAAAAGAAGCAGCCCTTGATTTGTCTCATACATAGCTCGAATGTATCGTTTTTAATGTGGCTCTAAATTGGGGTTATAAAGGTGCTGCTTCATGGTGGGGTGAATTTTCGTGTTTTTTTAATGTGGCTCTAAATTTGAGTTATAAAAGCGCCGCTTCATGGTGGGGTGAATATTGCTCTCTACTGATACTGTCTTTTCCTAAAGAAATGTGAATGTGCACCTGCTGTTAATTAGCTATAAAATGGCCCGTTGTTGGGCGAGTTGGTGAACGTTAGAAATCATGTTTTTTGTGCGAAAGGACAAACACGAGGGAGGACAACAAGCACAAGCGCGCTTGTGCTTGTTGTACTCCCTTGTGTCGGTCCTCTCGCGCAAAAACCACGATTTCTTAGTTGAGCTACTTTTGCACTACTCTGGAGCAGGAACCCAAATTTGTCTGTGTGCGTTGAGACACCCAAAGCAAACCTGCCAAATAAAAATATGTCCCCATCGCTCGCAAGCGGAGCCAAAATGTCGAAGAGAGGGTTGCAGATTGGCATCTGACATTTGGTTCCAAAGTGTACATTTAACACATTGAAAAACAATATATATTCCGGGTCCAAAGCTTGGCTCGACTATGCCAAGAGGTACGATCTTCTTGGAAAGTCTGCTTCGCAACTCTATGCCACCTATCGCTAAAACAACAACCACAAAAGCAGCTCCTAGAAGAAATGTTGTCGCTTTTTAGTCTTTGCGGGCGAGAAAGAGAGGGGGAGAGGGTTAACGCGGTTCGTCCGGACGGAACGCTAGGCACGTTTATGTTACGTCGGACGTAGCTTTAATTTTATTTTTGTTACGTCGGACAGTGTCAGTGTATAGCGGTACGCTATACACTGCCTTATAAATAAGAATTTGCTTTTAGACCCATGACGAGTTGAAACATGTTTTCAACATATGTTAGGAGTGTTGTGTTACCAGCATGTTTTATTCAATAGAAACAGGAAATAGAACGAAAAAGGTCCTTCTTAAGATGCCTTTGTCCTCTGATTAAAAAAATAAAAAAAATTCTACATTAAAAGAAAAAGAAGTGCAAAGGAACTTACAAACGTTTTTAGAACTCTTACAATTATGTCAACAGTAAAACATTTGTAGAAAATGTCTTTTCCCTTTCAATATTTTCACAAAATGTGAGCTATTATTCTTCAAACCTCTCTCTCAAATTATAAAAAAAGTCTCGATAGTTTTTTAATAAAAAATTAACAATAATAATGTTTCCTTTTTTTTATAAAATAATATAAAAAATATCAATAATTTTTCATCTTAATTTTTTTTTTATAAAATTATGTAAACAGAAACATTACTGGTTATTTTTCGTACAATTGTTTTAGAAAATAACCTACAAAAAAAAATGTCATTACTACCTCTTGTAATTTTGGTATAAATATGTCTACAAAAAAAATTCATTATTTGTTTTAAGTTTTTTTTTTGACAATAATTAAAACAAAGTGCGTTTATCAAGAAATTCAGTAGGATCCCACGCGGAAAGTCAATAAGAAGCCTAAAAAAAAATTAAAAAAGAATGCTGAGGCCTGTTTCTGTAAGGGCTGCTGGCTTGGAACGGTCCAGTCAGCGCTACCGTCGACGCGCCAGCGTGATAAAGCTAAAAAGTGAAGATGAAAGGGTGTGCGAAAGAGGAGAAGAAGAATATGTCGATATTCAGGTGCCCTAGTGCTTCCAAGTCGAACAAGGCCGGGTAGAATGGGGCTGCGCGAATCGCCATATCTTCGGAGCTCCCGCTAAACCTTTTACGCGTGTCTTTTTTTTTTTCCAAGCATCAAAAAGGTGGCCAGCATTAACTAATTAACTAACGTTATTATCGGACAGAATGTCCATTAAGACGACGGAACCCGTTGTCGGCTCCGTTTCGATACGTGCGTCGGCGCCAGCAACATGCGTGCAAAAGGGAAGAACTCACCCCCGCGGGCACGAGGTATCCGGACAAGATGACTTCGTGGTCGAGTTTTCGGAACACGCCGGAGAGGGTTGGGTTCAGGCTGCAGGGCACAAGGGCACCATCAGGGGAGGAGAAGCTCCGTGTTTCAACACCTGCTTGCGCGCATCCTCGGGGCAAATGAGCAGTCCAATAAAACCCCTTGGAAGCCGGGAACAAGTGTGCCATTTTAGCTCTGAGATACGAGGCTGCACTCGAGATTCCGGTTCTCGTGTTGGGCGGTCAACTTACAGGAGCGTGGTCGTTTAACCGCGCGATGCGCCTTAAAGACCCCGCGCAAGTAGCAAATACTCCATCTTGTGAATTGCAGTCATTAAACCAGTCTCGCCAAATTTTATGCGTTGACTGACTTATTATCTGTATAAACGATCACAATGTCCAAACAGTATCGCTTCTAAAGGTAATAGATTGGAAATCTACAAGGTACGGTATTCTCGTTTTAACGAAGAATGTGTTACAATAAAAAAAAAAATGCGCGCTCTATGTGCACGACCATGTTGTTGGCCATGCCTCCCCCCCGACCCCCCTCCCCTCCCGAGCGCTGGTAGACGCAACGCTGACTCATGTGGAGCCTTTACTGGGACATCTCAGGAGCGAAACAGAAGACCCCTCACTGTATGTGACAACCAACCTCCCAATTTACGATACAACACCAAGGCAGCGCCAGATTATTCATTAGCGCTGTAAATCGCACAAAACAGACTGCGCCTCTTGCAGGTTAAGAAAATCGGGAAAAGGCCCTCACGCAGAGCCCGCTTATTTCAACATGCAACAAACATAGCGTGAGGCAAGGCGCATCTCTAGCACAAAACATGGTTAATATTTGCGCACAAAGAGACGAGGACAAACGAGGAAGAAACACACCAGCACAAAACGTAATGGCAAAGTCGGAGCTTCGCCTTTGAGCTACGGACGTTTTGTGGGAGCCGCGGGACAACGCAGTTTGGTTTGTTGGCTCATCTTCGACTCGTCATCGCGTCAACCCGAGACATTCCCCGGACGTCTCAGGGATGCTCGCTGCCTCACCGCAGCGACTCTTTGACGCAGGCCTTGAGGAAGGGCAGCTGATTCAGTTGCTCGGGCTCCAGAGTTCGGGACTCGTTCCCGACCACGTCGAGGACCTCCTGCCGGGCCCGATCCTGGGCCTCGGGGTTCCGCGCCAGGTGGTACAGGCAGAACGTGACCGTGGACGACGTCTGCGAGGAGTAACACGCCATGGGTGATGCCTTTTAATGCGTCGAATGTCTTAGAGGTCATAATAACACTTCTGCCAAATAGGCGTCCATGGCAGGTCACGTCGGCAAAGTCGGTTTGGCGTGGATCCAAAGTACTTGCTCGGAATCAATCCAATATACACTAATCGAACCTAGACTTTCTCGGTTCGCAGGCCGATACTCTGAATCTGCGCCATGTTCTTTCTTAAGGCGCTCCGGATAAGGTGCATGTTCAGCGTTTCCTAAGAGTTACAACTTGCCGATACTCTCCGCAGCGCATGATGGTGATGTAGAGGATGATGTTGGCAACTGATACACAATATATGAACTTCGTCACCCCCAACATTCTAATGACTTCTAAACAATATTAAAGAAACGCTTCTCAAATACTGCATTCCAAACAGGACGCTATAGATAAAAGTCGCGATCAATTAGCCGTAAGGAAGCCGCTCTGTCTCGCAGAAACGTTGGGCGCGACTTTGGGGATTCCATTAGGTTCTCTCAAGTTCGCCCTACCACCTGAAACTATAGCTTCGTGGTTTGTTTGGACTTTCCTTCAAGATACCGATGTTGCCTCGGTACTGGCACCAAAGAAGCTAAAACTTTCTTGGCGAAGCATCGGCTTCTACTATGCTTCCATAGGGTTCTTTTCCTTTGCAGTCTCTTGCATCTTCGACTGTATTTGGAAATTTTCTGAAGCGCAACAGAACTCAAATGAACAGAAAGTTAGAATGCGAGGGACACAACTCTTTGAGTTGCGACAAATAAGCTGGTCAGCACTGCAGTTTGTTTGCGTTCTCCTTTTGTCCGTGTCTTTGTGCTGTTGTTCTATGCGCGTTATTCGTGTCCTATGCGCATTGCTCGACGATTTAGACAGCACTGGAACAACGAGGACCGAAGCGACCGAATGCGCAAATTATGCCAGTCGTTGACTAGGAATTTTATACTGTAGCACAGTGCAGAGAAAGAAGAATTCAACATTACCTCGATTAATAAGAAAAATAGCCTGGTGCGCTGATTCCTTTATTCCTCTGCATAATGTTGCAGCTTCATTGCTTGGTCGATCTAGTTGCGCGTCACGGGATTCACAAATAAAATTTTTAACATATCATCCTTTTCTAACGTGCTTGTGTCACACTGCATCGTATGCACTTCGCATGAGCGGAGTCCAAAAAACTCTTTTACTGTTTATATGATCACCCATGTTTGAAAGACAAAAATTTGTAACTGCATAAAAAATTAAAAGACGTTTGCAAATCTCTGTAACGTAAATTAGAGCGCAGCTCTTGAAGAGGAGGGGGGAGGGTACGGAGGGGAGGGTATGCCCCTCTTCCTCTCCCTCTTTCTCATCCTCCTCCCCTGCTCCTCTCCTCCTTTCCTCCTCTCCCCTGCTCCTCACTTCTTCCTGTGTACCCTCCCCTCCTCCTCCTCCTCTATACCCCTCCTCCCACACTTTCCCCGCTAGTTTTAGCTGAAACATTGACGTCACGTGAACTCAACACCAATTCAGTTTCCCCGCTAAATCTAGCATGGAATATGGCGTCACATGACTTCGTGTCACGTCACCTATAAAGAAATTCAGTTTCCCCGCTAAATTTAGCGGGAAAACTGCATTCGTGTTGAGGTCATGTGACGTAAGTTTTACAGCTAAACTTGGCGGGGAAGCTGAATGCGCAGTGTTGCATTATGGGACGTCACAGACCTGCACAGCAATTCACTTTCTTCGCTAAATTTAGCGGGAAATTGAGTAGGTGTATAGGTCTGTTACGTCCCATAATGCAACGCGCCCGGTTGCGCCGACGCAGACGGTGACGCCGACGCCGTTATACGCGGAAACAGGTGTCTAAGAGTTGCGCTCTAAAAACTCTACTTCAAGGAATCAGGCGAACGTTATGAAGACGGTACGCTAAACCGACTCTGACGTCATGTTCCGCGCCCCCTTGCAAACCGTTAATCGCTCGACGGAAGCGAAGAGATTAATGGCGAATTCCACTGGGCGTTTTGGAGCGCGCCGGGATAAGTTGACCAGATCCGGAATGGAGCACACGATCCGAAAGGGGTCGCGCCGCCTACGGATCTCAAGTGGAATATGACCACTGCTCCGGGATCGGCGGATGCCTTCACGTCATTCACCTGCCCGGGAATCCCCTTTCCGCGGCCGCCGCGGTCGTTTCGAAGACGTTTTCGCAATCGCGGCGCTAACACGTGTTCGACGCACGAGCGGCAGGAATGGCTCAGGAGCTTCTATAAAAGATTGCCGGAATGCCGGAAGGTGCTCGAGCAACTTGACGACGAACTGTCGTCAAGCATGCAGCAGCAGTAAGGCGGGCGGTACAGGCGGTACCTCTCGAGCGGCCATTACGAATTCTTCTGAGGCAAGATGGGCGAGATCAGGCGAGATGCCCCGCAAGAAAGGAAGTCACGTGTGTGCGCCGAGGGCTGGCCCGGCTGGCTTGCGGTTGAATCCACCGAAATCGGCGGAGCGACTTTTCTCGGATCCAGGTCGAGATCTGGAGCGGGAGCTCATCCAAAACGACCAGTGGAACACGTCCGTCTCGATCCCGATCGCCAAAAGTGAAATAGAATCGCTCCAGAAAAGTCGATCCCGGCGCGCTCCAAAACGACCAGAGGAATTCACCATAGGGTCCCTAAATAAAAGGCACACTTTGTAAATCGTATAGGGCTTTAGAATAGCGTGAAGACCCTTGTGATAGCACTTTGTACGACGCACGCAAGCTCTCATCGGAACGCGCGCTGCGGAGCAACCAGCTCTTTAGTTCTGCACAACGCAACCGGGCATGCATGAATGAACGAATGGTGCTGAACCCTTGTAATCGGGTGGCAGGTTGCCCCCACCTACCAGAAGCTTAACAGGAGTAGGGTCATGCCTTTCAACAGGACACTTCTACATTCAAAATGAAGCCTGATAAAAAAAACTAGCGATGGCTTGCAGCGCCATCTAGATGTCTTCATGCAAACTGCTCTCGTCGTCCTGTCCCACACGCGACGAGAGCAACGAGAAGGGCACGCAGTGTGCGCGCACATGCCGGAAGCTGCTCGAGCAACTTGCTCGAGCAGCTTCCGGCTCGAGCAACTAGCTCGCTGCGTTGCGTGCATATGGCGCATGCGCACGAAGCGCAGTGTGGAACACGAAATGCTAACGCAAACGCAAAGTGTTGGTGATTTCTTTGCAGACACTTCTACAACTCTGTAGTGTCGAGGGTTGTAGCGAAAACCAAAACACAACGCCGTACTTGAAACACATCTGCAGAAAAAACTACCCAGAAATAGCGCAAAATATCAAAGTTCCGCGCTATTTAAGGAAAAAGATAAATGGAGGGTGTTTGCCGCCCATTAATCGCAATTATGGTTCGGTAAAAGTATATTTGTGATTCCTGTACGCTAAATATATTCGGGTAGTTCGTATAAAAAAGTATGTGGAACTATTTTCACATGGCCGCGCGTGCGCAAAACCGGTTGGTCTTAAACCTATGTGTTTGGGTCCTTGTAGACCTTTTTCGTGTAACCTCATACGAGCGCATTACTAAATAGCGCGAAGATCAAGCACTGACGGAACAAGCGCCTGTTCCGTCGGCGCGTACTTGACATTTTGAAGCAACACGGGACTGAAAAAATACGAACGTTCACACCGAGAGAAGAGACGGAGAACGTCTCGAACACAACTAAAATTGCTGAATCTTGAGTTGTGGCACGTAAACGTTTTTATACTTTGTAGCATTCGAAATGTTCAGTATACACCAATTCACTCGCGCCCTTACGTTCTGTTTGTACTTGACCTTCAAGCTATTTAGTGATATGCACATCCAACTACCTCACCTTAATACTTTAGTATATTAACTTGTACCAGATCGCAACTGACGCAACCTCAAAAGTGTGCGTTCATGGATTGCCCGCATACACACGGTATGCACCGCTAAGAGTATGGGCGAAAATGCCTAAACACGGACGTCGTGCCTGAGTTAGTTCCGAGTGTTCTTTATTGTCTTTTTTTACCGCGTTAAAATTACCAACAACTCTACGGTTGGCTGATCACCACTATGTCGCCGTCGAGTGCACAAATTATTTTAATAGGCATACGAACAATCACGGGAAGTGTGACATGAGCACAAGAAGCTGCAATGTGAGTCTGGCTGCATTGTTATTGAGCTTCACATATTCCCCAAAGGTGATTATTTATGAAGTCATCGAACGCAAGCGTTAGTCGCAAGGGCTTTGTATCAGACTCATCGTCACGTTTATGCCCACGACTGCTTTTTGTAAGGCAAACGAACTGATTCCGACCCGGTGCCGGTGCACCGATTACTATATCCCTGCAAGGCATACGCTATTCATCCATGGCATGTGAAGGGTATGAAAACGTCTATGTCCCACCACTCAAGATGCAGCTTTCTAATGCCGAGACCTTGCCTGCATGACTCCATTTAACGGCTCTAATATTTTTTTCGAAACACCCCACCGTCTTCGTTCTGGTTCTTTCCAGGAGGCAACGTTACCAAGCTCGATTCTATCGGTCAAGCTCCAACAAAGTTATCGTGGCCCACCATAGCCAAGTCTAGCCATGTTCCTCCCCATACCAACAACACCGTTGCCTACTCAGATAGCTGTGCTGCCACAACCAGCCGGTATTTCAAGTTTTAAGTCGCTAGACGGCGTCGTCGGCGCCGCGATTCTCAAGATGGCTGTACACTTAAAAATAAAATCGTATACTATATTGGGCAGTTTTCGCGCTCAACCAACACGTACCAGGTGTTCACTGCGCAAAGCCATGATTTGTGTATGTTGTTTGCGGAAGACATTCAGATGCGCATATTTGTACGTAGGATTCGCTGTAACAAATTGCTTCCTCATATCAAACAAACAACAATAACAACCATCAATGTTTTTTTTTTTTTTTTTTTGTTTACGCGTTTAGTTTTGCTGTTTCTCGTCGGAGTTTGGGCTCAGTCACAGCCACGGTAGAAGAAAGGTGTCTGAACAGCGCCGCCTCGCCGTGGAACCAGTCTTTCGAGGGTTCGCTCGCGTTTCTGGCGAACGCCGTGGGATGCACCACATGACAAGGGGCTCGAGGGAACCGTCCCTAATTGCGCACACGTTTTTTTAAGAGTGCGCAGCGCGCAACCGCGCCTGCGCGAAGAACCCACAGTTCCCCCGCCAGGAGATGCACCAGACCAGAGGGAAATTTCGGTCCCCTTTCTGACTTTGTTCAGACACGTCTCTCTCAACTTCCACGGTGGTCACAGCACTGCTGCCCGTTCTACGCAAACGTGCCAGCGGCACAAGGAGTGGTCGCCTGTCAGTCGCTGACCGTGTCGGCTCCTCCGAGGACGAAGTCGCTCATGAAGGCCAAGATCTCGCCGAACTCGAGCTTCTTCTCGGCCAGGAGGTACTCGAGGATCGTGTACTCCCGGTCCTCCGTCCGGGTTTTGAGTCGCTCGGCGGCAGCCTCGATGTGCCTGAACAGGCGGCTGTGGGACCGCACCGCAAACGTCCAGATGAAACAAACGGCAGCCGCGAGAAAATATTGGGATGGAAACAGACCTGTTCTTCTCAGTCGCATACTTAGAAGAACAGGTCTGTGCCTTTCCCTCCCAAACGTCATCGGTAGTCGATCCACGCAGTGCCTCCTAGCTCACGTCGGCGTTGCCCGCCAGTGCGTCTTGCAGCCTCACCACAAGTGCGACGCTAGAACGTATACGGCGTCAAGACGCACGCGGTTGTCGCTTTGGAGCGTACTCTAGCCGAGCTTCAGCGTGTTCGCCTGCTGCTTGGTCGGGACGAGAACCCACTGAGAATAAGATACGTACTGCGCAACCCTTGCCTCCTAAGTGGTATTGAGCGGACACTTGAGTCTCGAAATCAATCGGGCGGTAGTTACCAGAAACTGATCACCACTCAGGGGCTGGATGGCTCATTGAGCAAACAGGCACCAAGCCACCGGAAGGAAGTGGCTTGTGCCGGAAGTGAGCGCTTGACTGTCTTTTCAAATTCTTCCGAGTGCTCGTTCGGACAGCATTCAGGGTGCTGGATTTTTAAGGCGATATTAAAGCCATAGCTTTACGGGCGACACTTTTTAGAGATTTCGACCTGGTCTCCTGTCGCCGCCGTTACGGAAAAATCATGCTCTTTGCTATTGGCGCGAGGCCGGGGAAGTCGGGCCTTCCCGTTGGCCGCCCCGGCATCCCGCCAGTGACGGCGTGACGAAAGGAGAGCCTTCCGTGTCCTTTGCTCGACAGATTTGTTTTCAATCATTCCTCGCGTTATGCGAAATCCCACTTTAGCTGTATCAAGTCGCTGCGCGTAATGTTGGATGGTTTTAGAAACTTCCTCCGCGCTTACCCGCTTAAGTGACTTCACGAATCATCGAGATCTGGTGGCGGTCGTCCGTGGCATCCCCGACGCCAACCACGAAGGCGATGAGAATTAACCACGTCGCACCTCCCTCTTCGGGTACGTGACGGCACCACTCCACCCGCATCGCGCAACCGGGCTACAACTATCGCTTTCGTTTCTTCACACAATGTGGGAGAAAACTAAAACTTGTATTTATCCAGGTCCCCTCGAGACAGCCTGCTTTTTGCGCAGTAACGGCGGAAGCAGACCCGAGAAGTCTCCTTGGAAGCCATTTGATGTGAAACTTCTGTGATTCCTGCCGATCAAGCGTGCATATATATATGTCCCACGTCCAAATGGGTGTATCCTCAGGATTTAATTCAAAACTGAATTATTGAATCCCACTAAAAGACACAAGAAAGAACGAACCAAAACATCGTCTGAATTCACCAGAAAGCAAAGCAGACGCTCGACGCCCGAGACAAGAATCAACTTCCGGTGGCTTCACTTGCGCTAGGCTCGGAGACCAGATATGCAATATCCAGCCCCCTATGCTAGAGATCAATGTTAGCAGTAGATCGTACTCGCGTTTTAATTTTAATTAGCCCTATTAAAAATTGCCACCAACCTTTGCCTACAAATGTGCTACAACGCATAAAATGTTGTTTTTAATAGCAATTGCTTCAATCGTTTGGAAGACGTTAAACAGTCGTTTCGGTAAGAAGAACCTGCTTTTATCAATTTATCACTATATTTCACGTGTCGTTTATCTTCCCGCTGAATTTAGCGGGAAAACTGAATGGATGTACCGATCACGTGACGTGAGGTGAAGTGAAGTCGACTTGCCCCGCTAAATTTAGCGCGAGAACGGGATTGGGACTTAGGTCCAAAAACATGAATTTGCCTAGTACATTTAGGGCGTAACTGAATTGGTGTATAGGTCACGTGATGTCAATTCCCCGCTGAATTTAGCGGCGGAATTGAATTAATATTTTCGGCAAAAGACGTGCATTTTTCCAAGAAATTTTGCGGGGAAACTGGGTTCACGTATAGGTAATGTGCCGTCAATTTACACAAGGATATGGGTCACGTGACTTCCCGTGACATTACTCTCTCCGCCAAATTTAGCAGAAATGCACGGTCGAATAGAATTTTGGAAATGAGGGTAGTGTAGAAAAGCATTTCATGCTTTAAAACAATCTGAATAATTGTTTTACGATTAATTTCTTTTATAACGATTAACGTGCTTCATTCACTCTTAGACTGAGTAAGGAGTCACACTGTTCCTTTATTCTTTCAGAGTAACCACTACATTCCAACCTTGTCCTTAGTCATACCTGTGCTGTGTTTTTATCGTGGTTCAGACGCACCAAAAGAGAGAACTGGGAGAGGTAGTCCAAAAGGTAGGGATAATGTAGCTGCTTACATATCTTAATGCACTAGCTCGATCCTATTTTGTCTATAGTAATTGCTTCCTGCAATGTCGTAAACAAGTAAAATCATAATATGAACTCAATTGCATTTATATAAGTCTACTAAAGAACCAGCTAGGGCAGCGTGCTCCCTGTGCGAACGCTTACACGGAGAAGTCGTCCATGGCGCGCTCGAACCTCTTCCAGCTGGGGGTCCTAAAGTAGCGGAAGTAGGGGAAGCGGTAGCCGAAGATCTGCAGGCAGGCGAAAGCCTCGTTCATGTCCCTCAGGATCATGGCCCCGTCCGAGAGCGGGTCCAGGGGCACGCTGAGGATGCCCATACGGGTGTCCAGGGACGCGTACATCACGCCTGAATGGAGGCGCCCAGTCCGACACACCTTACTCAGTTCCTTGCCAGAGGTGTTCTGAAAAGCACCTCTCGGCAAATGAGAGCAGCCAAGAACTATTTATAATTATCTCCCATCAAAATGGTTTCTACAATATTATTGGAAGTGTAAGAGTCCCCGTGATGTTGTCCGAAACTTCAGAAATTGTTAGAAGCTCGGATGGCGAGTTGGCGGGAGTCTAGGCTGTCGAGCCAGAGAGAAAAAAAATTATATAGCACGAACACAAACTCTGCGTCCCCCATGAGGCACTCCCTGCTAACTTTCTCGACTGTCTTTAAGTCTTTTATACTTACCATTTGAGTGCGCAAACTTGTCTTCGTGTATCAGCACGTCAGTTCTTCGCAGTCGCTAGGTCAGTTGCGCGACGAGGCAAACCGCATGAAAGCGACGGGAACAAGCGGCCAAGGCAATGAGCGACATTTCCTAGAAATTAACAAAACCGAGCGACGCGACGGGTGACTGTGAGAAATCGCCGTCGCTCGTCGCTGTCTCCGTCGATAGTCTC
Source organism: Ixodes persulcatus (assembly GCA_013358835.2). Lineage (NCBI taxonomy): Eukaryota > Metazoa > Arthropoda > Arachnida > Ixodida > Ixodidae > Ixodes > Ixodes persulcatus. The sequence continues at coordinate 300,648 of JABSTQ010009819.1, read as the reverse complement.
GTCGCTCGCTAAATCGATTACATGCGGTTCAGCTTTTAAAACGAACGTGGTCACCGTCGGCGAGAGAGTGCTTTCTTGCCGTCTCCCGCGGCGAACGAAGGTTGTAATTGACGGGGAGTACGACCGCAGCTGCATCCTTTCGCGTGCTGCACTACAAAAATGCGTACAAAATTAATACCGCGTGCAGCTCGCATCTTAATGTTTGTAGTACACTGACGACTGCTCGCGTTTTTGGGGAAGATATAAGCAAATTCAGAAAGACTCGTAGAATGCCAAAACAGTTTTTTTTTCTATTAGTCCTAAAGCTACATACACAATTTACGACGCACATCAACGGTTGTGACAGTGCACTGTCACGACCGAAGACAGCTCAATCAGAATCATTCAACCACCGAGAACACACAAACCGTGAAGAAGTTCTCAGTGTCAAGTAGGAGGAGGCAGAGAAAAGCTTCTTGGACGACGAAACCCAATCCAGTAACAGCGGTACCGGCTCGTTAGAACTATCCTCAGAGCAGTCCAGGTTCACGCAGACACTCGCCCCGTCGAGCGCACGAACGTTAACTATGCACTCCAACACGGGAACACGAGAACTGCACAAGACACAAGGCAAAAACGGCAGGTTGACATCGGAGAAATTTGCGTCTTGTGAACTCCGACTGGCCCCAACATGCTTGTCGTACAATGTTGCCAAGCGTCTCTTGTGAAAGAAAAACATTAGTTTTAAAAAATACAGAAATAAAAAATATAATAAAACGGAATGAACTTTTTTATTTCTTTTCAGAAATGTTTTTAGTATGTGCTACGTGGCTATTTTCATCCCAGTTAAAACCAAAATGAAAATATAAACGCTCACAAACGAATGCAAACGAGAAGGAAGGTAAGTAAGCCGCATGGCCATTGCAGCAACAATGGCTGCTGCGCTCGCTGCAGCGCTGGCTTTCACGTCGGGCTGGTACGGAGGCTGCGATCGTTATAAAGTCAGCTCCAACCCTTAAACATGCCCCCTCAAATAATATTTGAGGCTAACATTGCGTGTGGATACCTCCCCCTGCGATCGGAAACAACAAGTACGTCGCTAACGCTGGCAATCGGGTATGAAGCAAGCGCCGCCATTTTCTCCGCGCCTTTGCGGTAGTAAATAGCTAGTAAAAAGGTAGTAACGGTCAGAAAAGGGTAGTAACGGCTGCATTTGCTAACTTTTTACTACCTATCGCCCGTTTGAGGTAGTAAATAGTTAGTGAAAGGTAGTAGCGGTCAGAAAGGGGTAGTAACTGCTGCAGTTACTAGCTTTTTTCTAAGAGTGCACTCACTGATTCTAGGATGGGACTTTCTTTCATTTAATTCAGCAGTAATTGACGGCAATCGTTCGGAATTATGTTTAACTGCTCTTTACGTATACGATACCTTCGTTGACCACACTGCACGCATTTCAGTTGAACACGGTAGTTTCCCCGCTCACAGCACACATACTGTCTTTTGTCTCAACAGTAGCTTACCCTAGCTTCGTTCGATTTAAATAAACCTCCTGCACCGGCGCAGAAAAGTGTAAAGCGGTGTACTTCTGGTCGTATCTCAATACACATACAGGAAGTACACTGCCCTCCAATTTTTGCACAGGTGCAGGACGTGCAGGTAAATCGAACGAAGCAACTACTGATTTGGTTGTAGAGCCTTCGAACATATTTTTCTTTAGAGGAATAATCGTCGCGAACTTAATCACTCATTATGTCAATTAGAAGAACTTTCATAGTGCCCTCTAACGTTAGCGCCGAGTCTATTATGATTCCACTGTGTTCAATCGCAGTGATAACAACGCCAGGCTCATCCCCTTCTTTGTCTTCTATATCTGCGCCTCCAACAAGACCTAATGTTTCCCAGAGATGTAAAGCTTTAAACTTGGATACAACAATTAGCAATGACGTAGACGGTTCGATGAAAGCTGCTCTTTTATCTTTGTTAGAGCAGTACAAAACAGCGCATGACATCGCTTCCTCTTCTCTCGGTCAAACCCTAACGGCCGAACACCGGATTTTATTTATTTTATTTATTTATTTATTGATACTGCCGGCCGCAAATACGCAGCCAAGGCAGGAGATATACACAATAAAATGCACTTGAAAATAAAATACATAGGTGTGGTGGCGTTACAACTCGTAGAGGAATAAAGGGCTAACAGATGCCCTTGATAGGATTCTTCTCATGCAAGAATGACTACACAAAAGGATCTTTTACAACTACACGTCACAAAAACACACGTAACATAAAAGCATGACTAGTAGAAAAGCACAGTCACAGACAATCAAACCAAATCATACGCATGTAATATCAAACAACATCCGATTCCTTTAACTTGGCTGTGAACGACAATACGCAATCTGTGGAAACGATTTCTTGTGGGAGCAAGTTCCATTCATGAATCGTACGTGGAAAACAGGAATATTTGAAGCAGTCAGTTCTACACCTTATTTCAGTGAAAGATTTGCAGTGCTTGTTCCTTGTTGGCCTACTAGTATTGAAATGAAGGTAATTGCTGTAGTCCAAGTTGAAATTGTTATTTAATAGGTTGAAAATGAACTTCAGTCGGCTAATTTTTCTACGTTTTTGTAAAGAAGGGACACCGCTCCGGACATAAAGTTCTGAGATTGATGTGTTTCTACCGTATGTGTTAAAAATAAATCGCAGCGCTTTTTTCTGAATTCTTTCCAACTTATTAATATTTGACTTTGTGTGTGGATCCCATACCACATCAGCGTATTCCATCAAAGACCTGACGAATGTCTTATACGCGATTAGTTTTGTATTGTTGGAACAGTCTTTTAGTCGCCGTTTTAAAGTCCATAATGTGCCCATTGCCTCGTGAGAAATGAAGTCAATATGTGAATTCCAACGCAGATCAGACGTTATTACTAGGCCCAGGTATTTATATTGGGGTACTGTGTTGAGCGCGGTCCCCTGGAGGCAGTAGCTGGAGGGGAGTGGATTTTTTTTCCTGGTTATTGTCATATGAGCACATTTCTTACAATTAAGGGACATCTGCCAGGTGTCGCACCATGTAGAAACCATCTCGAGACTCTTGTTTAGAATATTTTGATCGTTAGAACATTTCACTTCTTTATAAATAATACAATCGTCAGCAAATAAACGAATTTGAACAGAGGGGTCTACTTTAAGGTCATTAATAAAAATAAGGAAAAGCAGTGGTGCCAGTACGGATCCTTGGGGTACCCCGGATCCAACTGCTGCTGTCGAGGAACGAGCGTCTTGTATTTGAACGAACTGTTTTCTGTTGCCTAAGTATGCTTCTATCCATCTTAAGATCTGGTCGTTATTTAGTATTGCTCTGAGCTTAAGAAGAAGCTTTTTGTGCGATACTCGGTCAAATGCCTTCGCAAAATCTAAAAAAATAACGTCCGTCTGAAGGCCTAAATCAATTGTTTTTGCAAAGTCGTGGATCGTATGCGCAAGTTGAGTAATCGTTGATAGACCCCGTCTAAAACCATGTTGCCCCGCATTAAAAAAAAACATTTTCTTCGAGAAAGGAAACAATATGCTTGTATAAAACGTGCTCAATTACTTTTACGCTACTGCATAGTAGAGAGACAGGTCGGTAATTAGTAACGCAACGAATATCACCTGCTTTGAAAATAGGGACAATTTTGGCAGTTTTCCAGTCATCGGGGATTTGCCCTAGTTCAATTGATTTGTTAAAAAGAACCAATAAATAGTTAGAACATGACTCAGCATACCTTCTCAAAAATATGTTTGGAATCATATCAGGCCCCACTGATTTTTTAGTGTTAAGGTTTAGTAGTGCCGCAAAGATGCCTTCCTTGGTGAACGTAATGTGCGGAATGTGATGTTGGGGCGACCCACTCTCTGGAGTTTGATGATTGTCGGAAGTATATACCGAGGAAAAGTATTGATTGAACGCGCTAGCAATCTCAAAAGGATCGTTGATATCTACTCCGTTTTGTTTTATACTACAGACTGGTTGCTTTGGTTGGGTTATATATCGCCAAAACTTCCGAGGATCCGATTACCAAAAATTTCTCCAAAGTCACGTTATGTAAGTATTGTTTTGACGTATGGATCATTGCCCTTAGTAGCCTACGCAGATGTGATATATTAAGCCTATCTCTTTTCCGCTTCTTAATTCGAATCCTATTAATTTTTCGCTTAAGATGTAAGATATCTCGGGTTATCCAGGGGTTTCTTTTTCGTATACGTTTGCAACGTGTTGGTACAAACCGGTCAATACAAGTATGCACTGTGCCTTTAAACGAGAACCATAAGTCATTGATAGTTATTTCGTGTGTACTTAGTTCACAAAAATTTTCAAATGCCAGTTCAAGGTGGTCTAAAATGCTTTCATCTAGCGCTCGTCTGTAATTAGGAACTTTGACTACCCGGGCTGCTTCCTTAGTATTCAGTCCTCCAGTGAATTCGCACCAAATTAAGCGGTGGTCTGATATTCCTTCCCGAACATAACAATTAAACGTTTTGTTAGAAAGCTCATTAGATATAAAAATTAAGTCAAGCATGGTGCTACTTGATCTTGTGATTCTCGTTGGACACGTGACTATTTGTGACAAGTCATTTATATCAAACATTCTGCTGTGGCTCATCGTCGTCCTTACAGACGTTCACTATTAGAGCGCTCCATTATAGGAAATCATGTCAGTGATATGCTAAAAGAGAATATAATTCGTTCCTCATGCAGCTGATTCTGGTCTGCAGTTGTCCTAGCCAAAAAGAACTCGCTTTTGCATTGGCTACCGCGCACTAAAAAAATTACACGTAAAGATATTTGTCCTGTGCCACGAATTGATGTCGCACTGGACGTTTTGCAGAAAACAGAATATTTTTCATCCCTCGACTTAAGATCCAGCTATTGGCAGATCTCCGTTAACAAAACAGACAAAGAGTAAACCGCGTTTGTCGGTCCGGATGACTTATTCGAATGTAGAGTTTTACCATTCGGACTCTACAATGGTCTCTCGTAATTTCGAACGCGTGATAGGCAACATCCTTCGAGGTTTAAAATGAAAAACATGTATGTGTTACTTAGATGACATCCTGGCGTTTTCTTCTAACCTTGAGGAACACCTTCAACGACTTTCTCATGTGTTTTGCTCTTTGTATGTAATCTTCAGTTTAATACGAAAAATTCACATTTGCAGCAAATATAATTAAGATCTTGGGACATGTTGTCAGCAAACATGATATCAGGTCTGATCCAGACAAAATAAAAGCGCTTTCATACTATCGCCGACCACAACGACAAAAGTGTGTTACGAAGTTTCCTGGGAATAGAACCGTACTTCCGTCGTTTCATCCGTGACTTTGCGACCACTGCCGCTCAACTTAACAACCTTCTTAAAAACGACGCCCCCTTTATCTAGTCCTCCGACGCTTATGAAAGTCATTTTCTGAACAAGGCAGAGCAAAACTATACCATAACTGAAACGGAATGTTTATCCGTAGTTAAGGCGATAAAAATTTCGCCCGTATTTATACGGCTGCCATTTTTCAGTCGTGACTGACCTCCATGCGCTTTACTGATCGCTTCTCGTCGCTTAGGACGCTGCACTTTTCGTTTGCAGGAGTACGACTTCACAGCTGACTATGAATCCGGTCGCAAACACCAAGACGCCGACGCTCTTTCTCGGTGTCCGCTGCACCAACCATCAAACAACACGGCTCTCCTCTACATTGAGGTGGCCTTTTCTGCACAAGCGTTGTTTGACCGAACGACGTTCGCCTCTCAACAACGCCAAGACATACAACTACGCAACATCATTGCACAAATAGAAGGAACAACACCTTCAAAAAACGATCGTTTCAGGCATCAGCTCTTGCACTGCCATCTTCAAAACGCTGTGTTGTACCGTCCAAATTACACCCCTCACGGGGATCGCTTGGTTTTGGCCATTCCCCGTTCTCCGTGTACCTTAGTTCTCCACAATCTCCGCAACGATCGAACTGCTAAACATCTTATACTCGTCAAAACGTACTTTCGTGTGAGCGAACGATACTTTTTGCATGGTATACAAATACACAACTGTGACAAAGTATGTTAACTTTTATCACAGACGCTACAGACACGAAGTTTTTATCACAGACACTACAAGAGGTCTTAGCTTCATGTGCCGCCATACACAAAACAACGTCCTCTAATTCACTTCCAGACAAACGGACTTACCGAACGTATTAACTGCACTCTTGCTCACCTGATGTCAATGTACGTGTCACCTGACCATACCAAACGGAATATAATCTTGCCATTCGTCACATTCGCCTAGAACACTGCGGTTCAAAATGCAACTGGCTGCTCGTCATTTGAACTTGTACATAGAAGACAACCGACGACTCCACTAGTCATTATGTTCCTGGATACACAAAGACAGCCCCATACAACTCTCCTTGACGACCTCGTTTCGCGTGCAAGTTGGGCAAGCTGATTTACGCGAATTCGCCAACTTCGCACTGCTCACCAAAAACATGGAAAAAAGTGCGACAGGACTCTACCGACCAAATTGTCACCTTTGAACCTGGATATCTCGTTCTCATGTCGTTGCACGCGAGCAAACCGGGGCTATCCGAAAAATTGCTGCCCCACTATATCGGCCCTTACCGTGTCACTACACAAACGTCTCCTGTTAACTTTGTCATGGAACCAGTGCAGCCGCTTCATAATCGACGCTTTTACTTTCCACTTACCGAAACCGTGAACCTCCTAGATCAGCTGCATGACCAAGAGGTAATCCCTTCTCCGAAGGGGGTGAAACTGTGAAAGGGATTATGCGTGCCGCTGCCAGCTGACTTCTTCGTCATCGGTGGTTGTTTTGCGACACCATAAGCATCGTCGACGGACCTGCGCGGGCTCTCGTATGTCTTGTTAGAGAGATTCTACAACTGCAGTGGTAATTCATCTCCGGACAAACCTGTTTCTGCCTTACAATATATACAACTTCTCGACAGACTTCACCCGAAGCCGAATGTTTTTTACCACCTGTGTTGTGTGGAAGCCGCTCCGTGACCTGCTGGAAACACTTTTTGGGTGTGCGTCGCACCCACGCCTGAACAGCTGCTTCCAGCTTATCAATGGCCGTTGACTGCCGTCTTCGCGGGGGCTTTCCTATGTCAACAAACAGAGGATAGCCACTGCGGGTATAGTCAGGCCACACCCACGCACGACCAAACGTCCGACTGGCCGTACGACGTATCAGAAAGACGGCCGAACCTGAAGAGGTGCCATTCAATCACTGGGGTCTGTGCATTCCGAGAGGCCGTAATTGACCGGCGCCTGATCGGCTTTGGCAGTCTTTCCGACACATCATACGACCACTCAGACGTTTGGTCGTACAAGATCGGGCCCCCAGTGGTTATCACATGCTGGGTGGCATGAAGAATTCCTTGAGAGGACGCCAGTTCGCAGTAATTGCTAAGCTGGAAGCAGATGTTCAGGCGTGTGTGTGAGACACTTCCAGAAAGTTTTCCAGCAGCGCATGGTGAAACTGTCATACGGGTCGTGTCAGGGGCTATAGGCTCCAGTGGGAGTCTGTCGAGAGGGTAGAGATATGTATTGACCTGTAAATAACCGGTGTCAGCAGCAAACAAAATACATCGTAAATACATATATTACGACCCGTATGTCTGTACGTTCCGCCGCTTCTCGACCAACATAACTAATGTGTTTCTCTTAAAACAATGTATCTAAATTCATATTTTTAGTAAGGATGCCTCCGGACAAATGCATACACCGCGTCTCTCGGAAATTGTTTCTCTCTGCCTAAATCGCTGAAATAAGTCTGGATAAATACTGACGACAAGGAGTTTTAGTAGATCGTGTTCTGAGGCTATACTATTTGTAGCGGGAGCTCGAGCTGCCTCTCCGGTGCATGCTCTCAAGCGCGCGCCCGTAGCAGTAGACGGCCTTCGAAAACGATCTACTAAAACTCCTTACTGTCTCTCTTGAGATATCGTGCTTCTGCCTGTTCCCTTTTTTATGCCACAGAACAGCCCTTGGCTCGACAAAAGCGAGTTTGACGTTGATAATAGAGAATTTTAGTAGATCATATGCCACCGGAAGTGCGGGCCCAGAGGGCGCGAGCTCCATTCATGCTTCAAAGTAACGGCACGACCTCCCGCTAGCAAACCACAGCTCTAGAACACGATCTGCTAGACCTCTCATATAAAACAAATGTGACAGTGACAGAGATCGCTCTTTCCAGATAAGGACACCAATCTTCTTGCCGCTATTTAGGCTAAACTATGCGTCCCGAATCACACCTGCAGAATGCAGGATTGCGGAGTGCCCAGAGACGTGCAGCCTACGCAGTGGTCTGCAGGGCACACCGCCACTCTCGTTCCTACAAGGATATGCGAAGTCCACCGCTACATCGTGCAGTTCGCTGGCGGCCACTGACCTTGCGGCATGATACGGCATCTCTCCTGCTTCTCTCGATGACGTTTCATCCTTCCGGTGCCTCCCATCAGTTGGCCTCGCAGCTCCGTCGGACACGAAACGGAAACTTGTCCCCTATTCTCGCACGCATTCCGCGCCACCGGCGATCATTCCTTCCACGCACAATCCAATTGTGGCGTTCCTTTCTACGTTTCATAAGAGACTGCTGCCCTAGTGACCCAAACGACAAAAGGACGATCTGTCGCCGAGCCACGCAGCACCTTTGTACATACTCGCTCAGCTGCACAACGTTTTTGTATATATTCGACGTGCCCGCTTGCGTCCTTGTTCATATTCACGAACCATTACAGCAATCTTCCAAATAGCTTTATATTTTTTTAACTGATGTCATGTTGTTTTTTATTTTGGTGTTTCTGACCAACTGGTACGGGCCTCCGGCCTTTCTGGCAGACCTCACCCTTCCTGGATAGAAATTAATATAATTACTGTTATTAATTAAGTAGTTTAAGAAGACCACTCACGTGTGTGAGGACAAGTAAAAGAGGTGGCGCGGAATATCGAACGAAAAGGGTATGAGCAGATACTTCGCTGTTTGATCTACGAATATCTGCGCATGCGCAGCCGGCACGACGGCTGCGCACAAACGCGGTGGTTTACGGACAGCGAGTTGGCGCGTTCAACTTGACGTGGATTCCAAACAGGTAGAGACGCAGATCCACGATCTTATAGCGACGCGGTCACGGCTGGCGGAACAGTTGCGCGGTCAGGCGTCTCCTTACTCACTCTCTTGGGCCCACCTGTAGAGCAGGGCGTAGCAGTCCGGCGTCTCTCCCCTGGCGTCGATGTCATGGGCGAGGACCCTCAGGGTGTCTTCGGCGATCTCGTTCAGGCCAGGCACGTACGACATGAGGGTCCGGAGACGGAGCGTGTACGGCTGCGTCTTGGAACGCAAGTTGTACCACTCCTGGCCCTGCCTGCACGAGGCGCCCAGTGGACAGGACCGCGCGTCACTCTAAGGCGGAGCTGCAGTTGTTGACTTAAACAATAATTAAGATGTATAACGGTACATGAACTGGAATGTAATCATGTTACAATAAAGTTACTTTTGTACAAATGCATTGAGTTACAGTCACAGTTGCTCACAAGAAGTAGCTAAGGTACACACTCCAATTAATTTTTTTCAATTATCCTATGTCGTCGAGGTGCAGCTTGACTTCCCATCCCTGATTCGTTTTTGTTTAGTCCAGAAAGGATATTTTTATAATATCTGTTTTCTTTCAACACTACAAACACTGGCTTCAGGCAGTGCTCGACTATAGTCACATCTTGCATCGATGTTGAACGAAAATAAATGTGAATTGGCGTCTTTGTCACCAATAGTTTTGATAAAGTTACTGTAATTGAACCAAGGTTCAAGCTTCTAAAAAATTGGTTAGCAAATTGAGGGGCGATTGTGTTACACGTAGAACGTTCAGGTATTCCTCCGGAACGTTACAGATCCCGGCGCCGAAGCTCATGGCGCTCTTCATCAGATAAATGAACACGCGGCCCATAAAATTGATACCAGTTCCTGGAATAAATATACTGGCGCTATACTCCGTTCACTCCTAAGCTGAGACAGCGGCGGAAGCTACGCCCTCGGTGGACCAATCATACGTGTTTTTTGTTTTTTTTTGGACCACGTGTTCACTCTCCCTCCCATACTCACGCGCACAGGGTCGGGTCAGGTGACGAAAGGTTGGCGGATGATTGGTCCGTCTGGCATGTAGCTCCCACCACAGTCTCAGCTTAAGGGTGAATGGAGTTTAGGTGGGTTTTAAAGATTCGAAGTTTTTCAGGACCTCCCATAGTCATCGAAATCAGTCAATCACCGTTGATCGCGCGACCTCTTCACCAGCCAATAGCGTCGAGCTTCATTTTTTTGGCTTCACTTAATATGGTGACCACCCCTCACGAGCCAAAGACTGTCTTACGTTGAAACGCGATGAAGTTATAGTTACAGTTACTGAAATTTTCTTTTATTCTAACCTCTCCCACGTTGGTCTTGGTGCCGGCAAAGACTTGGGTGAGAGAGGGGTGCTATGAAAAACGCTTTCTGTTCGTGACACTCGCCTATTAAAGACTCGTTTTCTTTGTATGTTTATACAGCCGAACGTTAGTCAGCCCCGATGCGTATCTGGTGTCTCAGCTGTAGTTTAGACAATTTGCTGGTGTAGCACCACCGCTAGCCTGGAGCCTTTAACCTGCATCACGGAGTCTTGGTACATGACGGCACGCCCGTACGATGCTCATCCAGATCGAAACGGGCATGGGTGAGAATTATACTGCAGAGCGAGATTTTCGCCCCACGTGCTCCGAGCTGCGGAGCGCGAATACACTCGGCCACCCTTCCCCTATATGTTACAGTGCAGAATTTCCAGCGTTGAGACCTACCATACAAGCACTCATTGGCCCAGATAGGGAGCTCGGGTGTATAAGCGCCCCGCAGAACCACGACGAAGCGTTCGTGCCTATAATCATTTGGTATGTTTGCCCACCAGGCGCGATGACGAAAAGTGAACCTAAAGCCCGTAAAGACCTTCGATAAAGGCTTTTTATTTACAAGTACCGCCACGTATTGTTGTGGAAACATGCAAGACACGTGCAGCGAGCGGCTGCTCCACCGCCATTCGCTTTCAAGGGCCACTCATTTAAGTGCTGCGCCGCCATTTGCTTCCAAAGGCCGCATGAGACACGGTGCTCGTGCACTGGCGCATTTGATTTCGCTATGTACAAACCTTAAGGGCCGTTCAAACACTTGCAACCGGGTACGACCGAGAGAGACAATACCCGTTGATACCTCTTAAAATTTCTTAGGAGAAGAGAACACACTGGTACGCTGGTGCCATCTAGACGGTGATCCTGGAACTGCATCTCACAAGAGCGAAGGTTTTGCGGAATTTCCGAGGTCAAATGTGCGCAATACCTATAAGAAAGGCTCGTTTTTAATGTTTCCAAAAGTTTTTGGAGCCAAGAAAGAAAGGATAATGCGCGAGAGAAATAGAAAATATGCCGGAATGCCAAATTTACACTGCTACCCAATAGATGGCGCAAGTGTGTCCTCTAGTCGTACGAGATATTAAGAGGTTCCAAGGCACTCGGTTCTGAGAGGTCGCAAGTGTGTGAACGGGCCTTTAGTTTATGGAACGCACCAGAGTATGTGTCCTTTTGGAGGTTCATTATAGAAGATGTAATGAAGGTTGTGCGGCCCTGGGGGTATCCGCTGAGAGCATCGTAGATATTTATTAAATTAAAAAGATATATGACCGTTCTGACTGCTTTACCGCATTTTGGGGAATCTGAAATTAAAAATTCGAGATAAAAGTGACAAAACGAATGGCAGCACGTAATAAGGTGTCTCCAATTTTAATTGGAAGAACTTAAAGGAATGACTAAATGTCGTAGTATAAGCGTTTTTGTGTTGATAAAATGGACAAGGCAGTTTTCGCTAGATTTATTTTCAATAGGTTCAACGCGATGTCGACACCAGCAAGAAATGCCCCAAGCCAGAGCATCTGTTGCTATTGCTGGTTTCAGGGGCTAGAACGAACGGCGACTCACGGCATGAGTCCTTTGGTTGACACCGCAGCACACTGGAAATAACAAATTTAGGTAATGACTCTGGCCACTCTTCCAGCGGGGAGCGAGCGACCAGATCGTGTTCGGGGCTAGCCTCAAGCCAGGAGTAGTTAGTTCCACGCCGCCGCGGAGGGCGCTGAGGCGTGAGGTCCCTCCTCGGTGGCCACGGTGTCGGCGGCGTAGCGTGCTCGCCTTTTCGCGGTTTGATGGTGTGGTGGTGGTGTGCGGCCAGTGGCTGGTCACGTGTTTTGCTTTGGTGCTGCGTCGACCACGGGTGCCACCATCGTGCACGTAGGTGAGCCTTACCCAGAAGAGGAAGAAGAGGAAGAAGAAGAAAGAAAGGAACACAGATTTCCGGACTCTGGCGACTTGGTGGCGGCGTGGCGGCGGTGAGGTACAACAAGAAGCGACAAGCGAGGGAATGCGGGACCACCACTGGGAGAAATAACCGTAGCGGTCGGTTTGGGGTGGATCACATACTTGGGCACCACCTATTTCCGTGCGAGTGAAGCGCTCGGTGCGCCCAACATAATGTGGCCGCCATGTCAGACAGAGAGTCATCACCTAAATGAGTTTCATCCATCGTGGGTACAACAAGAAATGGTGAACGAGGGAATGCGGGACCACGCTGAGAGAAACAACCGGAGCGGTCGGTTTGGGAGGGACCTTACACTGTGACGCCATCTATCCCCGTGCGAATGAAGCGCTCGGTGCGTCGAACATAATGTGGCCGCCGTGTCAGACAGAGAGTCATCACCTAAATGAGTTTCTTCCACCGTTCACCGCAGAGATCAGTTTTGTCGTTTGGCCGGGCGATTCGTGGCCGAGCAGGGTGGCCGGGGAGAAAGACAAAGACGCCGTTCCAAACGGACGCTTTTCAATGTTCTCCGATGAAAAGTCACCGTCCACAGGCCGGGAAACTGTTGAGGCTTCGGCCGATACCAAAAAAATTATAACTGAAAAATACCGGACCATCCTGCCACATGCACCAACAGGAGAAATGGTGAAGAAGAGCGTGGTGTTGCACTGCGACACCGGCGGACGCCCATACCGGTCCAAACACTTCGTACGACCGTTACTACAGTCTAGAATGTTGTCGAAGTTGGCAGATCTCGGAGCCTATCAGAAGGGCCACGAGTGCCTCCTCAAGAGGAAAACACCAGGGCCGGCTTGCTAGAACCAGCGTCTCAGCTGAGACTGGGTGAAAGAAAGCACTGCCAAAGCCAGCGCACGAGCTGAGCGGGACTCAAGCTGCGTCTCAAGATGCTCGCGCGCCCCAGCCTTTGCAGTGCTTTCTTTCACCCAGTCTCAGCTGAGACGCTGTTCTAGCAAGCCGGCCCAGATGCCAAGGAGAAGCTGCTGCAAGCCGGTGAAATCCAGGTGAAGGGGCGGCGCTGCATGCCTGGCGATTGACCCGTACCGGAGAGAGGTCAGAGTGAAGAAGCATTGGGTGACCTTTGACGTGCCCGAACCGTACTGCGAGGTAAAGAGCGTCGTTCGTGAAATGTGGAAGGTAAACGAACTCGTAGGCGTCCAGTCCACAACGCTGTCGGTCGTCCTAACTCTCCGACAGAACCTAACACTGCACAGTAAAAGTGTTTACACCTTTAAGGGTACAAAAGGGGTGTTGTAGCAACTCACACCCTCGGCTACACCCTTTTAACACCCTAAAGTCTAAGAATACGCCCTTATAATGTTACCGAAAGGGGTGCTGTTTTGTGTTACACCCTACATTTAGTGAAGGGTGTAAGAAGGGTGTAGAAGAGGGTGCTAAATAAATAATATGAAATGGTTTTGGAAAGCTGATATATGGCTCTGTCCATAATGTACAGGTAAGATTTCTGCTTGAAAAGCAGCAGTTGTTAGCAGTCTAGTTTTTTACAATGTCAGTCGTAATTCATGCAAATAGCTGATAATAAAGTGCCTCTTTTGCATACAATGTTTATGCTTGCAAACAAAATTTTATAAGCAGTATGAGAGTGCAGGCGCGCTGGTAATTAATCGACATCTTGGAAACCCTAAGATGTAAAGTGAGCTGTATTTATAAATTAGAAATTTATAAATACAGCTACTGCCAGCTATATAAAAGTTTAGGGCCCTGTGCCTAAAGACTGGGAACCAATCAGTTTTCTTTTCCCGCCTATAGAAAATTCTATGATCCTGAGTCTAAAGACTGAGAACCAATACATTTTCTTTACCCACCTATAGAAAATTCTATGGCCCTGAGTCTAAAGACTCAGGGCTATGTTTCAATAACAATAATAATATTAATAATATTAATCAATAAGTTAGTGTTTTAACAGTGTCCAGGGACGTCCAATTGGTCTTCTTGCTTGCGCAGTGCAATAGAACGCACAAGCAGACCCTCGCGCGCTCGCAGACACACACATACACCGGCGCACGCACGTGCACACGCCTGCACGCGCAAACGCACGCCCGCGCGCAGACTCACACGCACGCACAAGCAGAGACGTACACACGCATGCACGCGGACGCATCCACACGCGCGCGCACACACACACGCACGCGCATGCACGCACACACACACGCAAACAAATACGACGAAGGAAACGTTGCTTGAGTTAGTTTCGGTTTCGGTTTACACAAAAAAGAAACAACCTAAAGTCTAAATTAAACCTAAGATTTACTCACTTTTTGTAATGTCTTACATTATTATTTTAGTGACATTCTTATTGTTACTAATATAATAATAATTTGCTTAGTATCGTTCTAAAATAAAAATATATAAAAAGGAAAAGAGACTCTTGAAGACTGCGCAAGCTGCAATCAGCTTCCGTTGGGCTGCGGCGGCCGAACTTGAATGGCCATTGGAGTTCCAGAGGCTTCGGGAATCTCCTTTCTTTTTACGTTATAGACGTTTTAGCGGATATTTTAGATATCTTCCTTATGAATATCATGTCCAAGAATAGCAAGCAATGACTGAGAGCTGGGAGACGCTGCGTCTTGCCAACGCCCGTAAGTTCAGAACAGCATGGGCGACTCGTGCAAACGCCGGTGAGCAACTTTTGTTTCTGCAAAGTGGGCTGCTGTTTCAAACTTTGTAGTGTACCGTGTGCTTGCTAAGCTGTGCTTCAATTTAACTATGCTTCTGTCCTGTGTTATTTTGTTATTTGAAAAGAGCGTATCTTCTTCAAAACCTGTGTCTCGCTCCGCAGTGTGAGAAGGATTCCCGTGTGGCGGAACCGTGGGCATGTTCTGGGCGCCGTCCAACGACGCTCTTCCGACGACGCTTTCGCAGAGCGTTCAAGTGCCGTCTGACGGACGTTCAAACATTCAATCACCGTCCCAAAGTGTTAATCACACGTCATGCTAGTTCTGACGTCTTGTACCAACAGCCGCTCGCAACCGATTTGTTTCATAAAGCGGGAGCGAGAAAAACGTTACAAGAGCGAGCAGCATGATTTTTTTTGCCTAAGCTAATGCTTGTAAAATAGTTTGTTGTTGGGCGAGTTGTGCCGTAGAGACGCGCGGTCTCTTCGCGTTTACCCGAACCGGTACAATTTCCAAGTTCACAATTGTGTGATGTAAAAAAAAAAAAAAAAAGTTTGGATGTCACGTTTTTTAGTGGTGGCGAAAGCCCTTACAAAAAGCAGAGCAGCTAGAAAAAGCATGAAAAAAAATGGAAAAAAATTAACTGAAAAGCTAATGTCAAACCTGAATATTCGATGGAGTTGACAGACTACCACCGTACCAACTCGCCCGGATATTCTTTCTGTCAAAGACTAATGGCCAATAGTAATAAATAAATAAATGCCAACTATTAATTTGTTGCAAATTCGTAATTGATGCAGTACAGCCCTACCCTGCTCTACTGTTTTTATGATATCAGGTAATGTGTAAATGTATAGGACAGTTCATAGCAGCCATTTATGTCCGACCCATTATATTGAATCTTTTCTCAAAGAGCTCGAAGTTATATAAAAACGTGCTCTTCATAAATTAAGCCGCACCACTGAATGTACAATAGCGTGTGACTTGTATGTATGTTCTCAGCGAAAAAAAAGAATGCATTCAAAAAGGGCCAGTCATTGTTTCCTCTCTGTTAGAGCTTCTTTCAGGTACACACACAATGTTGGTGTCTACGTCTAAAAGAGTGGAATTGACATTTCCTGCAGGGCTGGCAGGCCTGACTCAGTTTGGCTAGCAGCTTGAAACCTATGGGAGCCTAGGGAAATGCACCACCAGAGTGAGAGTGACGCCCGCCCAGCACTTCCTCAATGATTGCACAATGAGGAAGGGGGCGCTGCCCTAAAGGGAATGCAATGGCAGGTGGGTCATTCCAGTGAACCCCTATACAGATGATACCAAGCAGAAAATATTAAAAACTTATTATTAAAAACACGGTTTGAATCGCACAGACGATTGGGGGATCAACACAGCGCTGTGTTGCGTTCGTATCCTCTGTTCCCATATTCTTCATGATTTTGTTTTTATTGGCTACCAACTGGTCCAATCATCGGCACCTAGTCAACAAAAGTATGCTGCTATTTATTTGTATGCATCAACACTGTGCTTACAGTTGAATCCTACAATCATTTGTAGGGTTCAACTGTAACTACTCATCATCGGAATTTCGTAGCCTCTATCTCCAAGATCTATCTTACATTTCAAAGCGCTGTGATCATCCACTAAAAATTCAGCCTCTCTTCTCCAGAACTAACAAATTTCAAAATTCCCCCCTTTTACTTGCTATTGCCGACTGGAATTCCTTACCCGCTCACATTGTCCATGAAACTAATACTAATAAATTTCGCGATATTTGTCATTCTCATTTGTAAAGTCTGATCAATGATTTTTTTTTTTGTTTTGCTGTTTACCTTTTAATATTGTACATTGAAGGTTGTATTTATTCCTCCCTCATAAAATGTATCCCAATTGGGATACCTTTGAGGAAAATAAATCTGATCTGATTTATTAATGAATTTAAACAAAAACGAGGGTGCAAGCTAGCTTACAGGCTAAACACGAATAATTTATTCAAGACTGGTTCTCTGAAGGATGACACAAACGCAGAGAAGTGTCAAACACAGCTGAGTTTTAATACACAAAAAATTAATAGGCGACCCAAAAGAGGAAACATAGAAGAAGACATGAAGTCACTCTTTACAATTTCTCTTCACAGAGACGACACACGTAGAGCGACCCTCGAAGCGGTGGTCCTTCCGGGGCAGCGGGTGTACGCGGCGGCAGCTTTCCCCCCGAAGAGCGGACTGAAGCTGGGGCCCAGTCGGCTTCTTTTTAACGGCATCGGGCGCTCACGGCCGAGGCACCCGCGGACGCTTGTTCACGCACGGGGTCGGAGTCGAAACAGCACAAACCAAAAGCACACAAAGTAGTTCACAAAAAAATGGAAGAATACGTAGACACGGCACCTTTGACACTGCATGGCCGCCATGTTGAAGTTAGGAAAAGTAAGACATAGCTAAAACAGGAGGCCCCTACGTCAACAACTTCTGTCCTGCTAAGGGTGACCTTGCAGGCGAGAAAGGCTTACCAATACAAAACTGGAGCTTACGACTTTGGGCGCAGTGCGGGTGACTTTGAGGTTGGAAAAAGTAAGAGAGACACAAAACATGAATCACGTACACCCCCGCTCGCGAACCGCGAGAGGTTGAGCTAACTAGGAAGGAACTAACAGAACAAAAACAGCGCGCACGTACCCGTGCTTTTGCAGCGACCTAACCAGCGACAGAGAAACATACAGGCTACAAGGATAAAATATGCTTACGGAAACGAAAGCGCGTTATGTTTAAATAAGCGTAATAAAAATAAATTACAGGATGCCACTACTTCTGTGACACAAAGTATGGCATCAAGCTCACCCAAAGTGACCTGAAGGCATCACAAAGTGATGTTCCTGCATAGGCATACATTGCCGGCTATTGTGCGCATGCTGCAATTAAACGTCAGCCATGTGAGGAATGTCAGTCACAGCTCATAATCACTGACCGAGAACTGCAGCAAAGTGAGCATGTACTCATTGACAGCATGAGCAGAGAAGGCTTAAAGTTTCGGCAGCCTTTCGTTGTAGATGTTGTTTTTGGGACGAAGACAGTCTTGGAACACCTTGTAAGTAAGGATTATGAGCAGCGGTTTTATGCAGAAACCAACCAGAGGATGGTCCTCTTGAGCATCATGCAGTTTCTACTAAGTGACGGAGAGGAGTTGGACATTTGTGCAAGCGGCCACCATCCAGATACGGTACTAAAGAACATTTTAAACGCGGCTGTCAACACGCTCCCGAAAGACTATGTTGCTCGCAGGAATGACACTATCATAAAAAAGGCTGCACAAAGCAAAGAAAGTTGCTAACGCTACAGTAAAATTTGCTAGTTGCCGGTTTACTAAAAAAGTAACGCGAACTTCGGTATTTGCCAGTTTTTTTAAGCTGGTAGCTTCGTCTTTTTGTTGCACAATATGGACTGTACCAAATGCTTAAAGTTTGTTCTTTAGGATACTCTTCATACATTGTAATAAATATTCTAATGGCTAGTTTGTTTTGTTAACGTTGACCAGTTTGGTATTTCTTTTTGTCGCGCAATTAGATTCTGGCTGTGAATATTACTGTACCAAATGCTGAAAGTTTCTTCGTTGTGATACATTATTGAAACATTGTTACGAATGAAGTGGCTTGGGTTTCTTTTTTTTTTCTCTAAAGCTGGTTTGTTTAGGTTTTTTTCGTCGCACACTGTGGTCATGTCTGTCATAATGGCCGTACTAAGAGGTAAAATTTCGCGTCTTCCTTGTGATACACTGTACTTATATTGTAACAAATATTTTGCGGTATAGCCGGGCCTTGTGTACCTTTCTTTTAGTGCCATCGGAAGCAGTCACAACCGCCATGATGGAGCGCAGCAGCAGTATTTCATTTCCACGTAACTGAGCATTCGTTTGAAAATTTCATATGCTATGTATCTATCGTGGCAATGCAGAAATAGGCGTTTTACTTGGTTTTACGCAACTCTAGTAAGCGCCGCGCGGGAAGCTTCTGCGTCTCAGCAGCTCTCGTCGACGGGCCAGGTGCGTGACGTCACGGAGGCAGTGAGGAGGCCTAAAGTTATCTAGGTGGGGTTGACTGAGAGCACGTTCTGACCCTTTACATCGCGGTACGACGTTTGCGTAAGTCATGCAGTAGAAACTTCCGGAGGTTGCTGTTTGTTCTTAAAGGATTCGATCGGAATAATTGTAGAGTCTGTTGTCACATGTCTAAGGGGTAGGCTTGTGATTTTACATACTATTCGTCATGCTGGGGTGTTTTTTGTCTGTACGCGCCGAGTTCTGCAGTGGACCGCAAAAACTTCTTTGAATTTGTCCATGGTTACTGTATGTGCGAACGTAATGTTATTTTGCTAGGAGATTTCAATTGTGTCTGTTCAGCAAAAGATAAGACCGGAGTGACACCGTACAGAGATGCTGGCACGTTGGTATTGAACGATATCGTCAGCGAGGCAGGTCTTTATGACGTGGCGGAATGCATCGGTCACGTAGGAACTGTTCAGTACACTCATTTCCAAGGAATCAGCCACGCTCGGTTAGACAGAGTTTACATATCATTAGAACAAGTGCCAGTTTGCAACGAATATCAAGTAGTTCCGGTATCGTTCAGTGACTGACCACTGCTTAGTTTCTTTTGTTATGGGAAGCACGCATAGGCGGCCAAAGTTTTCCTGGGAACTATGGAAGTTGAACTGTCGACTCTTAGACGACGAAGGGTTTAGAAAATTGGTACGAGGCCTCTTAAACAAGTTAGAAGAAGTTTCAAGCAACTACGTAGCGTAATGGGAGGGTTTTAAACGAGAGTTTAAAATGATAGCCATAGAAATAGCCTGTGCTGTAAAGGCACTTCAGAGACATGAGGAGGCGATCATGCGTAGAAACTTTCGAACGCTCATCAGAGAAGAAAGTAAGTCAACGGGCGAATTCAAAACGATATACGTGAATTGAAGGAAAAAATGGAAGTCCTTGATCAAGAGCGTTTTCACGGAGCTCTTATCAGAGCACGAGCAGAAAAGTTCGCTGTAAAGGAATTTCCGAGAAAAAAGGCGTTGGGCATGGAAAAACCTTATGCACGAAAGAACACAATCTGCGCAATCGAAAAGGATGGAAAGATTATGAGGGACCAAACAGAAATTAGACACGTGTTTTTATGTATTATTCGAAATAGTTCGCGAACAGCCGAGTGAAGGTGACAGAATTCATGGATGATTTCTTAGTGCTTGTGCCGAAGCTAAATGAGAGCACTGAGGAATTCTTTGAGATGCCGATCGCCGTGACAGAAATAGTGAAAGCGATAGAAGAATTGAGCCCGGGAAAAACACCTGGACCCGACGGCATTAGTGCAGCTTTCCATAAGACCTTTAGAGATGAAGTTGCGCCAGTGCTACACAATGTCTTTAACG
Source organism: Ixodes persulcatus (assembly GCA_013358835.2). NCBI lineage: Eukaryota > Metazoa > Arthropoda > Arachnida > Ixodida > Ixodidae > Ixodes > Ixodes persulcatus. The sequence continues at coordinate 280,179 of JABSTQ010009819.1, read as the reverse complement.
AGGCCTATGAAAAAAACAAAAACAAAAAAAACTACCACCTTCTTTTGTGAGGTCTAACACTGTATTAATACCCAAGACCGAAGATATTGTCAAATTAAGTTCGGTTACGTCCTATAGGCCAATCAGCTTAACAAACGTAGACTACAAAGTACTAATGATGATTTTAGCACGACGGCTTCGAGGAGTAATAAGAGAAATAGTTGGTTCGCACCAAACGTGTGGAATAAAAGGAAGATCGATCGCAACGAATACTCACACCGATCGATGTGTACTAGAATGCTGCGACGCAACAAATGATGAAATTTCAATACTCCAGGTTGACTTAGAAAAAACATTTAATCGCGTGTCACGTGAGGTTTTGTTGGCAATAATGGAACATGTAACCATAGGCTCCGTAATCATAGAAGGTGTTACTATGGCGTACGAGAGATGCACGACAAGCCTGATTGTGAACAAGTCAGTTGGTAAACGTATTGGCGTCCTCCGGTTTGGGCGACAGGGTTGCCCTCTGTCCCCGCTTTTGTTTTGCATATACACAGAGTCTTTCCGCTTAAGCGTAGTTAAAAGCAGCGTCATTCGTGGCTTTATGCTTCCAAGGTGCGAGTATACTGGCATACGCGGATGATATCGCATTGTTTTAGGCGAATGGAGAAAGCGTACGATAGGCGACGGCATTAGTAAAACGTTTTTGCAATAGAAGAGGCAGCGCCGTTAACAGGGAAAAGTGCATAGGGTTTCGGCACAGGGAGTGGGACGTGAAGACCAGTGTGTTTGAAAACGTCAAATGGGTCTCGTCTCCGGCGACGTACTTAGGGGTACCCCTGGAAAGCTATCGGGAGAGCGACCCTTTTTTGCGAACCCATATAGTCGAACTGCAAGGAAAAGCCGAGAAGTGGAGAGGGAATAATCTGTGGGTATTTGCCCGATCTACTGTTTGCAGTCTGTTTCTAATAAGTAAATTGCGGTATATGCTGCAGGTTTCACACTGTTTCAGGGTGAATATCCAAAAACTGAATCGGGTGTCTGTGGTCTTCATTCGCGGCTCTTCCCATGAGCGCACGAGCCGGACTAGTCTTTTTCGCAGTGTGAGTGATGGAGGCCTGGCGCTATCTCATTTGTTTTGAAGCAGCTGGTAAATCGTTTCTTTTTCTTACGTAAAGTTAAAGGCCCGTTTTGGAGCACATTTTGTCAAGTGCGATTGTGTAATGTTCTGCCTGAGTACATTGTCTCGTCAGAGTATGGAGATGCTGGGTGGATTTTTGGTTATATGCGCAAAGTGGTGGGAGCGTAAAAAGTTTTAAGAGCACGCTTTTCGTTGGAATATCTGAGTGAAGTCACTAGGAAAAAGCTGTACCAGGATCTTGTTGATGTTACCCTGCCGGTTCCACTGTATAGAACTCTGCATTCTACAGGTCCGAGGCAGGCTGTTCTGAAACACACCGCTACTTTGCCTGTTAAACCGTGGATGGTGGAGAAGGGTATGTTTGCTACGTGGGGTGATCACTGTTTTTTGAGTAAGAAACCTGAGTCAGTTGAGCATGTCTTCTTGGATTGTTGGGACGCTATATTTTTCTGGGATGTGTTACAGCGTACTCTAAAAAAGGAGTTTCCTCTCGATTCCCACGGCATCCGGTTCCTAGCAGTTGAAAACGAGAATTGTGTGTCTTTCGATCTTGTCATGTTGCTAGGCCTTCATATCATATGGCTATGTCGCATGGCTGTTCGCTAGGCAGATGTCGACACGAGGCCTGTGGGGGAGTACTTTTCCGAGTCTGTCCGTTATATTCCCTAAGTTTAGAAGGTTCGATCAAATGTCCCGGAGTTGTTACCAAAAATTGAAAAACTGCTAAATATAAAAACAATTAACCATGCCACGTCAGTCGGTAAGCGATGGATGGCATTTTTACGTTACTGTTGTTTTTGGTTGCACTATGTCAATGTCGGCAATAAAAAAAAAGAAGATCCGTGGCCGAGTGGGTTAGCGCACACCATCTCGAAGCGGAGCGACAGCTTCCTGGGTTCAATCCCCACCCCTGCCCGTTTCGATCTGGATAAGCATCGTACCGGCGTGCAGTCGTGTATCACAACTGTGTGGTGCACGTTAAAGACCCCCAGGCTAGCGGTTGTACTCCACTGGCTAAATTGCTCATCTACAGTCGGGAGAGTCGTCACCCGTTAAGGCAGACTAACTTCCGACTGTATAAACATACACACCTTTTTTTTTGCTGTTTTGCCGGAGAATGGTTCGTGAGATTTTTGTCGGCTGCACCATAAAAACAGTAGGACCAAAAGGAGGCAACGCATGTACAATATAGTGATGCCATGGCAACGTGCTCTGTCCACTGACTGTGTCCCGTAGTCGCGCGAAGCGAAAATTTTAAAGGGACTGCGGCCGATTCTATTAACTATGCCGCCAATCCAGCGATAGAAACGTGCCACGTGAGCTAGCGCTCTGCGAGTCCCTAGGTCATGCCCATTCGGCACATGCTCTCAGTAAAACCCCTTGAACTGTTTGTTTGTCCAAGGCCGGACTAAATACGCGCTATTGCTTCTCATCTTGCGGCCTTTCCAGTTGCAGAAAAAAGCATGAGCACCTTTCAAGAGGGTGCTAAAGCCAACTATAGCCTACTTTACAGCGCATGTTCAGAGCGAGCTGTGCTACGTATTGCATCCCAAGATTAACACTCTTCACGGTGTGAACCGCGCATTACAAAAGCACTGTAGAAGCTCGCTCGCAGCACGTCCTCAGCAGCAAGGGGCCCAGACATGGCCGCCACTGAAGGCCAGCTAGAGTCGCAGTTCCACCCTCCTGCTCAACGGGAGCCTCAGCGATGGTCTTCTGTTGTGTTCTGAACTGCCATTCAAACGCGGTGAAGACTGCTGGCGTGTCTTTTCACCAGCTGCCCAGCAATGAATCTCTAAGCGCCGCGTGAAAGACGAAGATACCAAGAAAGGACCTAGCTGTCAACGACAAATCTCAATCTAACGTGGTCTGCAGCAGGCACTTTAAACCAGAGGATTACGTACCGGGATTACGCATAAAAAAGCTGGTCCCCGGAGCCGTGCCCACGGTGTTTGATGAGTCTTCGATTGACCTAATACCTCCGCCAAAAAAAAAACCTGGAGGAGATCCTGCTCCGCGGCAGTCGGCGTCTACGCAGAAAAGCAGGAAGCGAAAGTTAGAGGAGCTGACTCCGTGTACGAAGACCTACATCTGCACAGAGGCATAAAAAAATATTTTTGCCAGGCGAGTATGCAGCACCTGCTAACCATTTAGAGGTTGCGCACCAAAGTGATATGTTTCAAGAAGTCTTTGACTCTGCAGACTCAACTGAACCAGCGAGCAAAGTTGTGTGTTTATTACCAGAGTAATGCACACCAAGCTGCGCTGAAGAACATTACAGGCGACTCGAAAAAGGGCGAGAAGAAGGTCATATTTCTTTTGAACCAACTAAAAACCTATAGGAAGTTTTGTAGCGTGAGCTACACCGGCCGAGGTTGAGGGTTTCCCGTGGCTGTCAAAGAGCCGTGCTGCGCAAGCGCGGGGAGCAGAGACGTCACACGGCGCACAGCTGGCGCGCCGGAGCCGCCGCCGCCGCGTGCTCCGCCGCCACCGCGCGCGCCTCGCCGGTCTGCGTTTTCCAGAGGAGTGACGTCATAGCCGCGGCAGACGCACTGGCGCCGCCGCGTGCCCAGCTGTGCGCCTCCGTTGCGCAGTAGCCAAGCCTGACGCGGCACCGGAGCCACTTGATAGCGCCTCTCATTTTGTGCGCATAAGCTCACGCTACGTATATCCTGGCATAGCCGAGCTAAGCCACCAGAATTTTTCTTCTTACCAGGAAGATATTTTTTGATAGGGTGTGATATGAATATTTTTGACACCAAAAGGCTACGACGATGCCAGATCATCGAATCGGCTCACACAACCCACAAAATCTACTTTACAGCGCTACGTAGGACCTCGTCCAATAACACCTGTAGTGAGCGCTGCTATCAAAGACCGGCTGGCCAATGACGCCTCCATATTGAACGGAGCGCAGCAGTTTGTGTCGCTAATAATAAACCAAGCATCTATAAAAAAATGCGTCTACGACAGAAAAATAGACGATATCTTCAGACTGAAGGACTAACCGGAAATGAGCACTACCATGTCGCTAAGCTGCGCCCACGCCAACAGGGCGCCGTGCTACTTCTTGAATGAAGTTGTGACCGCTTACAAGATTTCTTACGCACGGTGCTTTACAAAGCAACTGAGCGAGCGGGATCTCTTCGCTTAGACCAAAAAGGTAATTACAGAAGTAGATTCCTGTGGATATGTCATCATTCGGATTGTCACTGACAACTATTTTGCAAACACCACTATGCTTAGGCATTTCGAGAACGGTTCCTTGAAGGCCGTTGTAGAGCGCTCTCATAATCCTCAAAGGCTGCTCTTTTTCAGCTTCGATCCATGTCGCATTCTTCAAAAATGATTCAAGTCAATTACTTAAACGCGAGCTGTCAGATGCGTCATGTTCCATAACTGGAACGCTTGTCCAAAAGCTTTATGAGTTGTAAGGACAGAAGATGGTAAGGCCAGCAAGAAACCTCACGAGCAAACATGTTTACCCTTCAAATCTCGAAAAGATGAATGTTCACAGATATCCAGGAATTCTCACCACAAGCAATGGCCGTCCTGGAGCAACTGCTTAATGGCACGTCCTGAAATCCAGGGCTATATAATTTCAAATTCGTAGGCTCAAGTATCTAGTTTATGAAATTGGTAAAAAATATCGCACTCGTACTATGGTACTGAACTAAAAAAAAAAAAAACATTCAGAAAGAAAAGCGATTCATGCCTGACGTGACTGCAGTGTGTGTTGACGGGTATTATGGCGCAACAGCAACGGAGGCCACACTGCGGCAGACTAAACTAACTGATGACGCTGCTATGGTCACGTCATTACAAAATGACAATGTTGAAAATAGCTAGGACTAGATCTGGTGTATAAGGCCAGTACTAGTAATAAATACCAAAAATCGATCAAGACGGATCAGAGCGTGCTCTCCCAGCAAGAGAGCGGAATGAAAAGAAATACACTATCTAAAAAAATTCCGGAAAATGAGCAGGTTGCTCAGTGTCAAGTACTGGGCAGAGCCACAAAATATGAATAGGAAGACGGTGTCCACAGTGCTCACAAACTGGTGGATCCTTCACACAAAGGGGATATCTGTGTGTAAGGAAAGAGTGACCAATTCAAAGCCGGCTTAATACAACTTCATGTAAGTGGTTCTTAAGTGGGGAGCTCTCCCAGGGGGTGTAGCCCGAAACAACACATTCCCGTTTTAACCCATCCCGTTTCGACCCATTCTCGAAACGACCTTCCCGTTCGAACCCGTCCCGTTTCAACCCATTCCCGAATCGCTCGTCCTATTTGGACCTGTTCCGTTTCAACCCGTTCCCGAAACGCCCTTCTTATTTGAACCCGCAGCCGAAACACCCCTTACGTTTGAGCCCGTCCCGTTTGAACCCATTGGTATAAAACCCCGCACATCTCAACCTCTTCCGTGAAAAGTTTCCATCGTTCTAACCCTGGTTTGCGCACCTTTTCTGCTTAAGAATATGTCCCGAAATGATGTTAATGTAATTAATGCAAATGTGCAGGCGAGCTACTTAGTTATGTTGTGAAATATTTTTGCTTGTCAACGTATTCTTAAAATGTACAACACTTTCAGACAAGCTTCAACGAAATATATTTCTGCTTGAACCACTTAAAATGTTTCTTTCAAGATGGTCCCTAAAATGTGTAACTACGAAGCGGACTATGTACACTGCACGACAACGTTATTGCGAGCACGATCGTGACGATTTTTCGAATTTTACTTTCAATAGGTATTAGAAGGTACCAAATTGTACCGTTTAGGTATAGTGGCACAGATGAGCACTTTCAGAGACACTAATAATATTGATGGCAGTCTTTTGATTCTTTGAGAAAAACGGCGAAAACCAACAATCGATTCTTCGCGCTAACAGTGTCGCGCTCTGTACAATAATGAAGCCTTAAAATAACGTAGGCATAGAACTTTGAGTAAGCAAAAATTAGCGTTGCCTTTGGTTTTATATCGTGACGGTATTGTTTGGTTTCACAAAGATATCGTACATTATTCTAAAACTTCCTTATAGTGAACGGGATATTTTGAAGAGTAATCAATTAGACAGGCTGACAGATGTACGATTGAGACCTCATTTTCTTACGAGTTCAAACACAGAACCCTCGCGCACACACAAAAAAATCCTAAACCACAAAATGCTATTGCCTTGGTTGAGGAAGTCGAGCAGGAGAATCGCGCCATCAGAAAGGCGACACTCCAATTGTGATAGTTTGCGGCTGTCCCCTGGCCCGCACGGCACTACCATTTGCAAGCTGCTGCAGAGGTATCCTTATCAAGGCCTCATCTTGTTTGATCAGATCGATGAAATATTCGGGTGAGCCCTCCTTGAAACAGCGTTTATCTTACAGTGTCAGGTCTCCAAGGGTTTTTCAGGAGAGGAAGTGAGGTGAGTAAGGAGGACAGATATTTCACACTTGAACCCAATCAACTGTTAACAAACAATGCAAACGAACCGACCCAACTGATAACGAACGATGGCCGATGCGGGAAGGTTGTTTCGGGATAGGGCGAATGGGAAAGAATGAAACGAGAAGGTCGTTTTGAGCCGGGTCGAAACTGGAGGTACAAACGGAAAAGTTGAATTGAGAATGGGTCAAAACGGGAACCACCCCTTCTATACTCCGTCTCATCCTACGATGGACTGAAGCCCAATTGTACAGGCCGCCGGGTCCAATCACGAGCCTGTTTGAAATCACGTGGTATATTTGCTCCGTCGTACGTATCAGTGCGCCAGGACGCGTCGTCGCGTCATGCGGAGGCGAGTTTTTCGTCTGCTTATCGAGAACTCGAAGCGGCGGCTCCGGCTGCTTGCTGAGTTTTTTCTCTAATTCCTTGTCACAGAACGAATAGTTACGAGACCCAAGGAATCTCGACTGCTCATCCATAAGCATGTGCTTCGTCCGTATCGCTGTCAGCCTCGTACGCCCCTCGGTTGCCGCTAGGACTAACAGCCTTCCTTGCATGTATGTACTTACTCGTCGGTAGGTCGTTCGGTTAATTTTATCATTTGCGGGAGGCGAAACCTCCGTATCTTTCTGAACCATAGCCTACGGCATGCGTGTTCCCGCTGCGCCGGGACAATCGGCGTCAGTAGTCAAGCGTAATCTGTGGGGACAGCGTGGGTGAAAGTTCCTCTCTCCCAGCCTAACGCCGCCGTCACATTTGGTGTCCCAACGTCCGGTCGATTAAAAACAGGCTGCATGAGCTGAACACAGTGCTTGAGTCGATAGATGACAGTGTTTGCCCTCGGCGAAACATGCTTGAGCCCGACGACGTGTGCCGCCTCAACGGGATACACCTCCACTTCACGTGAACGTGGGGATGCTGTCCTCGCGCAATTTTCGCCTCGCTTTGGCCTCGCCGAACCTTGAGCGGGGTTCCCGAAAGGTCACATATGTTTATTCATGCACTTCCCGTACGAACTTGTTTCTCGTGAGTGTTTGCATTCTCCCCAAAGCACGCGCTCAGCGCTGCTTAAGACATCCATCGATAAGATTTCCGGACAATCCTTCACACAGCGCTCACAAACGACATTACAAGCTACAAAAAGCAATAAACTGTCATTATTCCCTTCATGCGCATTTTACTTCGTTATATTCATGCGATTTTGTAACACGAACCTCATTAACATGGACACTTGCTATCATGCAATCTGGCCATCGTTTGTTTAAGTTTTAACATGTTCTTACTCACCAGACTGAAATCTTGCTTACTTCAGGGTTTTCTGATACTACGCTTACTTCATATTTTTAGGTGCTGGAATTAAACAATACAGATTTACAATGTATCTCGCAAAACAGGTTTTATTATCATACCAGACATGGTGTCGCATATTGCGCCAGCAAGGAACAAATGCGACTGTTGCTTGATTCCTTCCTTGTGTGAGAGAGAGACGCACCAGTCAGTCGTGGATAATGCCGCCTGATCCTGAACCTGCCGCTTGATTTGGTTCTTGAGTGAGCAAGAGACGCACCAGTCAGTCGTCGATAATGCCGGCTGATCCTGAACCTGCCGCTTGATTCGGTTGTTGAGTGAGCAAGAGACGCACCAGCCAGTCGTGGATAATGCCTCTTGTTCCTGAACCTGCAGCTTGATTCGGTTCTTGAGTGAGCAAGAGACGCACCAGTCAGTCAGTCGTCGATAATGCCGCCTGATCCTGAACCTGCCGCTTGATTCGGTTGTTGAGTGAGCAAGAGACGCACCAGCCAGTCGTGGATAATACCGCCTGATCCTGAACCTGCAGCTTGATTCGGTTCTTGAGTGAAGCAAGAGACGCACCAGTCAGTCGTCGATAATGCCGCCTGATCCTGAAACCTGCAGCTTGATCGGTTCTTGAGTGAGCAAGAGACGCACCAGCCAGTCGTGGATAATGCCGCCTGATCCTGAACCTGCCGCTTGATTCGGTGTCTTGAGTGAGCAAGAGACGCACCAGTCCAGTCGTGGATAATGCCGCCTGATCCTGAACCTGCAGCTTGATTCGGTTGCTTGAGTGAGCAGAGACGCACCAGCCAGTCGTCGGTAATGCTGCCTGATCCTGAACCTGCCGCTTGATTCGGTTCTTGAGTGAGCAAGAGACGCACCAGTCAGTCGTGGATAATGCCGCCTGATCCTGAACCTGCCGCTTGATTCGGTTGTTGAGTGAGCAGAGACGCACCAGCCAGTCGTGGATAATGCCGCCTGTCCTGAACCTGCCGCTTGATTCGGTTCTTGAGTGAGCAAGAGACGCACCAGTCAGTCCGTGGATAATGCCGCCTGATCCTGAACCTGCCGCTTGATTCGGTTCTTGAGTGAGCAAGAGACGCACCAGTCAGTCGTCGATAATGCCGCCTGATCCTGAACCTGCAGCTTGATTCGGTTCTTGAGTGAGCAAGAGACGCACCAGCAGTCGTGGATAATGCCGGCCTGATCCTGAACCTGCCGCTTGATTCGGTTCGTTGAGTGAGCAAGAGACGCACCAGCCAGTCGTGGATAATGCCGCCTGATCCTGAACCTGCCGCTTGATTCGGTTCTTGAGTGAGCAAGAGACGCACCAGTCAGTCGTCGATAATGCCGCCTGATCCTGAACCTGCCGCTTGATTCGGTTCTTGAGTGAGCAAGAGACGCACCAGTCAGTCGTGGATAATGCCGCCTGATCCTGAACCTGCCGCTTGATTCGGTTCTTGAGTGAGCAAGAGACGCACCAGTCCAGTCGTCGATAATGCCGCCTGATCCTGAACCTGCCGCTTGATTCGGTTCTTGAGTGAGCAAGAGACGCACCAGTCAGTCGTCGATAATGCCGCCTGATCCTGAACCTGCAGCTTGATTCGGTTCTTGAGTGAGCAAGAGACGCACCAGTCAGTCGTCGATAATGCCGCCTGATCCTGAACCTGCCGCTTGATTCGGTTGCTTGAGTGAGCAAGAGACGCACCAGCCAGTCGTGGATAATGCCGCCTGATCCTGAACCTGCCGCTTGATTCGGTTCTTGAGTGAGCAAGAGACGCACCAGTCAGTCGTGGATAATGCCGCCTGATCCTGAACCTGCCGCTTGATTCGGTTCTTGAGTGAGCAAGAGACGCACCAGTCCAGTCGTCGATAATGCCGCCTGATCCTGAACCTGCCGCTTGATTCGGTTGTTGAGTGAGCAAGAGACGCACCAGCCAGTCGTGGATAATGCCGCCTGATCCTGAACCTGCCGCTTGATTCGGTTCTTGAGTGAGCAAGAGACGCACCAGTCAGTCGTGGATAATGCCGCCTGATCCTGAACCTGCCGCTTGATTCGGTTGTTGAGTGAGCAAGAGACGCACCAGTCAGTCGTCGATAATGCCGCCTGATCCTGAACCTGCCGCTTGATTCGGTTCTTGAGTGAGCAAGAGACGCACCAGTCAGTCGTCGATAATGCCGCCTGATCCTGATTCGGTGTTGAGTGAGCAAGAGACGCACCAGCAGTCGTGATCCTGAACCTGCCCGCTGATTTCGGTTGTTGAGTGTGAGCAAGAGACGCACCAGCCAGTCGTGGATAAGTGCCGCTGATTCCTGAACCTGTCCGCTATGATTCGGTTCCTTGAGTGAGCAAGAGACGCACCAGCTAGTCAGTCGACATAAATGCCGCCTGATGCTGAAACTTGCCGCTTGATTCTGGATTGTTTGAGTGAGCAACGAGAACGCACCAGCCAGTAGTGGATATGCCAGCCTGATCCTGTAACCGGCCGCTTGATTCGGTTCTTGAGTGAGCAAGAGACGCACCAGCCAGTCGTCGATAATGCCGCCTGGATCCTGAACCTGCCGCTTGATTTCGGTTCTTGAAGTGCATGCAAGACGACGCACCAGTCTAGATCGTCGATAATGCCGCCTGATCCGGCACCTGCCACTTGATTCGGTTCTTGATTAAGCAAGAGACGCACAGCCAGTCGTCGATAATGCCGCCTGATCCTGAACCTGCCAGCTTGATTCGGTTGTTGACGTGAGCAAGAGAAGCACCAGCCAGTCGTGGATAATGCCGCCGGATCCTGAACCTGCCGCTTGATTCGGTTCCGGAGTGAGCAAGAGACGCACCAGCCGGTCCTGGATAATGCTGCCACATGCCGAGTCTGCTACTGGTGCCCACATTGCATCATATGGGAATGGAAACGCAAGCATGCCTACCATTCAAGTGGTTCACAACCCATCTCTTCATCTTCATCACATGTATCAGTGTCAGAGTCCCCATTTGTGTCGATTACAATACTGTCGAGGACAGTATCAACGAGGCCATCTGCTTCCCACATCTGTTCTTCAACTTCAATGGCGTGTTTCACATAGCTTTCCCAGTTCTCGGAGCTCACATTTTGCAAGGCAGTCGGAGTCAGCTTCTCCACCTCCGAAATCTTGAACGATTGGTTCTGGCTCGCAACTTCTCCTTTCACTTTGCTCCATACCAACTCAATTGGATTCAGTTCACAGTGATAGGGAGGCAAACGGAGGACGCTGTGGCCGTGGTTCTCTGCTATCGTATCAATGCGGTACTTTTCCAGCTCGGGCCTTGCAGCCTTCGCTTTGCTGACAAGGTTCACGAGCTCCACCTTCAGCATGGACATGTCCGATGCGATCCCGTTATTGCTGAGCCACTGGTGAAGGGGTTCTTCAAGAGGGGTTCTTCAAGCTGGTTGTAAGGCCCTTCTTCTGGGCGTCACTTGAAGATGTGACTGACTGGTCCTTCCATACCTTGGAGCGTGTATGTCCGGCATTGATCCACGTCTCATCTAAGTAGTAAATGGGCCTGTTATCTTGGCGGATACTCCTTGATAGACCTCAGATAAGATGCCCGCCAGTGCACGAGATCGTTGCGCTCAAGCAACAACGAGTTCCTCTTGCGCGTCGTGAACGCGAACCCTAGCTTATTCAGGACTCTGCAGAGAGTGGCACGGCTGATACTGGGGAAATCGTCATTTTTCTTGATTTCATCCAGAATCTGTAATTTAAGAAAAGCATGTTTTAGCACAATTGCAGCCAATACGCTCACATCTACTTATCTGGAACTGATTTGTGTTATTCATTACTAGGTCAGTGTTGTCGGGCAATGTCTCGAATACACGAAGTGGAAACAAGGGAAAGAAAACAGACTAAACACAGCATCCGGGCTTTTAAATGTTCATAGTGACAGCCAATTGACTCCTTCGTTTCTCAAGAGGACACTCCAATTTCTCCTATTGTTGAGCAATTTGTAATAAAATGCAATAATTATTTCTAAAATTATTTTTATTTCAGCATATGTGCTGGAATTAATTGAATAACAGAATATCCAACAATTACACTGTGACCACAACAAGTTAGTTGTTGCAATGAAAATGTCCTGTCATGACAACAAACCACAAAAAATTTGAGCTCAAGGCAGAGATTTGGACTGTCAGACAAAATTGTGCTGGAATTATGTGCAAATGTCATTGAGAATTTTGTCAGTGTGCCCACAAAGTTGTGGCGGCATTTGTCGGATACTGGGATACTCTACTCCACATTATAAATGCAGCGTATGTACCTCACACATAAATGAACATATCAGCATATTCTGATTACATTTTGTTTTATTACAATATTAAATCTGACACTCATGTTCGGCCCCGTTTGGTGCCAGCAGCCTTTAATATACAGACAGAAAATATGAGCCAACGTCATTTAATCTGCAATATTTGGGCTTTGTTCGCGAGCGTCTGCATATGTGCAAGCGGTGGACTCATTTGGGAGGCGGTTGCATGCGATTTCAGATGTCACGGGGTAATCATATCTGTATTTTTAAGCAATCCCTCATCTTTTTCTAGTTAGCAGTTCAATAAATTGCATAAGATAAGCGGAGGCATAAAGATGTGGACTTACCTTCAGTAGCGTCGGACACTCGTTCCGCCGGAAGAAACCATGCACGATCAGCCGGAGTGCCTGGTGATGGAACGAGTCCAGCACACTTGGCGTGGCCGGAGGCCTTTCCCGTCTCGTGCGTATAGGTGAGGGCACTGACGGCGCGCCAGTTAAGGCACTCTTTTCAACAAGCTTTTTCCATCTAAAGATTGTGGCGTACCCTACACCCGTTCAGTCTGCCACTCTCCGAACGGTCTCGTGATACGGCGCATCCGGAATCTCGACACGAAGCTTAAAATACACGTTAAGTACAATCTGCCGCGCCAGACTACTGAAGGGAGCTTTCTTAAATACCGTCTGGTAGCGATGTGGCGAAGAGAACCCGGGATCAGAACCAGTGGCCATTAGATAATGAAGATGAGTCTGATTGAGTGGTCGCGTTTTCGACAAGGGAACGTACGTACGAAATGTGCACGAAGATTGGATTGGATTGTTATGGCTAAGGCGAAACGACTTTACCTCAGTGTTGCCTGCGCGCCCTCCAACTTCTCAAAATAGTTGACATGTGTGCGAAATATGGCACCAATATTTATGAAACTAAATACAATTTACATTTACTTAACCAATATAAAATAGCGTGTTATAACAATAGAGAACCATACGCGTAATATTGGTTCTCTTCGTACTCGGCGTATCGGAATTTCTTTTGCGCACTTCTTTGCAATGCGGATGCACGCTTTTCTGAGGCGGTGCTCCACCCGCCAGCTTCGGGCCCTAGTCCATCGTAGGGTGAGACGGAGTATAGGACCCAAGTACTGGCTTGGTTACATAGAGCTTGTTACTACAGTCCATGGCCCACTCTGACTGCCATAAACGAAAGAGTGACGACACTTAATTAGTGGTTTGATATTCCTATAGGATAAGCTATAGCTCAATATTGAGAGCAGTTACCTGAAAATCCAGCGAGCCTGTCTGCCTCCTCATTACCCCTTATTCCCATACGACTTGGAACCCAGCAGAATGTTATATTGCAACCTTTACTTAAAGCTCCGTTAAGTTTACTTCGCACTTGTTCCACAAGCATAATCTTAGTGGCTTTCAGAGGGCATATTGTTGTAATGGCACTCTGAGAGGCCACAGATAATTCGGCCCGTCTACGTTTAGTCTTCAGAATATTGTTCGGGAAGGTGAGAGATAATTATTGGAACCAGAGGCAGCGTGAGAACTGAAAACGTACTTTCCTGTAAGAACATAAGAAAAAAAAAACGAAACAATACAATCAAGATCGTCGCATAAATTAAGTGAATCTTTCATTCAAAAGTAAAGATATACATGGTCAACAATAATAGTCGTGGCGGGTGGATCGTGGCGGGTGGATCGTCGTTGAGCGGATCGTCGGAGAATGATGCCCGGGCCGCTGGTGCCCTTCGGACCAAGATGTCGAAGCGTGGAGGAGTTGATTTCAAGGGCGGGACACAGCCAACCGATTGAAGCCTGGCGGAGTCCAGGAATTCAGGAACGGGAGTCAGCCGACCTGAGCTCCACAGCCCAAGACGACAGCAGCCAACCCTCGCGGCCCGGCAGTTTGTTTCGAAGCCCTTTCGCGCCTCCTCCTCCTTCTTTTCTTCACGCCACCAGAACATCTCTTCTTCATTACCTTTTTTTTTTTTTTTTTGCAGCGGAGCTGCTAGTTTCCCCAGGATCGTGTCCGTCAGCAAACAAATGATAACACAGCTCCGGACAGCTACCGCCATCTATAAACGACGGCGGCAACCAGACAACCACCTTGCCGGTTGTCTGGTTGCCGCCGTCGCTCATAAATGGCGGCAACCTTTCGAGCCTTTCCATTCTGGCTTGCCGACTTGCGGCCGGCCAATACTTCCTTCCCACCATAGCACAGCTTCGCTGGTCTTCCTTCTTCACCAGAGTAGAAAGGCTGAAAGTTTTTTTTTTTTTTCTTGTCTCGTAAATCATGACAAACTAGGCCCTCTCCAGCCCCTGTGGTACCGGGGGAGCGGCACGAGGGCTGTGTCACTCAATGAAGGAGGAAATCCTCTCCAGTGAGGTAGGGCGATAGTGTCGCCCCTCACCAGGGGGGGACCTCAAAGTACGTGCAGGCGTGAGCACTGCCTGCCTGTTTTGACACTGGGGTGGGGGGGGGGGAGGGGGGAGGCGGCAGCTGGTGTGCTTTCCCTAGAAGCTGAAGGAAGCTGCTGCCGCTGCTGCGAGGGCTGGGGCCCGGGTAGCAACTGCTAGGACGTCAGGCGAGACCTGGGTGGCTTTTGATTCCATTCGCGGTGCGAGCTGAGCACCGTGGAGCAAAGTTCAACAGCGAAATGCGCAAATTCGCGCTGCAAAAATTTAGTGCAACACGCCGCCGTGTATTCGCCGGCACCAACTCTATGTGACGAATAATCGATGAACGCCGTCGAAGCCGGTGTAAGACGTCAAGGCGTCAATTGCATGAGCGACTCCATCTGCGCGCAAATGATGCGCTTGCAAACGCTGAAAACCCGAGTGCACTGCCGAAGCACAACGCCGTCAGCAAACCGGGTGTTCACAAAATACGTTTAAATAGTTGGAACGTGGTTTCAACTTCGGGGCCACTCAGAAATAAAAGAGTTATTGACTAGTTCGTCTCCCGCGCCGGCCGCTGGCCCCAACCGGTAGCGGCGGACGCCGGGAGAACAATATCTAGCACGCCTATACACCTTTTCCACAAGGCCGCAGCCATCTTGAATGTCGTCACTTCTGGCATGAGTTAAAACATCGTTTTGATCTCTTCATGCCGCTGGAAAATGTTCACGAGTAATGCGTGATTGTCGCACATTCTTGTTTTGCGTCACCTATATTTTCTGGCGTTTTCTGGGATGAAACGCTTTATTATTTTTTTCGTGATAGAACGAAAGAAAACGAAAAACGTCTATAGACGTTTTTCGTTTCCTGTCGTTCTCAGTTACGTGGGCACCATTATTGGTATGTGGGACGAACAAATATTAGAACATTTCAGCCTAGGATACGCGAGAAAATATAGGTGAGGCAAAAACAAGAATGTGTGACAACCACACATTTTTCGTGAACACCTTCCAGCGGCGTGGAGACATGAAAACAATGTTTTAACCCATACCAGAAGTGACAACATTTAAAATGGCTGCGCCCTTGTGGAAAAGGTGTATTAGGGAGGATATCGAACAGTCACGCCTCTAGTGGTACGCTTCAGCTTTGGGGAAAACATAACGTATTTTCTTGTTGTTGTTTTTATCCGAGAAATCGAAGATGACGATTCGAAGGCTGCTTCTCGCGCGACTAACGCACTGGTCACAGCGAAGCGCTCATGCCCAGACCGTGCTAGGCGAGGTTCAATTTATTTGTTATACTGTGTTACTAAATACCAGGATGTGGGGACAACAAGCTCGATAAAGCCGTCCCAACAGTTCACTTTCTCGCCCAATGCTTTGTTTAAACTGAAGTACAAACGCAGCCTTTGAAGCAGCCGATGCTACAAGTGCGAGCATCTGGCCCTGAACAGTGCTTGTACTGCACGAGCGCGCGGGCTTGGCAGAGACGCTGAAAGCCCGGAGCTCCCTTTTGTAGCTTCTGCCACGCTCAGACTTAAAAGTACAGTGTTCCACCTAAAGTGTGAGAGTGGCAGAAGCTCGTGGCCCAGCCCGTGGCCCGATCCAAGCCCTAGTCACGGCCGGACTGGAAGCGCGCGCTCTCTTTCTCTTCTTACGGCCTTTGCAATTGGGGCAATCGCCACCTCCCGCCGCAATTAGCGGGGGGCGCTGTCACCTCACCCCTGGGCTACCCCTTGCCGTTTGCGCAAAGCGCGTCTGACAGTGTATCTCAACGCTGTCGCAACTTGCGGCCGAGAGTTTTATAGCCTTTGACACTTGATCGTTACGTTTAGTCCATCAGCCACTATCTAATGCGCTTCTGATGAGCCCAAAACGGTGAATATTTGACGCACATTTCCGAGATATTCGAGAGTAAAAAGTAGTAAGTAGAGACAGCGAATGCAATTGTGGAAAAACTATACTTGTCTTTACCTCCAGGACTTCTGTTGCAACTCAAGAACAGGAGGAGATGGACCCCTTCTACGTGGAGGAACTTTAAATGATAAATAATTCGTACACTCTCGTGAAATGTAAGGAGGTCCAATCTATCTATTGCCGTGGCCTGCATTATCATTGCATAGGCCGCACATGAAGTCGGTCAGCTGCTCTAGACGAGGGTGTAGTAGTCTATACAATTTTCGCACAGTGCATATTACAGCCTAAAGTGCTTCCTCGAGGGCTTGTGCACATATCCAGCTGATTTTTCGTTTCTATCCGTGACCGTCTTTGCATGGTTAATCAGAAGCATTCTGAGGAAATTGTTGCAAATTAAACCAGCCAAGCGCTTTGAGTGACTGTTGTCAATACCCTCTGCGCAACTTAGGATTAGCGCGTCTTCAAGATAGGGTGCAAGGAGTAGTTGCAGAACTTTGTGCACATTTGTACGCAAAAGGTGCTTAGCGGCGGAGGCATCACCCACGGCCTTTCTGAGCATTCTTCTGTATTTCACAGGATTGAACCGCCGGTCTTGAGCTGTTCGGCCCGACTGTCGACAGGACTTCGGAGAGTGTGCCGCTGTCCCGAGGATTGACCTGCCCGTCTTGTGCTGTTCGGCCCGACTGTCCTCAGTACCTCGGAGATCAGCTATCCGTTCAGGATTTTAAATTTCGAGCCAATTTAAGTCCGCCAATCAGCGTGTACCGCCACTATCGCTCAAGATCAACGACATCGCTGGAGCGAGGGGCGTTTTCACTCACTTTGGTGGCAGCGGCGGAGGCATCACCCACGGCCTTTCTGAGCATTCTTCTGTATTTCACAGGTTGGTTACTTTCCTGTTTTAGATCCCCCTTGTAGTTGGCTCTGCTGCTGCTACCAAAGTTGTAACTGTTACGTTGCTGCTTGAGATGACCCGTTGCTATGCCTGTCGAATTGTGTTGCGGGACGACTCTCAGGTCCTTAACTGTGCTGAGTGTGAGTTTGCTTTTCATGTCGGAACTTGCTCTGGGGTAACTGATGCTGTCTTTAAAACAAAACGCGAGTCCTTCAAAAAGAACTGGAAGTGCGAGTCATGTCGGTGTGAGGCTGGTAAGAGCGCTACTGCTGGCCAGGGTCAGAGAGCTGATGGTGACATGCTCAGGAGGCTGGTGGAGATTGACAGAAAGCTGAGTTTGCTTATTGAGCTGCCGGCCAAAGTTGATGGCCTTGAACAGTCTGTTCAATTGCTCTCAGATCAATTCGACTCCATACAGCGTCGCCTCGAAAATCATGACCAAGAAATTAAAGATGTCAAGCATAGAGTCGAAAAAATTGAAAAATCCAGCGGACCTCAGGCCCTTGCCCAGCTGCAGCTGGACGTTGATGCACTCGAGTGGCGTAGTAGGCGGCTTAACATTGAGATTCATGGGATCCCTGACACCGACGGCGAAGACCTTTTGAGTAAGGTGAACGACTTAGCAGTGAGACTAGAAGTTGGTACTTTGGCCGGGGAAGACATCTCCGCTGTTCACAGGCTTCCAGCTAGGCCCGGAAGGACACGTGGAATCATCGTGCGCTTCGCGCGTCAGGAGCTGCGGGATACGTGGCTGGCCAAAAGGGGAGTCCTGAGAAACAGCGAGGATAGGGTTTTCATCTGTGAAAATATGACCTCCCGCTCTAGGGGACTTCTCTCAGCTGCCAAGGAATGGCTCAAACAATCAGGCTATAAATACGCATGGCATGCGAATAGAAAAATCCTCGTGCGTAGAGCGACTGGCGATTCGGCAACAATTATAAAATGCGAGGATGACCTACGTGTCCTGCGGTAGATAGTCAGTCACCTCAAGCTGTCTTTCCTTTTTTATTTTTTTTTTAACAATTTATGATTCAGTTGGGCCATACTACTAAAGAAGAATGGTTTGCGTCTCTCGGATTACGGAGAGACAGACTGATTTGTCTGCACATGAATGTGCAGTCTGTAAATAGCAAGTTAACAGAACTCGAAAGTTTCTTTGCTGATGCCGATAAGCATTGGGATGTTATTATGTTGACTGAAACATGGTATTCAAATGATGTTGCCATCTTTCAGTTGCCTCAAAAAAGAACATACTATCTTAATAGAACTTCACGACGTGGGGGTGGGGTTTCACTGCTCATAAATGATTCAATGTCATGTGAATTGCTGAAAGAGTTCTCTGCTTCAACCGACGATTATGAAGTGTTGTGTGCCGAGACAAAGGATATAATTTTTGCGGTGTGCTATCGGCCACCAGATGGTACTTTGAATGTTTTTCTTACATTCCTAGAAAATATGTTGGCCTGTGCAAGTTACCGCAGACAAAATGTCATAATAGGTGGTGATTTTAATATCGATATGAATTCTGATAGCGCGAGGAAAAAAGATTTTGAGAGAGTGTTCCTTTCGAATGGGTGTACGAATGCTATTGAGTCATTTACAAGGATTACTGGAACGACGCAAACAACTCTTGATCTTTTCTTAACAAGCTATGATCCATCGTGTATGATTAGTGGAGTTTTGAGTTGTCCAATTAGTGACCATATGCCTGTTTGTTTGTCAGTTCGAACAACCCCCCTTGAAAAGGAAAAAGCTAATACTAACGTAACATTCCAGCTTATTAACGAAAAGACCTTAAGCGAGTTTCAGAAAGAGCTTAAGGATATGTGCTGGGACGAAGTTTTTCAACAAGGAGATGCCAATATAGCTTATAATATTTTCCTCAGCATATTTGTTGCAGCATATAAGAAGCACTTTATCAATAAGGAGCGCAAATTCAATAAGAAATTTCGGAAACCTTGGTTAACAAAAGAGCTCTTAAGGAAAATTAAGAAGCGGGAGAGGCTTTATCTAACATTTATTAAGAAAAGGATCCCTTCAGACTTGGAAACGTTTAAGGTCTATCGTAATAAACTAACTAAAGAGTTAAGGAATGCCAAGGAAGCTTACTACATGAACCTCTTTTCTAGCTGTGCAGGGGACACAGATAAGCTATGGAGCAAGCTAAGTGTAGTCATGAAACGAAAACAGAATGTTGAAACAATAGAAAGAATTTCTCTCAATGGACGCGTACTGACAGGAGTTGAACTAGTGAATGCGTTTAACCACTATTTTGTCCATAGAGAACCTGAACTGTGTTCAAATGAGTCTTGTAGTTACTCCCTGTCCGGAAACGAAAGCAGTATTTTTTACATGCAACCGACAGTGTAGAGGTATGTTCACCTTTCTTGGACTCAAGAACTCTTGCAGCCGTGATGCTGACGGTATTCAGATAAGACCTGTCAAGTACGTAATTAATGAAATCGTCCATGTCTTGGTTCATATATACAACTTATGTATTTCCACAGGAACCTTTCCAGACAAAATGAAAGTTGCCAAAGTTACAGCACTATATAAAAAGGTGATAGGTTAGACATAAAGAACTATCGCCCAATTTCTATCCTTCCAATTTTCTCGAAATGCTTAGAAAAAGTTATTTTAAATCAAATATCGTCATTTTGTGCAAAATATCAGCTAATAACTAAAGCTCAGTATGGATTCCAAAAAAAATAAGTCTGTGGAGCTGGCTCTTCTTGAGCAAAAATAATACATTTTACAAAACTTCGAGCAGAAGCTTCTAACTTTGGGCATTTTTGTTGATTTTACCCAGGCCTTTGATCATATCGATCACAATATTCTAGTTAAAAAGCTTGAGCGGTATGGCATAAGGGGTCTGCCACTTGAGTTCATAAAATCCTATCTCGGCAGAAGGCGACAATTCGTTTTTCTGAGTGGCTTGACATCTAAAAGCAAAGAAATAATCTCTGGTGTGCCTCAGGGTAGCATTCTTGGCCCGTTGCTTTTTAACTTATACGTCAATGATATCATACATATATGTCAACAGGCGAAGTTTATAATCTATGCGGACGATACTAGCATATTTCTATCGTCCAGCTCCTACGCCGAGATAACCAATATGGCAAATGATGCTCTACGTAAATTAAGCTCTTGGTCAAAACAGAACCGTCTAAAAGTAAATTCTAATAAAACTAAAGCCGTTTTCTTCTCTACAAGAGGAACGCCTATCCCATTGCATCATAACATAGCGTTTAATCACACAAACATCGAAGTTTTGGACACTATAAAAGTGCTTGGCACGTACTTCTCCAGTAACATGCAATGGGACGAGCATGTTAACTTTGTACTACTCAAACTTAGTCAAATAGCTGGTATACTGAATCGAAATAGGTATATTCTTCCGGAATCAGTTAAATTATTAATCTACAATACGCTATTTGTATCTCATATTAACTACTGCCATCTTGTATGGGGCACAACAACAGAATCTAACCTCCATAAATTACACTTAATGCAAAAGAGAATGATACGCGTTATTGCCAATGTCTTATACACCGAACATACTGACTACCTTTTCAAGAAATATAACATTCCAAAAGTTCATGACATATTGTCACGAACGGAGGTGACACGAAGACGAGCAGTGAACTGAAAAATAAAGGTTTAATGGGCGAACTTGTGCCAACCAAAAATAAGTAACGAAAGAGCGTCGAGGCAGCAGAAAAGCAGGCGGCGTTTCGGCGACGAAATAGAGCGCGAGCGAGACTGACTCGACAAGATCGCGGGTAGCTGCTTATCTACCGTGCGTCACTATCTCGAAAGTTCGGCAAAGAAGGCTCGAGTGTCGCGCGCTTGGAGCGTGGATGAACTGGCACTTTCGAGAACAACAAAGCAGGTGGAAAGTTACGTCTGGTGCGAGAATGAATGCGAATCTTCTAGATGCCGGTGACCGAGCGTTGCTTTCTCGGCCCTGCGGGCGGCATTATCCCCCCTTTTAAAAGTGCATCGTCCCGATGCAACGCGAACGAAAACAGAAATGGCTAAAAAAAAATTACGGTGAAACGAAATGAACATGCAGTGTCGTAATCCTAGCGCGCGTAGAACGGCTTGAGTCGAACTACGTGGACGACTTCGGGTCGTGGCTGGCGGCGTCCTGATGGTCGGGTTCCGTCGGGGAGCACCTCGTAGTTCAAGTCCCCAAGGCGGCGGATGACCTTGTAGGGTCCGAAGTAGCGTTTTAACAGTTTTTCACTGAGGCCGCGGCGGCGAATGGGCGTCCACACCCACACCCTGTCTTCGGGCTGGAACTCCACGTCGCGGCGACGAAGGTTGTACCGGCCAGCGTCCACACTTTGCTGGTCCTTTATTCGAAGACGGGCTAGCTGGCGTACTTCTTCTGCTCGTTGGGTGACCAGCTGAGCGTCGTCGGTGCCGTCGTCCGTCGGGTCGTGGGGCAGCATGGCGTCGAGCATTGTCGTCACCTTTCTGCCGTGCACCAGCTGAAAAGGTGTAATGCCGGTAGTTTCTTGAATCGCCGTGTTGTACGCAAACGTGACGTAGGGCAACACTTCATCCCACGCCTTGTGTTCCACGTCCACGTACATCGAAATCATGTCGGCGATGGTCTTGTTTAGTCGCTCCGTCAGTCCGTTGGTCTGCGGGTGGTATGCCGTGGTTCGGCGGTGGTCTGTCGGTGTGGCTCAGGCGGAGTATCTCTTGTGTCAGTTGCGCCATGAACGAGGAGCCTCGGTCCGTAATCAGGACTTGGGGAGCGCCGTGCCGGAGGACGATAGACTCCACGAAGAACTTGGCTACTTCCACGGCGGTCCCCGAGGGGAGGGCTTTTGTCTCGGCGTACCTGGTGAGATAGTCAGTTGCCACGATTATCCAACGGTTTCCCTGCGTCGACGGCGGGAAAGGTCCGAGAAGATCCATTCCAATCTGCTGGAATGGTGCAGTCGGGGGCGCGATCGGTTGCAGGAGACCTGCCGGCTTCGTCGGTGGTTTCTTGCGTCGTTGACATTCGTGGCACGAACGGACGTAGAGGTGGACAATCTTCGGGAGCTTGGGCCAGTAGTATTTTTCTCGGATCCGTGCAAGAGTTCTACTGTAGCCAAGGTGACCAGATGTTGGGTCGTCGTGGCAGGCTTGGAAGATCTCTTCTCGAAGACTAGCAGGAATCACCAGGAGCCACGTCGAGTTGTTGTTCCCGAAGTTTTCTTTATAAAGGATACCCCTCCGGACGGCGAATCTTGGCAGGCCACGAGAGAAGGCTCGGGGAATTGTACCCCCTCGTCCCTCCAGATGGTCGATCAATGCGCGCACGGGAGCTCTGGACAGGCAGTCGGCGTCGCTGTGTTTTCGGCCTGACTTGTAGACCACGGTCACGTCGTACTCTTGCAGTCGTAGGCTCCACCGAGCGAGGCGTCCCGATGGGTCCTTCAGGCTCGCTAACCAACACAGCGAGTGATGGTCGGTGACCACTCGAAAAGGAATCCCGTACAAGTACGGGCGGAATTTCGTGATGGCCCAGACGACGGCCAGACATTCCTTCTCGGTCGTCGAGTAATTGCGTTCCGCGTTCGACAGCGTCCGGCTAGCGTATGCGATCACGCGCTCCGCACCATCTTGTCGTTGGACCAGTACCGCTCCGAGTCCTGTATTACTGGCGTCCGTGTGAACTTCCGTTTCGGCTGATTGGTCGAAGTGGCCGAGAATCGGTGGTGACTGGAGCCGTCGCTTTAGTTCGTCGAATGCCTGTTGTTGTTCTCCACCCCATTCGAAGTTCACGGCGTCTTTCGTAAGGCGCGTGAGCGGCGCAGAAAGCTTGGCAAAATCCTGAACGAATCGCCGGTAGTATGCGCAAAGTCCAAGGAATCTTCGGACGGCCTTTTCGTCGGTGGGCGGTGGAAAGGCCGCTACGGCGCGAGTCTTCTCAGGGTCAGGACTTACACCTTCGTTGCTCACAATGTGGCCCAGGAACTTCAGTTCGCCGTAGGCAAACCGGCACTTCGTCGGCTTGAGGGTGAGTCCTGCGGTCCTGATTGCCTCAAAAACGGCCCGAAGGCGTCGCAAATGCTCGTCGAAGTTGGCCGAGAATACCACGACGTCGTCGAGGTAAACGAGACATGTCTGCCACTTGAGGCCTGCCAGGACGGTGTCCATGACACGTTGGAACGTTGCCGGCGCTGTGCAGAGTCCGAAGGGCATCACCTTGAACTCATACAGTCCGTCGGCCGTGACGAAGGCAGTCTTTTCTCGGTCCCGTTCGTCGACTTCGATCTGCCAGTAGCCACTCTTAAGGTCCATTGACGAAAAGTACCGTGAGTGGCGCAGCCGGTCCAGCGTGTCGTCGATGCGGGGGAGCGGACACACGTCTTTCTTCGTCACCGCGTTGAGTCGCCGGTAGTCAACGCAGAATCGAAGCGTTCCATCCTTTTTCTTCACCAGTACGACTGGAGAGGCCCACGGGCTGCTCGAAGGCTGAATGATGTCGTCGTTGAGCATCTCTTGTACCTGTTCCTGGATGGCCTCTCGTTCCTTTGGGGAGACCCGGTACGGCGGCCGATGCACAGGTAGCGCTTCCTCGTTCGTAACGATGCGGTGTTTCGCCACTGTTATCTGGCGCACCCTCGACGTCATCGCAAAGCAGTCGCCGAACTCGGCGAGGAGGTCTTGGAGCTGTCGTCGTTCCGTGGCACAGAGCTTGGGGTTAACGCCGAGCTGCGGCGGTGGTGTACAGTGCGGCTGACACAGCGAGGGCTCGTCGGAGATCGCGGCGATTTCGGCGTCGGCCCGGAGTTCCTCAACGTGTCCTACAGCGACACCTTTCGTGAGGTGCTGCGCCTCCGGTCGAAAGTTTGTCACGAGGACCACAGAACGTCCATCCTGCAGCTCCGCTACGCCCCTTGCGACGCCTATACCTCTTCCGAGAAGCAGTTGGACGTTGCCTTCCAGAAGGACGTTCCCGCTGGCAACTGCATCGGTCACGACGGGGACAAGAACACTCGACCGTGGCGGCAGGTTCACGTGGTCCGCAATGACTCGGACGGCTGCTGGCGACGTTTTGGATCCTTCCGGAGGTAGAACGGGCTTTCGCAGCGTCAACCTGTTTTCTCCAAGGTCGATCACGGCACCGTACTCACAGAGGAAGTCCATGCCAAGGATGATGTCTCTCGAACAGTCCTTGAGGACGACGAATTTCACGGGACAGGTCTCTCCGTGGATGTCCACGCGCGCAGTACACCTTCCCACTGGTGTGATGAGATGTCCGCCGGCGGTTCGTATTTTCGGGCCATTCCACGGCGTCATTACTTTCCGAAGGCGGCGAGAGAGCTTCCCACTTAAAACGGAATAGTCTGCTCCGGTGTCGACGAGTGCCTTCGCGTCGTGGCCGTCGATGGTAACGTCGAGGTTATTCGACACCGTCGCAGAACCGTTGTTCCTATCCGTCTTGTCGCTAGTGTGAGAGCCCTCCGACGTTTGTGGAGGATATTGGCGCCGTTCGTCATCGGCAATACCACCTCCCGGTATTGCCGCACTCAGTTTTCCCGGCGAGGCAGGGGGGACAGGCTTTCTCGGCGGGACCTACGATGAGGCGATGCAGGGCGCTGTGGTGACGGCGATCAAAAACCGCGGCGGGGAGACGGCCCCGGGGATGGCGAACGGCGGAGGTATTCATTGATGTCCCGAGGTCGCTCGCCGTAGCGTGGTCGCGGGTCGTCGGGGTGGAAGCCGCGTAGCCCCAGTTGTCGGTATGGGCAACGGCGGTAGACATGGTCGGCTTCCCCGCAATGGAAACAAAGCGGGCGTCGGTCGGCCGTTCGCCACACATCGGTTTTCCTGGGTGCTGGTTTTTCCGGGCGCACGTACTGCCGTTCTTCGCGACGTTGGAAGTACTGTGGCGCTGGAGGTTCACGTCGTGGGGGCACCGTAGCTTGGCGGGAAGCTTGCGGCGGTCGTCTGGCCATGGCGGCGTAGGTCAGCCTCGGTTCCTCGGGGGCTGGCACGTCGACGGGAGTTTCAGGCTGCAGGGCCCGCTGTACCTCGTCGCGCACAATCTCGGCGACTGACAGCGATGCCGGGCGCTCAGCAGCGGGGAGCAGCTTTCGGAGCTCTTCTCGGACGACGTCTCGGATGATCTCGCGTAAGTCCGATGTAGTGGAGCCCAAGTAGGAGCTTGACGACGCTGATGCAACGACGCCAGGTAGTCTCTGGTAGTGGGAGGCTCGTGCCTGGAGAGGACGTTCGATATTCGTGGCCTCCGTCACGAATTGTTCGACGGTCGACGGTGGGTGGCGTACAAGGCCTCCAAATATGTTCTCCTTAACTCCACGCATGAGAACCTTCAGCTTCTTCTCCTCCGTCGCGTGAGGGTCGGCGCGTGCACTTAGACGTAGTACATCTTCAACGAAGCTGGTTACGCTTTCGTTGGGGGCCTGAATCCGGGTTCGGAGCTGGTCCTCCGCCTTCTGCCGCCGGTATTGGCTGGAGAAGGTCCTTTTCAGCTCGGTGGTGCAGATGTCCCACGAAGTGAGCGAAGCCTCGTGGTTCTCGAACCAATGCCTCGCGGTGCCTTCCAGCGCGAAGTAGAGGTTCTGGAGGCGTTGTTCAGCGTTCCATCCGTTGTGGCGGGCGACGCGCTCGTACTGGTTGATCCAGTCTTCGACGTCCTCGTAGTTCTCGCCGAGGAAGGGAGTAGGCGTCCTCGGAGCGACGGGCAGGACGACGACGGGCGGGGTGGTCATGGTCGGGATCTTCTTCCGGTTCTCGGGCAAGAGACCGAATTCGGGAGACTGATCTCTGGTACGACGGCTTCTTCTGGATTCGGCTTCTTCGGCGAAGGGTAGCCTTCCGGGGCTGAGCACGTCGCTTGGCCGGGATGTCTTCGGAGGGGTACGCTTTACGGGCATAAAATGCAATTACCCCGCACCTCCACCAGAAATGTCACGAACGGAGGTGACACGAAGACGAGCAGTGAACTGAAAAATAAAGGTTTAATGGGCGAACTTGTGCCAACCAAAAATAAGTAACAAAAGAGCGTCGAGGCAGCAGAAAAGCAGGCGGCGATTCGGCGGCGAAACAGAGCGCGAGCGAGACTGACTCGACAAGGTCGCGGGTAGCTGCTTATCTACCGTGCGTCACTATCTCGAAAGTTCGGCCAAGAAGGCTCGAGTGTCGCGCGCTTGGAGCGTGGATGAACTGGCACTTTCGAGAACAACAAAGCAGGTGGAAAGTTACGTCTGGTGCGAGAATGAATGCGAATCTTCTAGATTCCGGTGACCGAGCGTTGCTTTCTCGGCCCTGCGGGCGGCAATATACCGAAGGAGGCTTATGCGAGATTTTTATTATAGCATTAGGAAAAATACCTCTACACTCTTAGAAATAGGAAACTTAGAAAAAAGGCAACCTTCGCATAAAACACGAACTCCAGAACCATGGATAGTTCCTCGTTCTCGGACAAATTATGGTGACCAAATGCTTAAGAATACTTTGCCTCGACTACTAAATTCAATTTAGGAGGCTGGCACCGATATATCCTCTATAACCCCTTCTGAACTGAGATATATTTTATGTTCATTTTCTGATACCGGCGCTCTTAGAACTACCTAAGATGAAAACGAGCTATTTCCTAAAATTGTTTTGTGTTCCTTACCCGACCTAATCATGTTAAATTGCAACTGTATACTAATGTGTGGAGCTGTATCGAATGAGTGAATCTAATTGACCAGGAAGTGTTTTGTTACTGTGTGTGAGTGTTTTGTGAGTCCAATGCTGCCATCATTTAAAGGGGGCCGAGGGCCCCACAAGCTGCGTTTGTAGCTTTTTTCCTCGGCCTCCTCCATTCTGTAGGAAATGGAAACCAATAAAGAAAGAAAGAAAGAAAGAAAGCAGCCTTTAAAAAAAAAAAAGCAACAGTGTTGTCCAGAAGTGCGAGGAACCTAGGATTTGGATAATGAAATCCGCTTTTATCCTGGCCTTGCAATAAGACGAACAGAGGATCACCTCTGTTACTCGTAGTCAACAGCTGACACAGGCGGCGCACCCAGACTCACTAATGAGTTTCACCAGATAGCAGATAGCACCTCGAAGGGACTCTCCGAGTGGGGTGAAGTGGGGTGAGGTGGTTGCGCCCCTGGTGGCAAGCAAGTGAACTACATACGGAGAAAAAATGCCATTGACTCCCGGGCGATAGCAAAGGCCGTAAGAAGAAAAAGAGAGCGCGCGCTTCCAGTCCGGCCGTGCCCTAGTCAAGCCCGAGCGCCCGACCTTCATGCGCAGCTCCGAGCAACTCGTTAGTTCAGGGAATATTCTGCGTCATCTATGAGGAAGAGGTTACAAATAAAACGTGGCTGAATCTCCCTTAACTAGAGCCACTAAATGAGCAACGCGTTTACCTTAGTTACACTAGCTCTCTCAACTGTCATTAAGCCAACGATCGGTGGCTTCTCCCAACTGTTATTGAGCTCCACTAAGTTGTCCCGTCTTACACCGCACATGGGCCTAGCCACTACCTGCTGCAGTCTTACCCACCCACAGAATGGCTCCCTACGGGAGACGTTGTCGCCGATGAAGTGCCTCGCTTGGCCAACGTGGGCGGCGCGCGGCCTGGTGATATTTGTTTGTCGGGAACACCTACCGTGGCGTGGCGCCATCAGGCTGCAGTACCAGTAGCACGTAGCAGGGCGCGTCGTTAAGCACGGAAGTGCAAGGGAATTTTGTAGATCCGACTGCTCTCGTGCCATCATTGAAATAAGTCGCGTTTTCAGACCACACATGAACAGCCACAGTGCTGCCTGGCGGCGCCTCTGTAGACGGTTTCAGGCAGCGGTGCATGCGCCGCCATAACCTACCTTCAGTTTTTGTTTCTCCTTACGCCGTTCGCTTCACTTCATCATTGCCACAGCAGGACAGGTTATTGCTACCTTATGTGCAACTGTGTCCTTGTCTTCAGCATAGGCCCTTGTGGAGGCTCGTCAACGCCCACTTCAGTGGCTTGGTTTCTCGGTAAGACAAGAGAAGGTCGGCAATGACGGTTCAATTTGGCGCCTGTTTAAAGCGTCTATACACAGATTGCATGTGACGCCATTCACAACCATGCCAATATTTCATGCGCCGCGGGCGTTTGGTTCGCCGTGTTAGTTTCTGACCGCATAGGTTGTAATCCGAAGAAACCAGTAAGTATACATAACGCTAAGTACACAGCAATGGCGCCGCTTGCAAGCTATGCATAATGACGATTCGAATCTGTCGCACGTCCCCTGGCTGACAAGGCTGACGAGCCTGAAGAGATGCCATAGAGTAATATAGTAAAAGTAAAGAGAGGACACAGAGGCCGATTCGCGGCCCAGATAGTGTTTTTAATGCCCACCGCTACGTGGCGCATTTCTGTAATTAGGTTAAAATTAATTTAAACATTTCTTTGAGAAGTATTTATTTTTTTAATGTTACGCTTTAAAATTATTTAAAGTACTTTAAACGACTAAATGGTTTTAATCTAATACGTCACAAAACACCACGTGATGAATGGCGCCTGCCATGGCCTGCCTGCCTGCACGCCGCCGCCTCTGCATCATTGTGCATAGCCTCTGCTCGTCCGTGCGTCGTTCGTCCGTACCGTGCATCCGTGCCGTCCGTCTGTGCTTTCTGCTGCAGCCTGTTCGGTTTGCATCAAATAAGATGACACATGACCGCCCGCATGCTCGCATGCTCGGTGTGAGTTTGTGGAGCCGAGCGGCTTAAGCTTCTCGCGCTGTTGTTTCCATCGGGCTTCCGAGATGCGCGTGATCGTGTGTGCACTTTGATTTTCGATGATATTGTTTTAAAAAAGAACTTGACTTACGACCCTGCACACGACATTGTTTATGGGTTTACAGAGGAAGGTGTTGAACGAGCCATACCAATGCAGATAGAGCCTTGGTTGTTGTGCTTTCTGGAATTTCCAGGAGGTGGGTTAAGCCCCTTGCCTCCACTGTTGGGCACATTTCAACACGGTCTTTTTTATCCGCAGTCTCTTTATTTCTATCATTCGGGAGCTTAAGACTGTTGGCTTTACAGTAAAAGCAGTGGTCTGTGATCAGGGGGCTTCAAGCGTAAGCTTGACCAATCAACTTGGTGTGTCTGTTGATAAGTCATTTTTTGAGGTTGACAACGAACATGTTTACTTTTATTTCTTAATTTCTTAACCGGAGCTTGTATAAAGTTCGGTTGTACTCTTCAGTTGCTGGAAATAGACTAGACAGGTTTAATTGTTAAGTGTATTAACAGAGGCGGTTGCCAAATCAAAAATAAAAAGTGCTTATTAATTGGGCGATGCAGCTTGCACTCCAAAATTTGTTTACCTTATTTCCAGCAAATGTGTATCACGGCACCCTAACAAAATATTTATCCACTTTCTACAAAATATCTATATACGATAGTGTACGGAGGCTATATATATTCGAAAGAAAATGTATCAGCTCTTGTATCGACCGTCTATAGGTTTTTTGCTGTTTTTGTTTTCTAAATCCATTCTTCTTTCCTGAACAAATGTGTTTCAGGGAATGTTCAGGGACGTTGAATCTTGTCAGATTCCGCATTGTTTGATGATGGCTCGCCCGCAGTGAGTTTCAAGCTATGCCAATACGTGTTTTTGTTTTTTTTATTATCCGGAAATTGGTAATTTGTACTATCTGATGTGTGCTTCGTACTTCTATTATACTCTTATGACTGCTAATGATAGCAATATCTTAGTTATTTCTGCACTCACTTCCCGTGCCCGAGTCAGCGTGAAAGTGAATGGATAATTCAGCATATTCTCTGTGGAAAGTGTTTGTTACCTTGGTTCGGCTCAAAATCTATTACGAAGTGTACGATATTCTGAACTCCTTTATATTGATTTGTTTTTGTAAGTATCTGTTTCTCATAAAACATGCAGAGCTTCTGAACTAAATTATGTACATATGAATGTGGTCCGATAAAATGTTTTCGAACCACTTACTGTTGTTCCCCGCAAAATGCTCCACCAGCCAGGAGTCAATGTGGCGATTGTGTAACTTCAATGTTTTACAGTAAAAAAAAAACAACAACAAGAAATATATATTTTTTGTTTTCTTTTAAGTAAGTTTAAATATTGTTTCACACATTTTGCACCAATTTTTTGTAAAACATAAAATAAACTGTGTCAACATTAAAAAAAAAAATGCAGCAGCTCCGGAGGTCGAGGAGCTCCCGAGAGCCTAGCGAGGAGCGAGGGGAGGAGGAAAGAGAGGGAGAAAAAAAAGGAGAAGGGTACCGAAGCACCGAAGCAGAAACGCCCAAACCGAAACCGAAACTGACTTGACCGGAACCGGAATCAAGTTATGCTTAATGCCGCCCACTAGGAGCGCTAGTTGTCACTGGTCTATCTGGGCCGTTGGGGCTAGCTGGGGCCTATGGCAGTGTCAGCTCCAAGATGCCTAGGGTGCCTTCAGGTGCGCTTTGCTTAGGGTGGAGATATCTGGCCATCTTGTCCCGCACTTTTATTTTTCTCTTTTGTTCAGAAGCGTGCGAAAGAGCGTGCCCCTGCACGCGTTTGTGGCGCTGACTGTGCTATGGCGACATTTTTTTTCGTCGATTTCTTTGTATTTTACCCGTGAGCGCGTGCTGTCGGCATCGGGTACTACAAAGGGTGGCATCACCCTAAACAGAAGGACATTGAGGCACCTTAGAGATGCCGCGAGGAGAGCATGCAGGTCGGGACCAGATAACGCCGCCGCGCTTTGCGCGCCTTGAATTGATAAGCGGATACCCTAAAAAAGAAAAAAAAATCTTTGTACAGCGCAGCAAAGTGATAGCGTAAAGAAACACTGCGGCCGCGGCCATGCACTACAATGTGCACGCTTTCACACTCTTCTGTGGGCAGGTCAGGATTACAGTAGGTCGTGGGCCTAACAACCTAACAACCAAAACGTAACCAAAACTGATGTGACTACCGTTTTTTTTTATTGTGATGCAAAGTAATCATATGCATACTTGTCATTCATTATGAACGCTTAAAACATAATACAATAAACTTTTGTTTTTGTTTTTTAGAGTAAAGAAAGGGTAATCAGTTCATTTCAGACGAATTCAAGAAAGAGAGACATAACGAAAGTCTTATCGGCACCGATATCGCAATGGCCGTCCTCGCCGAGCATTTGGCTTCCGCGACGTGCCGTGATCGTTCTAGCGGAAGCTCTGGCCACGAATCATACACCTTCCGACAATATTTGCTTTTATTTGCGCCGCCATCTTGGTGCACGTGCAGAGCAGACGCAACGGCCGATCATCATAATTCAAAAGTGCGACTTTCTCAGCATTAGATTCGGTGTTATGAAGCTCATACAATATTGCTTTGCCCTGTCGCGAACTGTTTAAACATAAGGGTTTTCTTGTGATTTCAGATAAAGCTTCAGAAAACTGGCAACCATGATTATAAATCCCAATATGGGCAAGCGCCGTTATTATGAAGCGTAGCTTATTTAGTGGCACTATTTAGCTCTATTGAGGCGTACCCCCATCAGCTAACTGAGGTAGACCAGCTAAGTTGAACTCAGTGATTGTAGCGGCTCAATGACACTTGGCACCGCCGTGCAACTCCGGCCCATCGCGAACGACTAAACTGTCGTTCGCTTAAAGGCAGTTAAGAGCGCTAGTGTAACTGTGGTATTAGAGTGTCGGCAATCTGTTCCCCGATATTGTTCTAGGCGCCGCCATCTTGGTGCTTAGAGCAGAGCAAACGCAACTGCCGATCGTCATAATTCAAAAGCGCGACTTCCTCGGCATTAGATTCGGCGTTAGGAAGCTCGCGTAATATTGCTTTGCTCTGTCAAGAACTGTTTGGACATTTGTGGATGTCCGAAAAGCGTTTCCTTTGATGTCAGATGAAGCTTCAGATAACTGGCCACCACAATTTTAAGCCCCAAGATGGGTAAGTGTCGTTATTCTGAAACGTAGCCTTTTTGGTTGTTCGTATACCCTTAACCAAGAACTGACTGAGGCGCCGATGCTACTAAAGACCTGCTGACGGCGAGCGGTCACAAGCACATGCGCAACGTGCAGGAGATTAGATTTCTTGCTCCTGGCAGACTATCAGCGATAGCACACAGCAGTCTCCTCGTGGGCCGCTCACATGTTCAGGATGCCGATGTTCTTGTAGAACTCGGGCCGGCTGCTGCGGTACTTTTTGAAGGCCGTGGCCCCCATGCGGAAGGGCGTCTTGCCCTCGTGCTGGTACAGCGCCTGGAAATCGTCGGCGCTGAACAGGTGCACCAGCGAGTAGCGGCCGGGCAGCTTCTCAGCCACGATGGGGCCGTACTGGCGGTGCATGTCCAGCGCCGCCTCGTGCCGCCGGTCCGGGTGGTATTTGCCTGGGGGCGAGCCGAGGGACAGCCGCGTCTTTCAGTATTAGCGGCGAGATTAGGGTGTCTACATGTCTGTCTGTCTGAAGGTGAAGACATCCATTGTTGCCCTGAATGTGCCCGCACGTGACGTTGTGGCGCACTCGGTGCGTGACAACCAGGCTTTAGGCGGTAAAATGGCGTTTCGCATAACCTCAAACCAGATAGGAACTGACGTACCCTCGACCTGGTGCATTCTTGGATTGCCCGCTGACACAGGGTATGCAACCGCCAAGGGTATGGGCGAAAAGGCTTAAAAACGGACGTCGTGCATGAGGTAGTTCCGAGTGCTCCTTTTTACCGTGCTGCAATTTCCGAAAATCTACGGTTGTCTGGCTACCACTGCGTGGTAGTCGGATGGATAAAGAATTTTAAAAAGCATAAGAACAATAGCAGAAAGTGTGCCATGAGCACAAGAAGCTGCAGCGCGAGTGTGGCTGCAATATTATCGAGCTTCGCATTTTCCCCAAGAATCCTTATTTATGAAGTCAGTCGATTGCGAGCTTGAATCGCGAGAGATTCGTATCAGACTCAACGTCACGTTTAAGCTCACGACCACTTCGTCTACGACAAGAGGACCGATCTTAATTCCCGGTGCAGGTGGTGCAATTAGGTTATCACTGCAAGCCCCATGGTATGTGAAAGGTATGAAAAAGTCTACATGCCGCCACTCAAGATGGAGCTATCAAATGCCGAGAGCTTACCTGCATAGACAACATTAAACTGCTCATATATACTTCGCTGTGGAAACTCAATCAAAACACCCCACCGTCTTCGTCGTCGTTCTCTCGAGGAGGCAAGGTGATGGCCTGTGAGTAGCCAGCTGGATTCAACCGGACAAGCTCCAACCAAGTTATTGCAGCCCACCATAGCCAAGTCTAGCCAAGTTCCCCCCATACCCACACCGTTGCCTACCCAGATAGCTGTGCTGCCAGAACTAGCCGGTATTTCTTTTTCTAAACCGCTAGACGGCGTCGTCGGCGCCGCAATTCTCAAGATGGCGGCGCCGTTAAAGGAAAGGTCTATACGCGCTAGAGCTGAGTGACACCGGAATGCGCGCACTTGAAAATGCATAAAAAACGATTGGGCGGAAAAATGGCTGAGATTTCACCACTCAAGCAAAAGCGCACGTGTGTATGAAGGCACTCTAGGCGAGATGTTTTTGCGGCGCCCTTCTATGGTTCTCTCTCGAGACGGCATTACCTTGCGTGCAACAAGTTCGATGGTGTTTGTAATGAGCATGGTGGAAGATTGAAATCATTGCGCTCTGAAACCACCTCTGCCAACACCGTCAAAATTGAAGTTCCTACATTCCTCTTAGTCCTGTCGATGACAAATCCTTTGCTGACGTCATAGTCAGCATTCGGCCAATCGCGGCAAGTCGACTATAGCGACGCTTTCGATCGCGTACGTCGTCAGTAGCGCCGAGGGAAATCAAAGGCGTCGCTGCAGTCGACGTTCCGGATTGACCCACCCATGGTTTCCTGTCTACTGATAATGCCTGTCCAATCGCTGGGTCACGACGAGAAAAATCCTGACATTCACAGCGAGGTGGGGCAAATCTAGCCAATCACGGCGAATCAAATCCTGGTTGTGGCGTCACGAACGGGAGACATAAGAGGGCGCCACCCAAACAGCTCGGCGCTAATAAGGAGTTTTAGAGAACCGTTTTTGCACATTGGATACGGTACGATAGGCCCTCCGGTGCGTAGTGCGCATGTGCGAGTCTTCTGCGGTGGCGCATGCGCAGTTTGTACCGTAGGGCCCATCGTACTGTAGAGGATCTGCAAAAGCAGTTCTCTAAAGCTTTCTAATAGTATTGAAATGGCGTAACCGCCGAATGCAACCGTTACATGAACCGCCAGTGATTCGACAGACATTTCTATTGCGGTGGGGAGAGACTTGTATGTAACACGTTACGAGCTGCGCCTTACGTACTATTCGCTACTTTTCGAGAAACATAAACTTAATTACTCAACACAATTTGGGTGTTTTTTTTTTAACAGGAATAATATCTGCATTTATGTGAGTGCAATCGCAACACGTCTGGTTAGCTCCAATCACACGCGCCTAATTTATCCGTTTATTTTCTACCCAGTCACGATTGTCAAGACTCGATTACATACGCTACGGTTGCTTCTATGTAGTTTGCATGCATGCTTTTACTTACGTTTGGACTCCATAACGATGTAACGGGATTTAGTTACGTTCGTCCTCTGAGCATTCACATTCTTAACCTTGTAAGCTCTATATTTGCGTTACGATCCAGTAGCGCTTCTCTGATGGAACATGGAAAAGCCAGACAAAAGTATTGGATACGTCCTAACTGTCTCGTTATCCCCTATGGGCTCAAGTTCTTATAGACAGTTTTCGTATAACCTCATACCAGCGTGCAACAGACGCACCCACGACCTGCTCCATTTTTGGACTGCCCGCTGACACAGGGTATGCAACCGCCAAAGGTATGGGCGAAAAGGCTTAAGGGGAATTCAACCGCTCGTCACACAATGGGCAAATTTCGCTACACAAACCTGAGTTTCAGAAATGCGCGATAGTATTCATTCTTTTGGGGGTTACTTATGATAACGTAATGAAGGTTGTGCGGCCCTTGGATTTTTCTTTTAGAGCGCTGGAGATTTTTAATAAAATCCAGAAATATGACCGTTTTGACTGTTTTTAGCGCGTTTTGAGGCATTTTTGAAAATACAATTATTTAGAAGACAAACGTGACAAAACGCTTGGCTGTACGTACTAGGGGTGCCTCTAATCTTAATTTTGAGACCATTACGAGAAAGCAAAATATTGTTGTATTTGCGTATTTGTGTAAATAAAATCACCCTGTTAATTTTATTTCCAACTTGATAAACGATATGGCGACACTAGTATTAAAGGGGCCATGAAACGAATTTTGGGCTGAGATAAATGTTTTTAAATTGGGACTTTACCAATCGCATATCCTTTAGTTGGCCAAAAGAAAAAGGGTAGAAAGTCAAAAGCCAACTTTTCGGTACGAACGTTTGAAAATATAGCGGACTATTTTGTACCTTCTTTCCTTCGAAAGCTCTCCGCCTTTTCACTATGATACATCCGCGGTTCCCAAAGCGCGTCAGCGGCGCCAACCTGACGTCAGCCGAGCCCAGCTCACGCATTGGACACGAGAACTGCGTCACTCGGACGTATGCGCTCGTCAACAATAAATCCGTCGACGAATATTTGGATTCGCGTTCGTGGCCAATGAGTGCCCTGACGTAACTTATCGTCACAGGGGAATGACAAGTTCTATGGTGTGCATAAACATCACGGTGGAAGCTAGGAGTCATCACACCGGTGCCGAAGAATATCACGGCGACGTGATTTCACAATTCGCATTTGAGTTGAGGATTAAAGCTAAAGAGGAAGAAGTAGGAAAATCGTTTCATGACCCCTTTAAATGCCTCAAACCGGAGATTTTCTTGCTGTTGCTGTTGTTGTTTTTCTCTCGAGCTCAAATTCGACCGCGATATCTCGTTGCTCGTGGATCGGTAGCACGTGTAGCGAACGCTCACGCTGTAAAGCTCACTGATCGTGGATTCAATCCACCGCCTCTGCCCGTTTCAATCTGGATGAGCATCGTACCGGCGTGCTGTCATGTATCCAGTCTTGTACACGTTACTAAAAAAACGTAATCGATTACACTTACTATTACTCTTGGCTAAAAAGTATTCGATTAGATTACTTGATTACTCGACAGCAAAGGTAGTTGGACATTACTTGAAGAAGTAACCGTTACTTTTCTGATTACTTTATAGTGAGAAGACTTACATGTTTAGCGCTCATAACAATGAACTACTTCGAACCTGCATTTCACATTTTCACAAGTATTGAAGAAGAAAAAACTGGTCCCCTCTTCGTGGTCGTTCCACCTTCACAATGCGGACACAAGCATAGAATTCGTTTGAAGAAGTTTATTGATTTGAACGTTCTCCAGTTTGGGGGGGGGGGGGGGGGGAGTGGAGGGGGCTTTAGATCTTGATTGTCGCTCATTTTACTATTCACATGTGGATGAACTCGCATGTTATACAAAAGAGCAGCAGCTCCAGGATTTGAAACGGATCATGTGTAGTATCCATTAGCGGAAGAGATCGCCCCGACCAGTTCTCAACTCAAAACCTTGCTTGTCACAAAGATTACGTAGGGGAAATAGGGAAATATTTGAACTGGCTTTGTTATATTTTGCATTCGCTTTAGACATTCTTCGGTTCTGGTTCTCCTATGGGCTGTGTGTAGGTACCGTAAGCAGGATTTTTTTTAATATTTCTGTGTGTGTGTGCGTGAGGGGGCTAGTTTGAACAAAGGACTTACAAAGCTACATTCTGGTCCCTCAAACTTCGCCCTGAATGGCCTTTGTCACGCACTGGGGCTTTCCTGGGGCTTCCCAGTCCCAGTCCCAGCGCGAAAAAAGAAAAACGAACATTCCACAGAAATTGTACATACAAAGGGGTTGACCTCGTTTCCTACAGCTCCGCAAAAATCCTTCTTTTTTCTCTTCGAAAAAAGAAGCAAATTTTATTTTTTCATTTCAGAAAAAGATGTGTGCAGGGGTTAGAAGTAATTTTTATTACTTCAAAAAGTAATCAAATTACTCTTGTGATTACTGCCTAATAGAAGTAATCAACGGATTACAAAATTACTTCAAAAAGTATTCGATTACAAGTAATTTGGTTACTTGTAATGCGTACGCTACAAGTCTGCATGTATCACTATTGCGTTTAAGACGTCAGACAAGCAGTGGTATACTGCACTGTCTTTCATCTCCAGCGAAGACACCAGATGCCCTCAGAGCTGACTAACTTCCCGCTGTATAAACAGAGACACAACAGTATTACAATAGATGGCTCCGTTGGTCGGCACTTTTTGAACGTTGCAAAAAAAGTGTAACTATACTCCGTTTCACCTTATGTTGTACCGCAGCGAAGGCTAGAAGCGCGAGCTCATAGCGTTGGCAGCTGCCCTTGGTTCACGAGAGCTTTTGCCGCCGAGATGTGCCCTAGAGCAAGGAGCTCGCGCTTGTAGCCTTTCCTGCTGTACAACACAAGGTGAAACAGAGTATAGACATCAGCAGACTCCTAGCGAAAGGCCTGATAAGGCAGTGAAGGCGATACTTTTGTTGATTCTATTTTTGTGTGTGTGCTATGTTAGCGCGCGTGGTCAAAACGCTTGCATACGCTACAAGCGTGGCTCGTAAGCACCCTAAGATCGTGCAGGGTTGAGCAGAGATATCGTAGGGTGCCTCAATTTCCTTCTTTTTAGGGTGATGCCACCCTTTGTAGTACCTAGGGTGCCTTCATGTGCGCTTTGCTTGGGGTGGAGACGTCTGGCCATTTTGTCCCACGATTTTATTTTTTGTTCATAAGCGCGTGAAAGAGAGTGACCCTGCACGCGTTTGTGGCGCTGACAGTGCTATGGCGACATTTTGTTTTCGTCAATTTCTTTGTATTTTTTCCATGAGCGCGTGCTGTCGGCATCGGGTACTACAAAGGGTGGGATCACCCTAAACAGAAGGACATTGAGGCACCCTATACTTCGTCTCACCTTAGTATGGACTATTGTTAGCCGCGCGTGCTAAAAGCGCGAGCTAGTCGCTTTGAATGAAGCCACGGCGGCTGCACGAGCGCTCGTGCAGCAAGTGCTCTAGTCAAGGCACTCAAGGCTGGCCGCTCGCGCTAGCTCAGCCTTCTTGGTTAGTCCATGCTAGGGTGAGACGAAGTATAGTAGTACCCGTTGCCGACAGCACGCGCTCACGGGGAAAATACAAAGAAATCAACGAAAACAAAATGTCGCCATAGCAGTCAGCGCCACAAACGCATGCAGGGTCACGCTCTTTCACCTGCTTCTGAACAAAAAATAAAAAATAAACGTGTGGGACAAAATGGCGAGATGCCACCACCCTAAGCAAAGCGCACATGAGGCACCCTACTAATAAGTATTTGGAAATAAAAAAAAATAGTTGAAGGAGTTGCAAAGAAGGCTAAAATACTTATTCCGAACAACATTTATTTTATGAAACATTATTTCAGATATTTTCATTCTCTGTAGACCTTGTTTGGTGGCTAGTGGATATGAAAAACAAAAAAGAAGCATGAATTATATTATTTTGAACAATTACAATATATTTTCTTAACCAACAAACAGGTGCTTACTCTGAGATGCAAATTGAATTTTGACGTTAGCGTTTTGGCGCCTAGAACAATTTTGTTTTGTAAATTTAACACTTCCCGTTTTGCGGATTACTAAGAAAACCAAACGGGGCATCAATAGGTAGAAAATACGCTTCAACCTAAGGTGAGACGTACGTTTCTTTTTTTTTTTTTTCTCTTCACCTTTCTAATTTTTAGGCAAAATTTAGGCAAAGCTAACAGGGCTAAGCGACTTAGGCTTAAGTTCTTGTACTCTCTGCTGCATGATGCTTTCAAAATTGACAAATCCAAGTACGTCTCTTTTTCAAATACTAGACAGACCAGGCACAAACATGGTAAAACCTTGACTGAATACTGCTTTAAAAATGGCTGCTTCCGCTACTCTTTTTTTCCTTTAGCTACGAGAGAATGGAATCAACTAGATCCTGTCATCACTAACAGCACCTCCATCACATCATTTCTATCTCGGTTGGATGTTTTATTGCACAGTGATGTGTAATTATGAATGACTTTATTTGCCTATTTTTTTCCACGTGTGATTGAAGAGTGGTTGTTTAATTTGGCTTCGAAAATGTATGTTAACCCTTGTGTATTAATCTTAAAGGTATTTCTACTATTCTTTATATCCCAGTGTTTATTGTACCAATTACTTGCATTTTTATGTTGTAGGTGTCATGAAATGTGAACAAGTGTGTACTTACTTTTGTGTGCTCCTTCCTGCGAAAATCCCTAAGGGATTGGCAGTATTTTCAAATAAATAAATAATAAATAACTTTAGTGTCGTCATAACTAGCCTCGGGAGTTCACTAGGCTATTGTTTGTTACGAACGGCTCTTTCAACAGTGATCTTACTCTGTCACGGTGGAACGAAGTGGTGCTACCTTACCTGTCTGGAAACAAATTGGGGTGTGTGTATGTTTACACAGCCTAGAACATAGTCTGCCTCAACGGGCGACTTGTCTCCCAGCTGTAGGTGATCAATTTAGCCAGTGCAGTACAACCCGTAGCCTGGAGTCTTTAACGTGCATCACGCAATAGTAATAATACACGACCGCACGCCGGTACGATGCTCATCTAGATCGAAACGGGCAGGGGATTGAACCCAGGATCCCTGGGTTATGCAGCGCGAGCTTTCGCTCCGTGCTCTAGCCCACTCGGCCACCGATCCTTTTTTTTTCTTTATTGCACTAGGCCACCGATCCCTCTTTATCTGTCTGGATTCAAGCCTTTCAATGCGTTTGCGTTTGTCTTGCAAGTGGCGTCAAATGCGTCAGTGCACGAGGCCCGTGTCTCGAGCAGCTCTTGGAAGCAGTTGTCGGCGCAGTACTGAAATGAGCGGCCCTTGGAAGCGAAAGGCAGCGGAGAACCCGCTCCTCGCACGTGTCTTGCGCATTTCCGCAACAATGGTTGACGTATACTTGAAAGCGTGAATTTGATGAAATGAATTTAGTCGGCAGTTGTCGGCGCAGTACTGAAATGGTGGTGGTGAATACGTTTATTTAAAGAAAAGAAAAAAATATATATCTCCAGAGACTCGAAGTTTTCATGATGCGGTGGCCTTAAGGCTTGGCATCGTCTCCTAGGTTGAAGGTGTTAGATGGAGTTTCCCAGGCCTCCCTCAGAAATATACTCTAAGAGAGATCTGAGGATCCTGGTCTTGCGTGGGGTGTCACCCGCTGGGTGCGTCCAGTCCTGCAGTTTTGAAGGTCTTTCATCGTTCGCCATCTTACTGAAGATGAGTACTTTGAGGGTGGAGAGGGCCTCACATTCCTAGAGTAGGTGTTTAAGTCTGGGAATGGATTCCTCGGCTTGACATCGCTGGCATCTGGGGTCGGGAGGGACAGCGTAGGGTTGTTGTTTCTTAAGTCTTGCCAGGTCCATTTGGTATCTGAACCTGGGTGTGACTGCCCCTCCTGTGCGTATGCGGCGGAGCATCACTAAATTCTTTTCTCTTGAATTCTTCCCTAGAAAGAGGATGTTGTTCTGGGGTCCATGATCTTCCCAGAAGATGTTTTCGTGTCTTCTGGGCTAACCTGAGTTCCTCCCTTGGATCGTATGGGGGAAGCTCAGTGTCTTGTTGCTGTGGTGTTGAGCCTGCCGTAGAGGACTGAGACAACAGGGACGGTTGCGTGAGATTCCTCATCGCCTGCTGTGCAGCCTCATGGGCTAGCTCGTTGCCCGAAATGCCTTCGTGCCCGGGAGTCCACCTGACATTAATTTGAATTCTCTTGGATCTGTGTAGCGAGATCACGAAGGCGAAGATAGCGTCAATGGTGGGGCTAGAAGAGGACCTGTATTTCTTGAGTTCTCTGATGGTGTCTTGCGAGTCGGTATAGACGATTAGCTGTTGTTCGTCTTGTAGATGGGGTACTGCCCCTCGGATGGCTTGCAGCACCGCCTCCCGTTCGGCGAAGCCCGGCGTGTGGTGGCCTCGAGGGTTACCTTGGGTTTCTGTCCAGGTCGCATTTCCTTGGATGTATGTGGCTGCTGTTGCCCAACCCATATAGGAGATGCTGGCGTCCACATAGACGA
Organism: Ixodes persulcatus; assembly: GCA_013358835.2. Taxonomy (NCBI): domain Eukaryota; kingdom Metazoa; phylum Arthropoda; class Arachnida; order Ixodida; family Ixodidae; genus Ixodes; species Ixodes persulcatus. The sequence continues at coordinate 238,733 of JABSTQ010009819.1, read as the reverse complement.
TCATGTTTTTTTCGTCCTCAACAAGCTTAGCCAGCTCCTTCTTGTGCATGCGAGCGTAGTGTTCTCGTCTTTTCTTGTGCCGCGCAGTGTCCATGTTTCTTGGGAGAGGTTTGCACCCGTGAGTGACATCAATGAGTTCCCACGGGGCTTTGCTCGGTGATATGGGGACGTCTTCTTGAATCTCGATTCCCAAGTACTTAGCCATTTTTCTTCCCTCGGTTGTATGCTGTAGACGAGAGAGTTGAGCCTCCTTCTGTTGGTTCATGAGGTCTGTGAGTTCTGGGAGGAAGATGCACTTGTTAACTTCCTCTGCCGAAGTGTGGCATGGGAGCCCAAGGATGGTTTTTTTTGCTCCGTTGAGCATGCTTTTAAATCTGGAAAGAAGGGTTTTCGTGAGCCGGTAGAATCTTGCTGCATAGGCTATTTTGGATACTAGCACTGCAGTCACGAGTTTTTTGGCTGTTTTTTCCCCAGCTCCTCCCATTTTCGTGGATATTCTTCGGACGAGATTGATACCTTGTTTCCATTTCTTGGAGATCTCGGCCAGCCAAGCTTTGCTTATTCTTGGCTTGTACCCAAAGTTAATCCCAAGGATTTTAACGGAGTCTGCTTTTTGGATTGGGTCTCCCGCAAAGGTAAGACCTAGGTTTTTGTTGTCTTGATCGCGGCCGTAGATAGTATATTTAGTTTTTTCAGGCGATGGGAACATTCCCACATCGGCAAGATATTCTTCAATGGTGTCGAGTCCCTTCTGCAAAGCGACAACTTGGGTTTCGGGAGGCCCTTGATACGTCCAGATCGTGATATCATCTGCGTACATCGTCGCCCTGAGGTTGGGTATTTTATAAAGTCTCCAGAGGAGTGGTGCCATGACGATGTTGAATAGTGTAGGTGACAGAACAGCGCCCTGGGGAACTCCAATGTTGTTTTCTTGAAGGGTTCCTTCTCCACATTCTTTGTCATATCCGGCTCGGATTTTGTAGACCCGTCCCGAGAGAAATGATTTTACGAAGTCTAGTTGTTTACCCGTGAGGCCTTGCTGCTCCATCTTGCCAATGACTGATTGATGGGGGACAGAATCGAATGCCTTCTTTATATCGATAGACACGATCACTCGCATTTGTTTTTTTCCTGGGTGCATGTCCACGACGTCTGTGTATATCATGTGCAGACTGTCATGTGTGCACAAGTTCGATCTAAATCCTGTTTGCGTTGGATGAAAGATGCCGAGGGTTTCAGCGTTGTGCTGAATCCTTGCGAGTACCATTCTTTCCATAAGTTTTCCCATGATAGAGGTCAAGGAAATAGGTCGGACGTTCTTTGGGTCAGTTGCTGGCTTCCCTGGTTTAGGTATTGGTGTGACCAGGGACAGCTTTCATTCTTCGGGAAGTTGCCCGCTTTCCCAGATCTCGTTAAACCATTTAAGAATAACAAGACGGGTGGCCAGGGGTGCGTTTCTGAGCATGGGCACTGTAATTCCGTCATCTCCAGGTGCACTCTTGCTTCTGCACTGTTGTATCGCCGCTCCGAGTTCCCACTCTGTGAAGGGGAGGTCCTCCAGCTTGTCTGCAGGTCCCGAATGGGTCGGGTGGTAAATGATTGCCTCTGGTTTCGTTAGGGGTTGTGGAAAGAAGATGTCTCCCAATTTGTTGAGAATTTTTTCCGTTTTTTCATTGGAGAGGAGTGCGATGACCGGAACAGGGCTGACTCCTTTCTTTTTTCCTGACATGGATTTGAAGGTCTTCCACACGTCTCTAAGGTTGGTCTTTTCGTCGAAGGACTCGCAATACCCTAGCCATCTGCCGATGGATAATACGTTTGCGTATTTGCTTGCTTCTTCCATTAGACGGTTGACCTTGTCTAGGTGTTTCTTCTGTTTCCCTTGTCGGTATTTTTCTAAGGCTCTGGTCCTTTTGTCCCATAACGCGAGGAGATGGTAGTCTGGTTCTGGCGTGCTTTCAGAGACTTGCCTTACTTCTGTGGCAATCTTTGTAGCTGTTGCGAGTAGTGCGGTGATTTGACATGGTTCCAAGGCATCTCCTTGTTCTTTGAGGTTTTGCCTATATTTGTCCCAGATTATTGTTCTCGTTGGTCTTTTTTGCTTGAGATTATTGCCTCCAATGGCGACGTCCATAATGATGGGAAAGTGGTCGCTGTCACGTCACCCGTGGCTAGGGTGACGTCGATTATGGTGTCTACTTGACAGCTAGTTAGCGAGTGTCTCGTTGGTCTAGTAACATCATTGATGAGTTCGAGACCTCCGGCTTCTATTGCTTCCATAAGTTCTTTGGTCCTGTGGTTTTGCTGTAGATTAGCCCAGTCCTCGATTCTGGCATTAAGATCCCTTCCCATGATGAGGTAATCGTCTGGATATTGATCTTTGAGATAATTAAGCCATGCGTGATCATATGGTTTCGAGGGACAGGCGTATGCAGATGCAATCGTTAGTCTTCTTTGAGTGTTCTGGAGTGCGATTCGTACTGCTACCACCTCTTGGTAGTCAGTGCACCAGTTGTCTGTATTTATGACAATGAAGGCTAACTTTTGACTGACAAACACGTTAACCTGAGCCTTGACCTCCTCTTCCCCATCATCGTTACGTCGCCCCGCAGGAACGGTGCGTTTTATTGCTGGGTTCGCTATCTTGTGGTAGCCAGAGAGGTCAATTTCATTAGTGCGTGTTTCTTGTAAGAGTAATATGTCGAACTTGTACTCCTCTATTCTCTTGAGTAGTTCGGCTTTCCTTCTTGAGAGGCTGCGACAGTTTCATAGTAGAACTCTCAGAGGTGCTTCTTCTGTTCTTTTAGTGGGCATGTTGGGGTAGTGTCGTATTCATCCCTAGCTTGTTTATTACGAACTGTTGAAACTGCTGTGTTTCTTGCATCTGCTGTTGCATCAGCTGTATCTGTCGGAGGACGGTTTCCCAATCGCTTGGGCTTGCGTTCTGTGTAGGGGTAAGTTGAGGTTGGGGTTCCTCTTCTGTTGGTGGTACGCTGCAGACAATCGCCTGCCTGGAGGTGTCGCGTTCTTGTTCTTTCCCTTCGCGGGCTGCCCTGCGCGCTTCCATAGTTTCCTGAATGCGTTTTGTTATGACTGCCTTTCTCGCTTCCCTCTTTTTATTGTCTTCTTCTTCTTTTCTTTTGTACTTAGCAAGTTCCGCTTCAAGTTGAAGAATCATGGACTTGCCTGATTTGGCCTCTGCTTCAATGGCTCGGATTTCCTCTTGCCATGATTTTAGTTCGTCGTTTTCATCTCTGTGGTATCCCTTCTTGTTTCGGTGGTGTAGGGCACGTGCGTAGTCGCCGGGCCTCCTGCTGCTGCTACGGCGGTGCACTGAAGCCGACCGATTGTGAGACACCTTCTTTGGTTTGTGCGAGAGGCTTCTTGATGTTTCTCGAGCCGACGGCTGCTGCGATGCGCGGCTCGCGCTCCTGCTTCTTCCTTTGCCTGGAGTAGAATGTTGCAGTTCAGGGTATTCTGTTATTGTGACTTCCGGGGGTCGATTTACAGCTGCGGCTCCACCTTTTCCTCTTGTCCCCTGGCTGCCATTGCTTTTCATTCCTTTGGCTTTTGCTTGAAGTAGCCTGTTGGCTTTCAGGCGTGCCGGACAGTTGGGGTCTGTTGCTATGTGGGCAGACGAGCGGCAGTTGGCACAATACTTGCGTTCGCATACGTGTCTTTCAAGTGTAATGCACCCGCAGTCTTGACACCTTGCTTTTCGTGTGCATACAATTTCTTTGTGTCCCAGGCCTTGGCATCTTCGGCACACCCTGGTCATCGGTATGTAGAGAGTTACTCTTTTAACCATCCCATGATAGAGAACTTGCCGCGGTGGCCTTGTTCCAGAGAAGGTGACGAGCGCTAAACCTCGACTTCCAAGAGGTCTTGCGTGCAAAACTTCGTGCGTTCTGCAGACGATTGTTTCAAGAAGTTCTTGCGGTGATTCCGTCGGATCGGTCTCGTGGACCACACCTCGGCAGGTATTTTCAAGCATCGTTTCGTGAGCCACTACCTCCACAGTTTTGTCGGGGGCTCTGATGGACGTTTTTGCCAGTAGCGGTGCCACAAGTTTTCTGTCGTATACTTTGACGGATATTGTATTCGCCGCCTTATTGGAGCGAATCGATGGTCTTTGTGATGGCTGGCATGTTTTGGGATTTAAGCCTAGCTTCGGGTAGAAATTTCTTTCTACCACAGCTGCCGGTATTCCCGCTAGATCGTAAGGTTCCTTCGAGCGATATACAACGTTGAAAGAATCTTTTTTTTGCTTCAGTTGAGGGTTAGTTGCCGCGGCTTCTAGAAAACTTGAGAGATTTCTGCTCGACTCTTGTTTCTTGCGCCTACCGTAGACAACTGTTTGCCAGTTTATGGGATGCTCGGCGTCGTTGGTTTCTTCTTCGGCTCTTGAATTGCCGGTATCCATGATGTTGTCGGTCCTTAGTTCCGAACATGCAGACTGATTCGTGCAAATGCTGCTCGTACTGGGTCGTCTCGATCTCTTCGAGGCGGTGTCTTCTTGGTCGTCAGCTGCCAGTGTGGTGTCCGCTCCACGTCGGCGGTTGTGCTTAACCGTCAGCTGACTCTGCAATGCCGGTTTCATGTACCGGTGTTCGGCAAAAATCACCGATGCTTCTTCGTTAGCTTCAGGAGTCTTGTGTACGATTCCTTGGTCAGGGTAGGCTTCGGAAGGTTGAACGAGTACAATCTGGGTTGGCGCCGAGGCCGCGGGGCTCGGTGAAGCCATGCTGCGCCAAGCCCGACCTTAGGCTTAGCTTTCAGCTCGACTGCCGTTCTCAAAAGGGGGTCGAAAAACAAAGAAAATCCGTCTTCTCTGTGAGAGTACTCAGTTGGCTTGTTCCTTGGGTAGTTAGGAACATCAAGAAATCATTCCCGTGTCGAAATGATCCTTTGGCATGTAAAAAGATGAGCGTGCTCGGCGGAGTTCGGAAAAAACACGATCGCTTGCCACGGCAGATTGCGCGTGATCAGTACTGAAATGAGCGGCCCTTGGAAGCGAATGGGAGCGGAGCACCCGCTCCTCGCACGTGTCTTGCGCGTTTCCACAACAATGGTTCGCGGTAATTGAAAGCGTGATTTTCATCAAATGAATTTAGTCTGCACAAAGTACCGCAAGGTGCGTCGATGCACGAGGCATGTGCAACGAGCCCTTGGGAAGATCATGGTGGCACAGCGCAGCGCTGGGCTAGATTTCAGATGCCATGAATTTCCCATAAGTGGCGCGCGCCACGTGCCTCGAGCCTTTCTACAACAATGAATGGCGCCACTTTTCCCAGGATAGAGGGGCTTTAGTGTGCACTTGCCGGCAGCGCCTTCAACTTATGGAATTTACGAGGATAACTCGAGTGCAACATGGCTTTGTGTATTTGGGTGGTTCTTTTCCGCTGACAGGCAGACAGACGGAAAGTGTCCTTTCTTGCCATACCCGTTGCCAACCTTGTCAGCTGCTGTACACTTGGCGCACGATTGTGGACGAGTAGTAGAGCCGCGCCACTGGCTTGGACAGAGGACTCCTTGGTACAGTTTACGGGTGGGAAACGGTTGCTTCTTGTTGCTTTTGACTCGACGCGCAGAAGTGTGGACCTCTTCGACGAGGTCCACACCTCTGGACGTGCAGAAGTGTGGACCTCGCCACTAAGTGAGCGATGCTTAGGGTCGGCACTCTGTTCCCCAATATTGCTGTGGGCGCCGCCATCTTGGTGCTTGTACAGAGCAGACGCAACTGCCGATCGTCATGATTCAAAAGTGCAACTTCCTCGGTATTTGATTCGGTGTTAGGAAGCTCATGTAATATTGCTTTGCTCTGTCACGAAGCGTTTAAACATTTGTGGAGGACTTAAAAGCGTTTCCTGTGATTTCAGATAAATTTTCAGATAACTGGCAGCCATGATTTTAAGCCACAATATGAACAAGTGTCGTTACCCTGAAGCGTAGCTTATTTAGTGGCACTAGGGAAGATCATGGCGGAACAGCGCAGCACTGAGCTAGATTTCAGACGCCATGTTCTTCTATATATAGTGCCACTAAATAAGCTACGCTTCAGAGTAACTACACTTGTTCATATTGTGGCTTAAAATCATGTTTGCCAGTTATCTGAAGAATTAACTGAAATCGCAGGAAACGCTTTTCCGCCCTCCACAAATGTTTAAACAGTTCGCGACAGAGCAAAGCAAATTTATATGAGCTTCCGAACACCGAATCTAATGCTGAGGAAGTCGCACTTTTGAATCATGACGATCGGCAGTTGCGTCTACTCTGCGCAAGCACCAAAATGCCGGCACCCACAACAACGTTGGGAAACAGAGTGCCGATACTCTAAGCGGAGCTCATTTAGTGGCTCTAGTTCTTCCCAGAAGTGGCGCACGGCACGTGTCTCTAGCATTTCCACAAAAATGATTGGCGCCACTTTCCCCAGGATAGATGGGCTTTACTCCACACAACCTGAGAGCGGGTTTGCAAAATAGTATTCAGACAAAGAGCAGGCCGATATACGACATAGGAAGTGCAAAACTGCCGCTTTATTTCTTTTTTGTTTTCTAGCTTTAAATTAAAGGGATTGTCCAGTCAAAACCGGAAGTACTTAAGTTCTTGCGCTCGTTACGTTGAGGGAGCCTTCATGTAGACAAACGTCATTTTTACTTTCATATATGATCTCCCGTTATTAATTAAACCTTTCATAAGCCTATGTACGAAACTGCACCCCGAATTTTGCCAGTGTCAATGGCTGACATCCGTAGGTGCTGCGTGACGTCACAAAACGCAAAGGCTTGTCGGATGGTTGGGATAACAAGCGTTGGTCGATGGATGTCTTGTATTTTGTTTCGAATTATATAGTCTCCTACGCAGTAGCCTACTTAAATACGGTTCTTTTAATGCAGTTCCCAAGCATTTGCAAGAAAAGTCACGCCTTTTAGCAGGAAATTACTCGCAGACACCCATAAGCTTCGAGCAAACGTATGCCGCTTCGCGAAAACACAACTGCGAGGCCACCGATCGAACTAGGGGCGCTTACAAAGCAAAGGATGCAAATTTCGCCTCCGAAGCGGCAGCTAAGTACACGAAGCGGCATCTGGGTACACATGTCAGCGGATCCACTGGATCGGTGATGAGACTAGCTGCGGGTCGTTCCCTCAGAGGCGATGTCCGCGGGTCGAACACAAACGGCGAATCGTTCAAATGCATGTCGTCACTTGACTTGGACAAACTTGGTGAATCGTAATCACGCTCCATTTTCGTGCTAAAAAAAAACTTCTGGTATCGTTTCCAGATGGCCTAGCTGTTGGTTTCGGTTTCGCTGCATAATCAAATTGATTGATCCGATTTGGGCGAGGAGTGGATGGACGTAGTTTAATATCGTTGGCACAGCATCACACCTCAGCTTACGAGCCTTCTGTCCGCTTAGAGCTCAGCTCGTAGCTCTCTTCTGTGAGATGATTGCTGCATTAGCGGGATCTCGATCTTGACGGGAACCTAGTCCCTACGCACGGCGACGGTCCACTTCACTCGTCACTTCACGTCTCGCGGAAAAGTGTGGAACGTCATGTCTGGGCTCGCATGTGCTGCCCGGTGGTTGTGGCACCCAACCGCGCAACAAAAATCTCACCCAACTACGAAACAAGTCGAGCACATCAACAAAAACGAAGCACGCTGAGGCAGACAAAAATGCTGCTTTGTGTTTTGTGACGTCAGAGCTTCAATGTTGCCAACGAAAGCAGCGTTTACGCTAGAATACGATTGGAGCAGCATAAACTCAATTACTCACGCAGAGGGGCATATAAAATTCAAATATTGCACGTACAATCCATCTCGAGGATGATACAATCATATTCAATTGTTTTCTCGAATACAAATTTTGACCGGACAATCCCTTTAAGCTCAATCTTTTTTTTTTTTTTTTTTGCAAAAGAACGTTTGCGTGTTAATTGTGGTGGTCCAAACGGTAGCAACGCCGCACCTTGTGCTTTCGATAATTTCGACCGTGGATGGAACTACGAATTCATTCGGAAATCAGAACTTATTCTACGTTTTGTAAGCCACTGCAATCTACGTGTGCACTGGCTCGTATCTCGCGCCGCCTGTTCGCCGCTTCCGGCAGCGGCGGACGCAGAGCGAAGAAGATCTAGCTCGAGATCGGCGGCGAATAGCCCGTGGCCCGAGCCCACCCCGAGCGCCCGACCTGCATGCGCAGCTGCGAACGTGCAACTCGTTTGTTCCGGAAAATTTCTGCGCCATCTATGAGGAAAAGGGTACAAATAAATAGCGCGGCGGTCCCACGGCGGCCATCTTGAACAAGCCGTTAGTTCAACCACTAAATGGCGGCACTCATCCGTGTGGCCTAGAGTTCCTGTATTGGGGAGGAGATCGAACAGTCACGCCTCTAGCGGTGCGCTTCAGCTCTAGGGACAACAAACCGTATTTTCTTGTTTGTTTTTGATCCGAGAAATCGAAGATGACGATTCGAAGGCCACTCCTCGTGCGACCAAAGCACTGGTCAGAGCGAAGCGCTCGTGCCCAGACCGTGCTCGGCCAGGTTCAATTTCTTTGTTATGCTGTGTTGGTAAACACCGGGCTGTGGGGACAACAAGCTCGATAAAGCGCCCCCTATAGACCTTTCCAATGTTTACAAAATCACAGTCCAGCGTGCGATCTTCACAGCCCAGCACGTGCGTGTTCGTCGCTTCGGAAAGCGAGCAAAGCTCGGGCCATACGCACGAACGCTCAAAATAGCACCGGCCACAATCTCGTTTTTGGAAAGGTCTATAGTTCGATCTCCTGCCCGATAGGCTCCCTACGGGAGCCAGAGTTGCGCGTTTGATTCCACATGCCGCGTGCCGCCCTCGCCGCTATTCGCCGAGATCCGATCACGTGAGGAGCCGTATGAAGTGTCGTGCAGCAAAGTAGACGTTGCACGCGCCCCGGCGTACGTTCCCAGGCTTTTGAGCCCGCCCCGCGCCTCGAACGCGCGGCGCTGCTATTTGCCGAATTCAGTCACGTGAGGAGCTGGATCCACATGCCATGCGTGAACGCGCAACTCTGGCTCCCGTAGGGAGCCTATACAGGAACTCTAGTGTGGCCAGAAAACAAGCTCGTGGCAGTGATGTTCCTCCTCTGCTCTTAATTTACTCCTTTCTGCTGCTCGCCCGTGCACGTTCAGCGCTCAGCGCGTGCTCCCGCTGACACAAATGCCAGCAAACGTGCCAGTGGTGCTAGCAGTGCCCAGTTCGCACAGAAGCGGAGCCCAGCTAGCTCATCGACCCGATCGAGAGTGCCTAGCTCGAGATCGAGAGGCTCACAAGCCAGTAGCTATCGTTTTAACTATTCAAGAATTAAAAACATAGTCAATCAATCAGTGAAGAATGTTATCAAACGCTAAAGAACATATATAAGACATGCCATGTCAGCATTTCGGTAATGAAAGATCTTTTGCACGACAAAAACGTTTAAATTCATTTTCGCTGTAAGTCAGAGCGCAGCCGCATAACAGGTCAATGAGGCCAATCAAGCAGAACCAAAAAACACTATGTCACGGAGCTCAACAACTTATAGTGCGTTTGTTGTCACCGGTCAAAGCAATCAAGCTCAAACCATGCAATATGGCCTCGCGCTTTTAGTATGCGTGTTTGTGCTTGTGTATCTTATAGTCTTTGACTGCATTTTCATCTATAATAAAACAAGCAATAGCAGACTTTTTTTTTTCAAGACGGGTGCTCAAAAGGATAACTCATCATTTTGATGGTAGTTTGATTAAACTTGAATACCAATTATCTGACCTTATAAATAACCACCCTAATATTGTTGAAATAGTACGCCGAGGTCGAAGACTCTGCATGGCCAAGAAAAGAGTAAAAGTGTATTTTGTAGCCCAAGTGGCTTAACGAGTGGGTAGCTGATTTTAAAGTGCATTTTATGGTGCTTTTGATATTTTTTGCATTATTATTTAGGTCTATTTATAATTTGATGTTGAAAAAAAAATATACCAACCTCTTACATGTATCTTTATCTATATATATTTTCTGTTTGATTGCAACAGATATGAAGAATTCTACAGTAACGCTGACATTGTGTGTTAATTATAATGATCTCAATGATGTCGATGGGAATGATTTCCATTTGAAACGTTTGATGACGTTGATAATAATTATGATAACTGCGATGTTTAGCTGATTTCAATTTTAATATTTTATGCATAATTGATTTTTATACTGACACTGGTCCTGTACACCGTTGAATGCTGTAAAAAGGGGCTGATGGCCTGGTCAGAAGACATTTAATGCGAGAAAAGTATTTGCCCCACCACGCGAAAATCCGGCGGCGGTGGCGGCGGCGGCATGATTAAGCGATGGTACCAAAAATGGCCAACGGTTCAAAGAGTAAAAACACGTCAGAAATGTTCGGATTGACGTCACAATTTTCACGAAGGTTCCTATGAACAATGTAAATGAACGACTTTCGAAACAAACTTTAGTAAATTTCGGTCTGGATGGGAATCGAATCCGAGCCTCCGGGGTGCGAGACGGGCACGCTTCCCCGACTCCACGGCGGCTCCAAGGTCCTGGCTGACTAAGGTGTGCCTAGTGCGTGCGTCATTGCACACGTCCCGTCGCAACCATCTGGCTGACTAAAGGTGTGTCCAAGTGCGTGCGTCATTGGGCACGTGACGGTGCAGCCAATGGGGAAAAGGTGGCGCCACGTCATGAGTGTATAACATGAGCGCGCTGTTTCCCGCGCGTCACACACCGAATCAGCAAAAATAACGCTTGTCGAAAGAATAAATCGAAAACTTTTCACCAAAAGGACTGCAATGCTTTCATATTCCCACACGTAAGCAATCAAAAGTGCCTGTGCGGAATTTTCTTTTGTATTCTTTTGCCGCAGCCCCTCAGACACATGTATGTCTGGAAATAAGGAATATTATTATTATTATTAACTCACGCACACAATATTTATTTTTATTTTTACAACATGTCCACGGGAGAACCGCCAAGCGGTCTGGACCTAACTAAAGTTCAGTGTGTCTTCACGTTCCTATAGCCGTCTGCACGTTCACGTTCAAATGGAAAAACACCGTAGACCGTCTTCTCTTTTCAAATGACAACGAACCGAAGCAGGCACGTAGCCAGGGGGGGGGGGGGGGGAGGCATGGGGCCTGGCTTTCCCCCGAAATCTTCCATTTTGCTGAGACCTCCTCTCCCCCCTCCACCTCATACAGCATTTTGTCATGGGCGCCCCCCCCCCCCCCCCCTTCCCGAAACAAAATCCTGGCTACGTGCCTGAACCGAAGACCACATGAAGTGGTGACAACTCAGCCATTTTTCCGCCCAATCGTTTTTTTATGCATTTTGAAGTGCGCGCAATCCGGTGTCACTCAGCTCGAGCCCGTAGCTTTGGCTAGTGCATAGACGCCATTTTACCGCCCAAATCACGCACCGAGTGCGTGAGAGCGTCACGCGCTGGCACATTCAGAGCAACAATGGATGTCTTCACCCTGAGACAGACAGACATGTAGGCAACCTAGGCTAGAGTGAACAGGCATGATCTCTTACGGCCATTGCACCGGGAGTAGTTGCTCCCTGCGGCGGCAGCTTGGAGGGGTCGCTGTAACCCTACCGCTCCTACAGTGCTTTAATTCCTTCTGAGAGGCACGTCCTCCTCACCGTGTTGTCCTCTTTGCTCGGGGGTTGAGTTGGATAAGTTTCTAGAGTAATTGGACCTACAGGTCGTGAGGCCAGCTGCCTTCAGGGACTTATGCGGAACACGTCTTTCTCTTTGTCTCCTTAAGAAACAAGTTTGTATAGACAAGAATTTAATTATTGTAAGCCGAAACTTATTTCAATCTGCTCACTACAGTTATTTCAAGCAAGTATAATGCACACATTTTCAATCGCATTGGTCGGGGAACAGTTGTTCAGGATGGCTCAGGCGGCGTTGGGCATGGTTGTGTGGTCGCACCCCTACGCGGCTAAAGAAGTTCCATTGCTCCTCGGCGAGAGTGAAGGCCACAAGGAAACCGCTCTCTAGCCCGGTCATGGAAGAACATGGCAGGGCAGCACTGAGCATCTCGCTTGATTTTATTTCGCAATACTCATTGCGGGGACTCAGAAAAACGAAAGAGAAGCGCGAGGAAACTTCACGAGTTGTGATCCTGGACCGGCTTGCTAGAACAGCGTCTCAGCTGAGACTGAGTGAAAGAAAGCACTGCAAAAGGTTGGGCGCACGACTGTCTTGAGACGCGGCTTGAGTCCCGCTCAGCTCGAGCGCTGGTTTTGGCATTGCTTTCTTTCCCAAAGTCTCAGCTGAGACGCTGTTTCTAGCAAGTCTGACCTGGCTGCTTATAATTAGTTGCAAAGGACAAGAGTCGTGGTTGGTGTAAACGCAAAGTGGAAGCCTGGAGTCGTTGCATTATTAAACCAACACCATGAAAGTTGATCGTCTGACATTGTTCTTATTTGAAAAAATGAAATAAAAATTAATCCAAAGAAAGACGACCGTAGTGAGGGTTCCGCACATGTGCAACGCTTTTGATAGGGCACTGCGTGGAAAGGGGGTTTATTAGACCCTTTTCCTGAGCCTCAGATTTGAACCACGATGACTGGCTGTTTGTTGCCTTACCATGAGGACCAGTCACTGCGGTTTACACATAACACTCTCCGTAAGTTTTCTACAAGTAGAGTAACGTTAAAACTGAAAATCTAAAATTCCTGCACGATGGCGAACAAAACAGAACCAGAGCGGTTGGAAAGCTGGAACCTTAAAAAAAAAAATGTCGGGTAAATATCTTGGAGTGAAAGAAAAGAAATTCCCCTTTGTCGTCACCATCATATGGAGCTCAATATTCGCACCTTTCGTGGTGTCGGAACATGGCAGGGAGCATCGAATAGCTTATTTATAGGCACGAGATGTTTTCAAGAACTTGCTCGTGACCCTTGTTTTTTTTCTTCTTTTTCTTGCAAGATTATTTACTCATTGCAAGAACGAGGAAGTAGCGCGAGGAAATATTTGAGAAAAGAATCCTCTGCATCAGGGACAGAATCCCCCCAGCGCCACTTTTCCTGAACTTCTCAACCTCGAATTTCAGCCACCTTTCAAAAGATGGCGCAAGTGCGCGTCGTCTGCTACAAGCATAGGTTCTTTTTATTATTTAGGACAATTAGTATGCTTTAAAAAAATTACAATCATAGAAAGTGATTTTAATTAGAACGAGAAAAGCACTAATTGAAGAATCGTTGCTTAAATAGCTGCCCTCTTCTTTGAAACCGGTTTCTTGCGTACAGAGTCGAGCTTCAAAATAGTCCCATGATTTAAACATATTTTAAACAAATCTGAATATGAATACGAAAAAATCACGCTTCTAGTGAACCAGCTCAGTTCCTCTAGCATACAATTAAAAAAAATTAGGTCAGATGCCAGAACGCTGTCTGAGAAAACCAAGAACGCGTTAAGGGAATTCTTAGAAATTTTACCATAATCAAGTTGTGTTTACAAGAAAACGGCTGGCGTTGCACTTCTAATATTTTGTATTCTGAGTTCCTATGTTTACCACAAGCATGCCCTTAAATGTCGTTGCTGCGTTATGATGTGAAACTGAGTTACGAGACTTCAAAATCACATAAAAAAAGGCTCTTTTTGAATAAATATTAAAAAATGTGAGCGTGCTAATTAACAAAAACACGAATGCACGGAACTAGACGAGTCTTCTTCTATTCAATAAAAAAATAAGAACGCGTCTTGGATGCATTGTAAGTCTAGAAACTTGGAATGCATAGAGGTATGTCTTTGAAAATATCAAAACTTGCACTTTTTGTTTTCTTATTGTGCGTTAAGTTTTGAAAAATGCGTATCATATTTTGCACTAAAAGAGTGATGATGAATTGGCTATTTATTTGCAAAAAGAACGAAATACGTAACACGCGCACAGACGCGACATTTGCACAGCAAACAGGAGCGTTAGCAGAGCTGCCACCGGTATGGTCCCACTGAATGTGGCAGTTTAGGTACTTTTTGGCAGGTCATTACTCATCTCCTTTTAAATACTGTTTTGTGGGATTGATGTCATTCGAAAGGCAATGCAATCCTCTTTCATTTGACTATTATGTATGTATTGGTTTATACTGTTCATGCGCATTTGTAGCGTTGCGAATATGATGGCGCGGACCCTCACTTGCTCCGCTGGTTCATGTTTTATGAACGATTCATTAAAGATAACACGGTTCCAATAGAGCAGTTTTGTTAAGATGATGTCGGAGCAGAATGTAACGGTATACTTTTTTGGTATTTGCACTACTTTGTTTTTTTCAGCTCTCCAAATATTGCCCTAAAATTGACATTTTTCAGCAAAAATATGTTTTTAATGACAAGCGCTAGGGCAATGAAATTAGCTACAGATGTAGTGCTTATAATTGGTAATATGCAGAAAAAAATTTAATGTTGTGTAAAATTTTTTTGTTTAGATATTCTATATCAAATGTAGCAGATTTTTGTGCTTCGAGTCATGGTAGTTCAAATGCCGCTGAGTAAATAATTAAACTATGGTGAAATCTTTTATAACATTTAGAACTACAATAGTTGCCCAAGAGGTGGACGGTGGCTTTTTTTTATTTTCAAAGTCATAACGCTCCGGGAGCCCTTCAAACTTACCTGTTTTTGACGCACATCTCTTTTGGACATCAAACAGATTTATTGGCATCTAATAACATTTATTTTATAAAATAGAAATACTTTGCGATGTATTAGATTTTCCCAATGATCTTGCTTTGGTTTCTTGATAGTTGTAGAGCTTAGCTAATTTTAAAAACAATTAAAAACTGTTTGGGTGTTTTGTTGCGCTACCTGGCGGATGGCAGACAAAACTGCTGATTTCTAAGTTCAAAAAATTTTCGAGGGCGGCGTTGGCGTCTGTATCATCATCAATCTCCGTGTCGTTTTACCTTCACATTTAGAAAATATATTTGAAGATTCACTATCGATAAATGAACGGTTTAAGTACTGGGTCAGGTTAATAAATCTAAGACAAATAATTACACAAGCGTAGCGTGATATAAAGTGTTCATTATTCGATATAATTGAAATCAATAAACGATAAAGACGAAGAGGGAAAGAATACACCCGAGTTCACTTCATGCCTAGAGTCACTAAATGAGCTGCGCTTAAAGTATCGGCACTCCGTTCCTCAAAATTGTTTTGGGCACCGCCATTTTGGGTCTTGTGCAGAGCAAACGCAACTGCCGATCGTCATGATCCAAATGTGCGACTTCCTCTGCATTAGATGCGGTGCTAGGAAACTGTTGCTATGCTATATTGCTATGCTCTGTCGCGGGTTGTTTAAACATTCGTGGAGGACGCGGCGTTTCCTGTGATTTTAGATAAAGCTTCAGATAACTGGCAACCATGATTTTAAGCCACATAATGGCCAAGTGTCGTTACTCTGAAGCGTAGCTAATTTACTGGCACTAGCGGGAACAATGAGGAAGAGGCAGGTGTCAAAAGGTAGTGGCTTGTGGAATCCACGGGGCTCACGTCATGGCCCCTCCAGGTATTACAAGCTTCTTGAACAAGGGCATGAATAGTGTCATTAAATAAGCTATGCTTCAGAGTAGCGACACTTGGCCATATTGTGGCTTAAAATCATGGTTGCCAGTTGTTTGAAGCTGTATCTGAAACGATTTTCCGTCCTCCACTTCAAACAGTTTGCGACAAAGCAAAGCAATATTACATGAGCTTCCTAACACCGAATCTAATGCTGAGGAAGTCGCAATTTTGAATCATGACGATCGGCAGTTGCGCCTGCTTTGCAAAAGCACCAAAATGGCGGCGCCCACAACACTGTCGGGGAAGAGAGTGCCGGTACTCTAAGCGCAGCTCATTTATTGGCCCTACTTCCCGCGAACCTCCTTTGCCCTGACTGAAACTGAAACTAAATATGAATAATACACCATTATTATAGCTTATTTAGTTTTAACCACCCACACATAATGAGAGAAGGAAGCGACCGGGTAGGAGAAACGCGGGTTTTATGTGCGACTGATCTAATCAACGTTAGTTCTAACCGTCTCAAAAGAGAGAACGCGCGAGCTTGCACTGGTTAAAAAAAAGACTGTCCAAAGAAAAGAGGCGGAACGCTGTGTACTTTGTGACTGTGCGTCTAATTGCAAATTGTTGTGTGTATGTTTATACAGCCGGAAGTTAGTCTGCCTTAGTGGGCGTGTGTCTCAGGTGTAGATGAGCAATTTAGCCAGTGCGGTACAACCGCAAACCTGGGGTCTTTAACGTGCACCACGCAGTAGTGATACACGACCGCACGCCGGTATGATGCTCTTCCACATCGAAACGGGCAGGGGCGGGGTGGGTTCTGCAGCGCGAGCTTTCGCTCCACCTGCTCCGAGCTGGAGTGCGCTAGACATGCACTCGGCCACCGATCGCCCCCCCCCCCCCCCCCTTATATAAGTATTTGAAGATCGACGATGGACGTTGATCGTTATAAGTATTTGAAGATCGACGATGGACGTCGATCGTCTCGAGGTAATGTAACGTAATAACATTATATAAATAATAAACAGATTGAAGGATTGAAGGACTCAATTTTTCAATTCTTGGATTGTAATATGGCGGTAGCCTATTGTACTTACTGTTGATGAAGAGCAATATGAGGTGACGAGGTAATGATTAAATTATGAGGCTCTATAAGGACTACGATATTAGTGGGCGTCGAACCACAACGTACAGTGCCAGACTTTTTTCAAGTATCGTGTACCCAAAGACCTTTCTTCACCCGCAACAGAATATGGTAGAATCAATGAGGATGCTGCTTTACAACTGTACGTGGAACAGCAAAACTGCAATGTGCAGAAGTGCGGCTTATTCGTTAATATGAAGGACGGATTTCTAGCAGCATTCCCTGATTGACTACTTGGAACAAATGGCCTCATTGACGTAAAGTTCCAAAAGATTCTTGAAGCCTACTGGAACCGCAAAGGAGTATGAGGCGAAAAATAAGAAAAAGGAGCATGGCGTGAAAGGTCCAAATCACCACCATAGCCTCTACTACCAAATACAAGGGCAGTTACACAATACACAAAGAGAGTTTTGTGATTTCGTTATATTTACACTCAAGGGCATTGATATCCAACGTATACAGAGGGATGACACCTTCTTGTCAACCAACATAGAGCCTTTTCTGCTCAAGTTTTACATGGAAGGCCCGTCTTCCGCTAATTTCCTCACGTAGACGAGTTGTCCGACCGAATAATCTGCCATTACTCCCGATCTGGGCTCTCAAAACGACCGGAACCCACCAACTGCATCTACCCCGATGCCGTCTACTTACACCACACTCAAGAAGGTGCGACGGCCACAGCCGGCCCTACGAAGAATACAAAACGAAAACACCGCGAGGCCCCATCACCCACTAGCCTGGAAGTGCAAGCCATCGCGGAGGCCATTCAAGAAAACGCCCAGCTACAAAGCATCACAATCCGCTCTGGCAGTCAGGGCGCCCTGAGAACGTTCACAGAAAACAACCTACCACCTCATATAAAGACTAACCTCTCCAAGATAATGAAAGACCACCCAGACCTCCGAGTCACACTGGAATGGGTTCCAGGCCACACAGGAATCGAAGGCAACGAGCTGGCCCATCAGCTCGCCCGTGAAGCAATTACTGAACCGGGACCTTCCACTCCTTGGCCACAAACATACGACCCTTACATACGCAGGAAGACACTTCACACCAACAGAACCAACACACTGTTGGAATGGAGAGAGAACAGGACCAGTCTCCCATCCCCCTCACAATTTCTGAACCGACTGCACTCTACACTGATACGAAGAGCCCAGACTGGCACCCTCCTTACACCGCACATTACGCATCATTTATTGGGACGCGAAGGTCAACCGAAGTGCGCAAACTGCCACCGATACCCTAACAATAAACACATCCTTTGGGACTGCCCTCACAACCAACAAGCTCTACAAGAAACTCTCAACACAATACCGAAAATACTTCACCCGAGCAGCTGGGAGGAATGGATCGCTCCCCCACCCGCACACAGCACTCTACTCTGGAGTTTGCTTGTAAAGCATATAAAAAAAGCCGGGAATTTATAGATGACGTCCTGGACTAGCAAGGACCACAATAAATGTTTATTCTCTCTCTCTCTCTCCCGATCTGGGAATCTCTCGATCTTCATTCATGGCCATATCATATGAGATCGAGGGGTGTGGCTCTTCGTCCGCCGAACATTGCTTCGGCGGGTGTTTTTACCGTGTAAGATGAGACCGTCGCGTGCTGCTGGAACAAGACCCTGGCGATTCTTCACTGAACTGCTTCTTCCGTAAGCTTCAAGAGGGCTTTTTTCGTTTCGCACACCATTTGTTCTGCTTGCCCGTTAGTTGCAGGATGGTATGGTGCACTAATGTGATGCCTGATACCGGTCTTTTTTGGTTTTTTTTTTTCTCAAAAACTTGTTTATTTCATTTGAAGCAAGATTTGTCGCGTTATCAGAGAAAAGTATTTTCGGTAGGGCAAAAGTAGGGAAAAAAGAGCGTAGAACGTCAATGACGCGTTTGTACGTCGTGGCAGGCATCGTGTAAACTTCCAACCACTTAGAGTACGCATCGACCATGACTCCGCAGATGCGGATATGTTTCGCCACCCACAGACTGAATAGTGGATCGTTTTCAGTTACAGTTCATGATGGCGCTGGACTCGAGGAAGCCTTCGACTCTTTCCACAAAGTTAGCCCAGGTGCCAGCACTTTTGTCGAAAGTGGTAAGTTTTCGAAACGTCGACAACGTCGGTAGCCACGTGCTGTGCTTGACACTGGACGCTTACCATTCCCTGAGAAGAAACTTGCTTGTTCGTCTGCCACGAGTCGTCCGATATCAGGTCATCACCGCTACTCCATCTCCCGACAAAACAGGTCGTCATTGTCCGCATGTCCATAGTTAGCAATCACGTGAACTTATAAATTCCCGAACGCTCATAACTTGCCGTCGCTAAACGCCGTTCATTCATAGCGTCTTCATTGCAAATAAACGTCTTCCTATTTATTCTGATGGTTTTCATCATACTCCTTCTAAGCTGTACTTACAACATTATATCGGTACTTCCGAAAATATTGCAACGGCGTTTGTCTTCTGGGAACTATAATGTAACAACCTTTACAAAATCTTCCGGATCCCATGAAACACAATATTTCGTTACGTCACTTTTCGGTCGTCATTATAATGGTGAAGTAAGTACCGTAAATTGCGAAGCAGTTTACTTGATGTCCGCTTCCACTGGTGTCTTGGAAGATTAAGTCTACAGAGCGTGCATTCCTGCAGAAGTTTTCATTGAAAGAATATTGACACGTCAATCAACAATTGATTCCTTCTTGGTAAGATTTATTGCGAAAGGCCGTGGCAAGCGCCGAACCGCATCTCCCTATTGGCGACGTGCGCGACCGAAAGCGTCGCTGTGGTCGGCCTTCCGCGATTGGCCGAACGCTGACTACGACGTCGGAAAGGGGATTTACCATTGACGAAATAAGAGGAATGAAAGAACTTTAATTTTGACGGTGTTGGCAGTGCTCCTTTGAGAGTGCATTGATTTCAAGATTCTACCATGCTATTTACAAACACCATCAAACTTGTTGTTTGCAAGGTAATGACGTCACAAGGGGAAGCCATAGGAGGGCGCCACCCAAACATCTCGCCGCTAATATCAGAGAACAATTTATACCCACCCTGACATTCTCGCATACATGCGTTTGCTGGGCCACGCTATTGAGCCAGCTGAGCACAGCTGGCAGCGGCGCGAGCAAGGCCACGAGGGGAACGTGATGGTGCTCGAGCCACCCCACCGTGAACCAATATTTCGGCCACCCCACGGGTGCGTGTCGCCATCTATTGGTTGAACTAACGCCTTGTTCAAGATGGCTGCCGTGGGACCGCAGCCTTAATGATGCATTTGTGAAATCGTTTTTCGGGGGTGTAGACTACTGTTCTGCTTTCTATCACAGTCGTGGGTTTTGGCCTATGGACCTGCCTGTGTTTTATTTTGATGGGTATGTTAAACGGATTGACTGTCTAAAAATGTCCTCATATTGCGGCATGCACAATATTAACAGCCAATTTCGTAAAGGTACAAAAATGTATAGCTCAATTTCCTTGCGAATCTTTTTAAACACTCTCTGCTTACTGGCGCCATTCCTGAGGATTGGAAAATTGGCAAGGTGGTTCCACTACACAAATCGGGCGATAAGCAATGTCCTAACAATTATAGACATATTTCCCTAATTAGCACTCTGCATAATTCTAGAGCATATTATCTATATTCATCCTGTTCCATTTTTCGACTCACTCATTTTTCTCTCCTTCCCAACACGGCTTTTGTAAATCTTTATCCTGAGAAACTAAACTTCTAGTTTTCACTAACGATTTGTTTTCAGTTTTTGATCACGGATCCCAGGTTGACTGTATTTTTCTTGGCTTATGCAAGGCCTTCGACAAGGTGTCCCACAAACTGCTCCTCCTAAAACAAAAGAAACTCAACCTTGAACCTAACGTACTTACCTGGATTTAAAGTTTTTGAAGCAACAGCTTCCAATTTGTAAATGCAAATGATAATAATTCCCCTCAGAGTTGTGCCGAATCTTCTGTGGTTCCTCAGGGTTCCGTTTTGGGACCTCTACTATTCCTCATTTACATTAATGGTATAAGTAATGGTGTGACCATTACTTATACGCAGTGTTGGGAAGTATTTTAAGTACATTGTACTTAAAGTACTACTTTAAGTAGGTTTAGAAGACTTGTACTTAACTTGAAGTACATTCTGTAAGTACGTACTTGTATTTAGAGAATGTACTTGTACTTGTATTTTGTTTCTGGTACTTTCCAACGAAAGTACAACTACGGACCTCAAAGTACATTCCCAAAATTTGGTATTGTTAAATTTGTACAACAAAAGGATGCTTTGTCAACTTTGAAGAAATACTGGGAGGGATATTCCGCTCCCACCAGAAACGCAAGCAGAGGACGCATCGCTCCGATTGTTATGGAAGGCTCCCGTAGCTTTTCATCCGGGCAGGTCCTAGCCTCTTTCCCTACCACGGGGCCAGATCCGCCAGGGACCGTCCATCCAGCTTCCATGAAATCACCACACACTACCTCCCATCCCGTCAGGTCCAGCCGACAAGTCCCTTACCCTGGAGCAGGCCTATAGTTGGCACCAACTACACAAGGGCACCTTTCCCAACCCCGCCACCCACATGTTCTCCTCAATGCACCCCCCCCCCCCCCTCGGAATGCCCCCTATGCGGAGACAAAGCCACTCTGCCCCACATAATCCGGGCCTGCCCACAAGACCCATTCCCCCAATCCCATCCCATGATGAGTGGGAGACCTCGCTCAGAAGCTCCGACCCTGAGGTGCAACGCGCCTTGGTGGAAAGGGCTGAGGAGGTATTCGCCACCACGGCCACAACGAGGAGCGCACTCTAAGGAATTCTCCATATTCCGTCAATAAAAGTTCTTCCTCATCCTTCCCTACCTTTTCGAATATTCGCTACTTCGCGCTTGGCCAGCGCAACCGAGAAGGTTAAAATATTAGGACAGGACAATTAATCATAATTGAACACTTGAGACTGTGGTGCGGAACAATTAAGAAACTTTCAAGTAAAAAAAAAAAACAATACGAAAAAGGAGACCGTCTCAATGTTTTGATATATTCTCCTCCGTTGTATTTTCCTTCGACTTGAATGTTGCTTAATTTTTCCGTACCACAGTCTCAGGTGTCATATTGTGATGAATTATCACAAGCTCGACTCCCCACTCACTATTTTTTAGTTAAGGAGAGGACACTCATCCACGAGAGAATTGCTTGCTGAAGCTACGGGGCTGCCGTTATGCCGTCTCTTAGTAGGCTTAACCTCAATGGTGCAACAAGTCAGTACAAGTGGCGCCAAATTCAGAAGTTGGCGGGATTTCTGAGTTTGGCGCCCTTTCCGAAAATAACTACTCTGTGGATACTTGATTTTATCCAATATTGCCCGCAATTTTCAGAAATAAGTGACGCACCCCCGATTGCCCCTGTGGCAATGCTTACCAGTTAAAAAATCACTGTATAGTAGAATGAAAGGGCATCCTGAAAGATTGTGTTAAAAAGTACTCATACTTTACTTCGAAAGTACACTCTATGTACAGTTTTTTTTTTACTTAAAGTACACTCCACCCAGAGTAGTTAGTAAATTAAAGTACATAACCTCTCATGCACTTTGTACTTAACTTTAACTACTTTTCAGATGTACTTTACCCAAGCCTGCTTATAACCTATCCTGGCAAACCCACATTGATCACATCCTTGCTAGAGCCAGTTCCATGCTAGGCTACCTTAAACAAATGTTTTCTTTAGCTCCTGTCTCTCTCCAACACTCTTGTTAAAGAAATCTCTTGTTGGCTCAAAATTAGATTACGCTGCAGCAATCTGGGATCCTGGTCTGACCACACTCACATCTAACCTAGAGTCGCTTTAAAATCGCCGTGCTTGTTTCATTCTTAGCAACTATCATCCTACGGCGACTGTAACATTCATGAAATATAACCTCTGTTTACCTCTTCTTTCTTTACAACGTCATGGCTCTGGCCTATGTCTTTTCTACAAACCATATCATACTAATTCAGTCTTCAGGGAGAAACTCATCCTAGAACCAACTGAAATTTCTGCACGCATCGATCATCAGTTCAAAGCAGGCATTCCCCACTGTAAGACCACTGCTTCCTCCAGTTCTTTCATAACTAGAACGTCATCAGAATGAAACCACCTGCCAGCATCCTTAGAAGCAACACTCTCCTCTTATTTGTTTAGATCCGCCGCTACTAATCATCCTTCTCGTGAAAGCGTCCCGTAACTGTGTTGATAATTCTAATTTACGCATATCTTGTTGCGTCGCCGAGCCCCCTCTGTAATATGCCCCATGGGCCTTGGGAGTACTAAAATAAACGAAAAAACAAAAAAAAAACACCTATATTATTGTCCAACAGCCGCAGTTCTATCGTGGATACTCTGATGCAAGGCAGAGAATTCACTATGCGCGTACGTGCACGATCCCGCTCTGGAAGACTGTTTTTCTTCTAAATATCCGGCAGCGCAGCAGCAAAGCGAGATACCTATACTTCGTTTCACCTTATCTGCGAGCGAAGCCAAAGCTAGAAGCGCGAGATTAGCGCTTTTTGCGTTTCTCCCCAGCTCGCGCGCTCGAGCAAGGCCTGAACGCACGGAGCTTTCGTGCTCGCGCTTCCAGCTTTGCCTACGCTCGCACATAAGGTGAAACGAAGTATAAGATCGTAGTAGCTACTTCGTATGGTTCGCTTCTCCGCAGTGCGTCAATGCTCAGTGAGAAGCGCGCTTAACGGAGTTAACCCACATGTAGACATAAAAACGAAAAAAAAAAAAAAGAAGGAAAAATTGTACCCGACCGGCGTCAAAGGTCAACTCGAATAGCACGCTGTTGCGATCGATGATCGAAAGTTTCGAACATTTGCGCGTGCCTACCGTACGAATCTGGCAGCATAGCGGGGTCTCATTTATTATTTTCTCTACTGAGAAAGAGAAGTTACTCTTCGGCGCAGTGTTGGGTCAAATGCATCACATTTCGTTGAAAAGAGCAAGCTGTAGCAGGGTGAGCACTTTGGCGCATTTTTGCGCGAATGCTGCAGCAATCGCATCGCTTCGGTGCCCATCTAGTGAGACTCACGGGGTTTGCTTGCATCAATGTCGTCATTTTTGCTAGGCACACATTTGACCGGAATCGCATTAGCTACATCTTCAATGGCCCAAGGATGAGATCTAGAGAACCACTATTGGCAAATTCTTAAACAAGCACAAACAGTCTGAATTAGGGTATTCAAGGAACAGAGATAACCGCATGACGAGTTAAGAGTGGCACAGGAAGAGAGAACTTGATCTAAACTCCGCGTTTTGACGTCCGTGTTCCTCGCAAATAAGCCGGCCGAAGGAGCGTGCAAACGGTGCGCGCGCAGTGGTCCACACGTGCAAACGGTGCGCGCGCAGCAGCGAAGCGTTGGCGCCTTCCCAGCCTCCTCCCTTGTGCCGCTCGCTACCAAATCATTGCGCACCATCCTGCACCTCACCTCCCAAAAATCCTACACAAATACCATTCGATACCTTGGCTGGTCGATAGCGGCTGTGGGTAAGTTCCCACGAAGCGCCGTGCACGTTCGAGGCTTCGATCTTGCCTTAAATTGGGGCCCCCTCTGCCCGCAATCAAATGAACGCGAAGAGAAAATAGGCCACAGTCAGGCCTGCAGGCGCGTCACAAACCTCGCCCTTATATTTTCTTTTTCTCTCGGTCTCTGCGCAGCGTGGGCGGAGGAGGCACAGACCCGCGCAAGAGTCGAGGGAACACGAAACCCGAGCCGCCCCGCTGGACAAGGGCCGCCTTTCTGGGCCCGGAGTCATTTGCCCGGCGCCCGAGATTGGGGCCTAGGGGGGCGACCCCGGAGCCCGATGACGGGTGTCATTCAGGGCGGCGCCTTCAGAGGGGGTTCCGAGAACGCTCGTTGCTTGATTTCGTGCGTAAAGGGAACGCGACGGCAATTTCTTGAAGCAAATTCCGGAACTCCGTCCCCTATCGGGCACGGACACGTGCCACTCAACTGCTGGATCAAAGCGCAGAGACGAAAAAGAGGGTCGCCGCTGCGCAGTTTTATCTCACGCGGCGAATAATTACGGTCGCGCTCATTATGTGCTCGGCACCGACGCGTGTTCTCCTTCAGAAGTGAAGGACCGGAGCGCCCCGGGAAGTTTTTCGTCAGATCCGCCACATCGGATGTCCCTGGAGTGCTTCGAGAGTGGCGCTGAGCTCAGGCTGGAAACAAAGGCAATGCCTGGTCCACGAGACTGTTCTTTTTTTCCTCTATGGCGCTTTGGAAATATCCTTTAGTGTTTCCTAAGAATGCGAATTGCCGCTCAAGCGTTCATCGAGCGGCGTGTGATTCGTTTAATGACATTTAACTCAGTTACCTCAAGGACATTCTTACGGCTGAGGATGTGGATACGGTACAAAATAAAAGCTAGACAAAGTTTAGCCTCAAGGAACGGTGCTGTGTAAGCCAGCCCAGGTAGCACATGAGGGGCGCCTATAGTAGGCCCCCACGTGGGGAAAGTGGGCTGGAGGAGCCCGTGCAGTACCCTTGTGGTCGCACGTCGGTGTGGCGTGGGCATGCCTATTTCGGTTTACCCGTGAAATACCCCCAGGGGTCCCACTTCGGTTAGGCGGGGGCAAACTTTAACGTAGTTGTGGGCGGAACGAGGGCGCGCCCACTTGGGCAGCAGGCACGTATCCAGGGAGGGGGCCCATGGGGCCCGGGCCCCCCCCCCCCGAAATCTTCCATTTTGCTGGGACCTCCTCTCCCCCCTCCCCTTCATACAGCATTTTGTTCCACTTGTTCATTTATAAGCTAAGTTTAATCTATCTATATTTACGAACCGTAACCTCAAAATGTCTGATGTCTTGGGATGGTAAGAAAACGACGGATTTGGCATAAAATTAATTCTATAGAGATGACCAACTATTCCCAATTGAGTGAATTTACAAATCTTGCCATATAAAATATTTTTTCTTTAATCTCGAGTTAAAAAAGAAAGAATCGCGCATGATGAACGCAAGTTGTAAGGGCATCTCTGCCTCACATATACTCTTGCATAACAGTCAGATTAATTTTGAAACTGTTACTGCAATGTAGATATAAACATTCACAAAGTTTCCATTTATTTTTATATACAGCCGGCACGCGTGCACCATCCCGCTTTGAATGTATGCTTTTCTTCCAAGCACGCAATTGCGATATTCATATTTTTCCAAGTGTTTATCGCGTCGTGTTACCCCGTTCAGTGCGCTTCTTACCGAGCACTGAAGTAATGCAGAGAAGCAACACCCGCAAAGCTCGCTTCCGCGGGTTTCGCTTCTCCGCAGTGCGCATAGCTTCATACATATGCACGTATGAAGCTATCTTAGCACTGTGTTTAATGCCATGAATTTGAAAGAAAAAGGCTAACTTATCAATATTTTTATTAACTTGATTGAAAAATGTTCCAATTTGTTTATTACATTAGAATTATTCATACAATTTTATATTTTAACGTATGACAAATGACGAGGCGGAGAATAACTGAACTAAACGTTTAATGGGGCGAACCTGTGCCCAAAAAACAGAATAGAAAAAGGATAGCGTCTCAGGCGTCGATGTCGGCGTAACAGCAGGACCGAGCGCTGGGGCGAGACTGACTCCGGCTTGCCACGCGGAGTCCCTTTTGTTTAGCGCGTGGGCTTTGGAACAATCGCCGTAGAAGGTTCGGCGTGTAGAACATTCTAACCTCGAATCAGCAACACGGTTCTCGAATTTACCAGAACATCACATTAGAGTCAACGAAAATGCGTACCCGCGGCTTTCTGCGTGGAAGGCAAGCGCGATAACCGTTAGGCCACGTGTGCGGTGCCTACTTGGTCAGCTGCACGCGCGGCAATATTATAATCAAACGCAGGGAAGAAATGCACCCACGTTTCCCCCCCAAAAAAAATGCATTACCGGAAGTCAGTTTTCGACTGGTTGCTTTCTGCTTCAATTTGCAACAGCACAATAGCGCCATGAGAAACTGTAGC
Organism: Ixodes persulcatus; assembly: GCA_013358835.2. Lineage (NCBI taxonomy): Eukaryota > Metazoa > Arthropoda > Arachnida > Ixodida > Ixodidae > Ixodes > Ixodes persulcatus. The sequence goes on along the minus strand of JABSTQ010009819.1, from coordinate 212,059 downwards.
GTACATTATAAGCAAGAAATGGGGGGGGGGGGGGGGGAGAGGAGGAGAAGGGAAGGGAAGGGGAATGTATGTGTATCACAGGGTCGGCTGGATTTCAGCAAGCGGATGGGGGGCGCTGAAGCCCCGAAAGCCCCTCCCCTTACTATGCTATGCCACTGGCAGCTCGTCATTGTTGCCAGGGGAACAATGAGTTGCGTGCTCGTGAGGACGATGCCAAGAGACTTCGTTCTCACCGGCACGAGTTCTACATAAGAGATACATTAGGGTTGGCTAAGATGCTAAATTGTCGCAACTGTCGCAGTGCTGTGGATTTACACAGGACTCTTCATACTAGTCGGCATGCGTGGCTCTTGCAATGCCTTCGTTTCCGGTGTTAGTTCTTCGACTTCTAGCATTGAGTATTCCAAATCTGGTCGACGGGCAACCAAACAAATTTTTGACAGAGATGCGCCAGATATCGCACATTTAAATTGAGAAATTCATTTTTATTTGTGGCTTTTAGAAATTTTGAATGCAAAGGATCATTTCTCATACGTATTTTGACGTCCGCCGCGGTAGACAGCATTGTCCCGAATGAATTACTTAATTAATTAGGGCTTTTTTAATTTAGATTGTTTGGAGCCGTTGATAAAACATCTTGTCGAAGAGATAAGCAATGATCGATGTTTTTTTTGTTTTTGTTTTTTCTCTTGTCGTCAACATGAGGACGTTAAGAGTCAAAAGCTATTAGTAATCCCTTTTCTGACACACGTTGAGCTCAGGTAGAAAAGTTTTCCAAACATAAATAAAGAATAAAATAGACACTGGCGAAAGAACTTGGAGCCAGCTAGGTGTAGTGCATCTCTTTGCGGTTTGTCTTACGCACTGATCTGGTTCTTTGAATAAGGACGATGGCTGTCATCGACAGAGACGAGGCAACGCCATCAGGGTCAGCGGCGCGCCGTCGATCGAGGAACGCTTAGAGGGAATCAGGAAATCATTGCCTCGCTGTCTCGGTGGCGCACTCGGCAGAACGCCCGCTCATCCGCGCGGTTCCAATGTCGATGAGAAAGCGCGCACGTGAGCGCCTGCTGCTGCCGAAAGTAAGAAAGAAATATTAATTTCTTGCTCGCTTTTGAAGTTTAGAAATTGAACAATGATCGGTCGAACAAAGCCTTCCCTCTTGTGACCATGGCGGCGCGCTCTTTCAATATCGCCAGCAGTTATCTGTAGCCGGTTTGAAACAAAACAAATGGGCGACACGTTCCGTCTGGGACTACGATTCATTTTTTTCCTCATGAATTTCCTCGATTACCAAGTTGTTCCTTCTCATTTGGTTTGCGATATCATCTACGGCACTAGATAAACCACTTATTTCTTGTTGGTTAGCAGACACGTTTTAAAATTTTTTTTTTATGATGTCACATACAACTTCATTCGTTGGTTTTATTTCGTTCTGGACTGTGGCGATCTCGTCAAACGCGCCCCTATGCACTGGAACTGCTATTTCATCAATTCCAGGCACATGCTCGTTTAATTTACATGAGGCGTCATTCTGGTGCCTCGCATTGCCAGAGATAACGATCTTCAGTTGGGCGAATATTTCGTCCAGCTTAGCCTCCCTGATATTGGGGAGGAGATCGAGCAGTCACGCCTCTAGCGGTGCGCTTCAGCTGTGGGGACAACAAACCGTATTTTCTTGTTTGTTTTTGATCCGAGAAATCGAAGATGACGATTCGAAGGCCGCTCCTCGTGCGACCAAAGCACTGGCCAGAGCGAAGCGCTCGTGCCCAGACCGTGCTCGGCCAGGTTCAATTTCTTTGTTATGCTGTGTTGGTAAACACCGGGCTGTGGGGACAACAAGCTCGATAAAGCGCCCCCTATAGTTCGATCTCCTGGCCAATACTTCGCTTCAGCTGAAGTCCAGACGCAGCCGATGCTACATGCCCGAGCATGTGGCCCAGAACAATGATTCCACTGCACGAGCGCGCGTGCTTGGCAAGGGACGCTGAAAGCCCGGAGCTCTCGCTTGAAGCACCGGCTGCGTCTGGACTTAGCTGAAACGAAGTATACTAAGAGGTCCACAGGTGGCTTCGATGTCCCCCGAAGCAGAGCGATGCAGAGCGTTATCAGTAGAGTGAGGACTTGAGAATCCGTTAGGCCACAACAAGGCGGAAGATCGGAATTTCGTCAAAGGCGCTTCCTTCTTTCTCACTTTGTTTTTGGGGCAAAACTACTAACACGAGCTCTAGAAGGACAGATAACAACGCTCGCAGACCTGCCAACCCTACAATGCTGAAAATACTACAGGGGATGCCAAAAAACACTACAATTGTGTCAAGAAATACGAAAACTGCTTTATTCTTCAAAAACTTGGTTTAGGTAAGAAAAATGCCTCAACTAGGGCACAAACACATCATACATTGCACGAAATGTCTTATTCTTTAGAAGTAGAAGGTTGGGCCAACACTGAGGAAGTTGCAGTTTTTGCTTTCCTTAGGAAGTTCTTGTCGAACACTTGTTCATGGCACTTTCCGGACTGGCTGCATCTCACAACTAACAACTGTTCAAGGGTCTTTTTCGACATGGAGGAGCGGAACTGCGTGTGTGCCTTCTTCACTTTGCTGAAAGCTCTTTCGCCTGTGCCTGGTTTAACGGAGACGTTAAAGAGCAAAGTTCTTGCTCTTTAACGTCTCCACAACAACCGCCGTGAACGGCACGTTGTGTTCGATCAAAAATGCCGTAAAAGGCATTCTGCTCGGGTAATGTCGTAATCCGTTGATCGACTAATCCTCCAAGCTTCTCGTTGGTTTCAACTAAATTTGCAGAGTCCTTGTGCTTTTTTGTATTCAGATGACACAGAATGTCCCGGCGACCAGCGTGCGAAATGTTGACATCGCAGCGACACAGACTACAAAATGCGTACCTTTCGCCCTTGCGCGACGTCTTCATAAATGTAAAGTCGGTTGAATAGATGGGAATAAACACTTGAAAATATTTTTTTCCAGACATCTTGTAGCAAAGATGGTTTCAAGGGATCATGAGTAAAAGTTCCAGTCACACAACGCACAACGTTCGCCACAAACAACGTCACCACAACAAAGGAGATTTCCTAAACAGTTTTGGATTAAGATGGATGGATGGATGTTAGCGGCTATACCTGGGCTATACCACCCCTTACAACACTGGAGCGGTAGCTTGCGCCCCCTGGCATACAAGTCGATGTACCAGTGCTGCCAACCCCAACTTGTAAACAGGCAAGATGCAGCTTAAACAGAATTTTTTTTTTTTTTTTTTTTTTTTTTTTTTACACGGGGTGCGGAAAATTGTACAAATATTGTTGTTAATACGATAATCGTAAGAAAGCGCTGGAAATCGGACACTTTACGATAAAATCGTAAAACTTGGCAGGTATGCGCGGCTCGTTGTTTACAAAATTCCAACGCACAACTCTAACACACACTTGGGGTCTGCGGTCACAAAACGAGCAAAGAGTGAACGAAGCAGGTAGAAGGTAGAGAACGTAACTCACCTACAAAGAAAAAAAAATTCATAATTCGCGTGCGAAACGCATAACCAAAAATCTCCTTCAGTATAAAAAAACACACAAAAATCATGTAGTTAATAGCTTTACATTGTTGATACTTCAGGCAGTGCCCGTTCGGAGTCTAGAAAACAACAAGCTTAATATTTTTGAAAAAAAAAAAAAACAATTGTGCGTGTATGTTTATCTAGCTTGAACTTAGTCTGCCTCGACGGGCGACTCGCCTTTCAGCTGTAGGTGAGCAATGGACCTTTTGTAGAAATACGCGGTGCGCATGCGCGGAGTATTTCATGCGCCTGGGTTTGAGAGTATCTAGTTCCAAACAATCCGCCATATTGCATTTCTCGCCTTTGAGCGGTTTCGTTGTGTCGACCTCGGGGCGGAAGATTACGCACGATGGGGACAAAGGTGAGCTTGGGGGAGCCGTATCTAGGTCACATCGCCTCAATGCGTGAACAGGATGTAGCTGACGTTTTGGTTGTGGAACGGGTGGAAGAGGCCTTGGGCGCGCGTTGTTTTCCAGTCACCTAGTCTCGAACCGATTCGCGTGTCTAGGTGGCACCACATATTCGCCAAGAGGTCCATTAATACCCGTGCCACACGGGCAACTCGAATAGAAGGTATTCACTGGCCGCCATATTTGAGGTCACTGTTTAGAGCGCATGCTCAGAACGAGCTCGCATTAATAGGCTGCCAAGACCGGCAATCTTGGTGGTGCGGAATGCACGTGGCGAAAGAACTGTGGAAGCTCGCGTTCAGCACGCGCTCCGCAGCCGAGCACACAGCTATGGCCGCCAGTGAATACTCCCTATACCATTTACAACGAATGACATTCGTGTGATCGACGAATCGGCTCGCGATCTGTCGCGCGTGGAATGGCCACGCCCGGAGTGTCGCGCGCTGATTGGCCGATCGTTGAAATGTCATTCGTTATAAATGGCATTCGAGTTGCCCGTGTGGCACGGGTATTAGCCAGTGCGGTACAACCACTAGCCTGGGGTCTTTAACGTGCATCACTCAGTAGTGATACACGACCGCACGCCGGTACGATGCTCATCCAGATCGAAACGGGCAGGGGTGGGGATCGAACTAAGGAGTATTCACTGAAGGCCTCGTGTGCGCGGCTGCTAAGCGCGTGCTGATAGCGAGATTCCACTGATGTTTTGCAACGTGTATGCCGCAGCATTAAGATGGCTGGTATGAGCTCGTTCTGAGCATGCGCTCTGAACAGCGCGCGCAAGTATGGCGTCCAGTGAATTCCCCCTGTACAGCGCTGCAGGGACCCAGTGATCACTGCCACGTGGAGTTTAGCGAGCACGATCACGGCATGGCGCCACTACGTAGAGCCCCAAAAAATTATGTTTAGCAAACGAATTTTTTATTTCACCGGAGCGCAAACTTCCTCAATTAATTTCTCAACGACAATGCATCGAGAACTTCTATTAGCAGGTGGAGATTCACAAAGACATTACTACAATTTGTATTTATCGTTTAATTTAATCTCAGGGACGCTTAAAAATGGATGCTAAACAAAAAACCAAAAAAAAAAATTAGCTTTTTCTCGAAATTTGAGGCCCCGTAGAAGATTAATGAACACAAAATCAAAATATGTTATTCCGCGAAGCTGTTAAGTTTTTTTTTTTTTTTTTTTTTTTAGTATCTTTCGAACACAACCACTCTGACGCCAATAGGTTCAGTAGTTGCCGAGAATAACGACCAAAACGTTGCCATAGGAAATGCACGGGCCCTTCTACTGTGATACCGTCTTAGCAGTGCCCGTTAACATGTGCATTAGTGATGTCTCGTTAATATGAACACCTCCGTTCCCAACGAAAAGCGTACATAATCTGTCTATAATAGGGACAAAGTTGCACGTAATTTCCCAGTTGGTCTCCACAAATATTGTTTATATAGCGGGGTCTCTATTAACGGAGTCCCTATTAACGAGACATATCAGATATAACGTTGACCTGCAAAAATCGAACGTACCCAGGCGCGCTGGTTGGAAAATATCGTAACCAAGAAGTGCACATACAGCAGGAATAAAATAATCTACATGACACAAATTATTGTGTCGTGTTTAATATTTTACTCTTGTATAGTTTCAGGGTTTTAGATTATGATAAAACTGACGCAGAGTATAGAACATTCCATGAAAGGGCTTCTTTCTGGTGTTATTTTCAGGTTCATCCACATATTGCGCGTGCTTTGCTTGCCTTCCTTAGCTACAAACACGTACGTGCTTCCCCATGGAGGTATCGTGCTGGGCTGTGGTTTTGCGAGCATTCGTAGACGAATAACGAAACCGCAGGTCGACCCAAGGTCGACGTCCCCCGCTGTCCTCCCGCGTCGAAGACATTTGCTGGAGGCGGAACGGCGCTCGGCCGCCTAATCGTCGGGCAGACGAGCGCTGCCGCACGAGTGTGGCGGCGGGTGACCGTGCACAAACCGGGCCGGCGTGGGTCGGTGGCGGCAGCGTGTGGTCCACGCCCGAGCAGGGTCCGCCCTGACGCTGCGCAGGGAGGGCGTCGCCGCCGAGCCAAGGGGCATCAGCGCGATCTGCGTCTCGTCACTGGCCTTCCTCGCCAGTGGCCGTAAACCAGCCCCGGAGGATGAAAGAGCGCCCTGTGTTCACAGCTGCCGGAGAATGGGGCCCCGACGCCGCTTTCTCCGGCGACCGCCACAGCGGGGTGTCATCGCCTCTTCAAGTGGTCTGGGCAGAGCGGCCTGTCGGACAGGGCAAGACGTGGTCGACCGCTTCCTTCCTCACTCAGTGCCGCGAGAAACGATCAGGCGAGAGGCAAACCCGACCTTCGGCGAGCCAAGCAGCGGCTTTCGAAGGAGAGCTATGAAAACAGGCTTTCCACTGGATCTTCGCGTCTTACTTCGTTGTACGTTCGAATACTGTATACGACAGCAGGGACTGAGCAGTACCGCTGCAGTTGTGTTGACGATATTTTCCGCGTTTCCCCTTCGGCAGTTTCGGAGCGAAAGCTGCGAGTCTTGAGCTTTCGTAATGTTCGAGTGTTGCGTGTTGACGGACCATTGGTGCTCATCAATACACCGGATCTAGGCGAAGAAGCGTTTTGAGTCTCGAAGGCACGCATTGCTGTTACAGGAGGTGCTGCACTGCGGTGCAGACAGCGGGCCTATCGCGGGCCTTTATTCTGGGGCCCGTTCACACAGCACAGATCGCGGCCTGCTCACGTTGCGTGATGTTACAGGAACTTGCGTCTGCGTACATCGAGTGTCACTGGGACATCCGTGCTTCGTACGAAGCGTGGCAATCGATTCAGAGACTTCCACGCGAAGCAGGGACGGCCCTGTGAGTCATAACTCATAACGTAACGAAAGAAAGCGCAAGGAAACGCTCCTATGGGAATGGATCTTTACTCGGGACGCTGAAGGATGGAAAGATGCACAAGCCAAGTTGGCCACACCAAAGGAAAGCCGCTACCACACTCGGATGGTTTTCGTTTTGAAACGATGCTTTTAATATTGACATATTAAAATACTGTAAACGCCTTATTTTTCGCGGGCTCAATATTTCGCGATTTAGGTTTAAGCTAAAGTTTATGAATAATTCGCGGGTTCTAATTTTCGCGACGCGGTGGGATCTCTATACAGATTACAATCTGTTTACATTTTACCGGAATTGTTCGCGGGTTCTATTTTTCGCAAATTATAGGTTTTTCGTGAAATTCGCGAAAATTAGGTCCTCGCAAAAATTAAGTCGTTTACAGTACTCGAAATCGAGATTGTCTCGCATAGCTAGAGGCGTCCACAGTAGGCTGTTCATCTCCTCCTGTCGTACAGCGTTTCGAGCAATAACTCTTCCCGAACTCCATTGAGAATCGGAACAAGTTCAAGCCAGAGGTCACGGACTGTGACAGCGTGGAGGAGTTTTTAATGTGTTTGCGGAATTGTGTTTAGAAGAATTACTCCCACGTGATTCGATGCAACCGTTATCTGTTTCAGGAAACCTAAATGCTCGTCCTAGATGTCACTTCTTGAAGTTCGTCTGAAGATGTACTATCGCGGACAATATGAGCTGAAACTGCTGAAACAGCGCTCCGGCCGGCGCACGTAAAGAGGCGCACGTAGAGTTCCTGTATAGGGAGTATTCATTGGCGGCCATAGCTGTGTGCGCGAATGCTGAGCGCGTGCTGATGACGAGCTTCCACAGTTCTTTTGCAACGTGCATTCCGCACCATCAAGAGCGCCGGTCTTAGCAGCCTATTGATGTGAGCTCGTTCTGAGCATGCGCTCTAAACAGTACCCACAAATATGGCGTCCAGTGAATACTCCCTATAGGCTCTCTACGGGAGCCAGAGTTGCGCGTTCATGCATGGCATGTGGATTCAGCTCCTCACGTGACTGAATTCGGCGAATAGCAGCGCCGCGCGTTCGAGGCGCGCGGCGCGCTCAAAAGCCGGGGAACGTACGCCGGGGCGCGTGCAACGTCTACTTTGCTGCACGACACTTGATACGGCTCCTCACGTGATCGGATCTCGGCGAATAGCGGCGAGGGCGGCACGCGGCACGTGGAATCAAACGCGCAACTCCGGCTCCCGTAGGGAGCCTATTGGCGACGTGCGCGATCAAAGGCGCCGCTCTGGTCGGCCTGCTACGATTGGCCAAACGCTGACTATGACGTCAGCACAGGATTTCCCGCTGACGGAAATAAGACGAATGTGAGAACTTTAATTTTGACGGTGTTAGCAGTCTTGCTTTGAGAGCGGAAGGATTTCGAGCTTCCACCATGCTAATTACAAACACCATCGAACTTGTTGTTCGCGAGGTAATGACGTCACGAGAGGACACCATAGGAGGGCGCCACCAAAACATCTCGCCGCTAATAGACCTTTCCAATGTTTACAAAATCACAGTCCAGCGTGCGATCTTCACAGTCCAGCACGTGCGTGTTCGTCGCTTCGGAAAGCGAGCAAAGAACGCGCCATACGCACGAACACTCAAAATGGCACCGGCCACACGCTCTTTTTTAGAATGGTCTATAGGAGGTATTCACTGGCCGCCATATTTGAGGTCACTGTTTAGAGCGCATGCTCAGAACGAGCTCGCATTAATAGGCTGCCAAGACCGGCAATCTTGGTGGTGCGGAATGCACGTGGCGAAAGAACTGTGGAAGCTCGCGTTCAGCACGCGCTCCGCAGCCGAGCACACAGCTATGGCCGCCAGTGAATACTCCCTATTGGCGACGTGAGCGATCGATAGCGTCGCTGTGGTCGGCCCACCACAATTAGCCAAATGCTGACTATGACGTCAGCAAAGGATTTCTCAGCGACGCAAATAAGAGGAAAGTAAGAACTTCAATTTTGACGGTGTTGGCAGTGTTGCTTTGAGAGCGCTATGAACTCAGGCTTTCGCCATGTGCGCGAAGTGCTGAGCGCGTGCTGACGGCGAGCTTCCATAGTTCTTTTGCAACGTGCATTTCGCACCATCAAGAGTGCCGGTCTTAGCAGCCTATTGATGTGAGCTCGTTCTGAGCATGCGCTCTAAACAGCACCCACAAATATGGCGTCCAGTGAATGCTCCCTATAGACCTTTCCAATGTTTACAAAATCACAGTCCAGCGTGCGACCTTCACAGTCCAGCACGTGGGTGTTCGTCGCTTCGGAAAGCGAGCAAAGCACGCGCCATACGCACGAACATTCAAAATGGCACCGGCCATACGCTCTTTTTTGGAAAGGTCTATAGACCTTTCCAAAAAAGAGCGTGTGGCCGGTGCCATTTTGAATGTTCCTGCGTATAGCGCGTGCTTTGCTCGCTTTCCGAAGCGACGAACACGCACGTGCTGGACTGTGAAGGTCGCACGCTGGACTGTGACTTTGTAAACATTGGAAAGGTCTATAGACCTTTCCAAAAAAGAGCGTGTGGCCGGTGCCATCTTGAGTGCTCGTGCGTATGGCGCGTGCTTTCCTCGCTTTCCGAAGCGAGGAACACGCACGTGCTGGGCTGTGAAAATTGCACGCTGAGCTGTGATTTTGTAAACATTGGAAAGGTCTATTGGCGACGTGAGCGATCGAAAGCGTCGCTATGGTCGGCCCACCACAATTGGCCGATTACTGACTATGACGTCATCAAAGGATGTCTCATCAACGAAAATAAGAGGAATGTAAGAACTTCAATGTTGCCGGTGTTGGCAACGTTGCTTTGAGAGCGCAATGATTTAAGGCTTCTACGATGCCCGTTACAAACACCATCGAACTTATTGTTCACAAGGTAATTACGTCACAAAAGGTAACCGAACGAGGGCGCCACCGAAACATCTCGCCCGTGCGCGACCGAAAGCGTCGCTGTGGTCGGCGTTCCACGATTGGCCGAACGCTGACTATGACGTCGGAAAGGAGATTTATCATCGACGGAAATAAGAGGAATGAAAGAACTTTAATTTTGACGGTGTTGGCAGTGTTTCTTTGAGAGCGCAATGATTTCAAGTTTCCACCATGCTAATAACAAACACCATCAAACTTGTTGTTTGGAAGGTAATGACGTCACTAGGGGAAACCACAGGAGGGCGCCACCAAAACATCTCGCCGCTAATACAGGAACTCTAGGCGCACGGTACTACCTGCGCCGCCTGTCGCCTTGCTCCGCACACATGGCGCACCCTGAGTACGAGATACATTCTCATTTGCGCTCGCTGCGCCACTGCGCTCTTGCGGCCGTCTGCAAGCGAGACGGCGGGTGCGACAGCGGGCATGTGAGTTGTAGGGCGGCGGGGGGAACAAAATATTACACTTGTCGTCCCTCTTTTGGAATTGATTTACTTTACTCTATCGCGCAGAATCCCGTAGAAAGAACGCTGACTGGTGAATAAAAAATATTGAAGTGTCTTCATTTTCAGCTGCGATTATGGTTTTTGAAAGTCAGATCAAAAGACGCTGCAGGTTGTTTTGTTTGATTATAGGTGCATGCACAAAGTAGGACATCGTAAAATATAGGCCAAAGTCTGTATGCCGGATTTAGTCCAGCTCCAAAATATTTACTTTTTTTTCATTGATCACAGTTGTGAAAAAAAAAAAAAAACCGGTAAGGAAACATGTTACTGAGAAGGTTTTGTAACCTTGATTGGTATGAAAAGGTTCAAAATATTATTTCTTTATTACTGGGCTCACGTGTTTGCTTCAAACAAAACAAGTTGCTGACAAGACACCAGTTTTTTTTTTTTGTTTACAAATTCCTAGTCTTAATAAAGTGGGACAAACAGTCATATATTTGCCAGGAGAAGAAGCTTGAAACTTCATCGAAGGAATATTCGCAGAGGACAATGTCAGACAAAATATTAATAGTCGGCGTGGAAGTTCAACTGCACTATACAAGCAGATCGGGATCAAGGAGGCACCACACAAAAGTATGCGTGGTTAACGGCGTCAAACAGTATGTCGCAACCGTAGCATCAAGCTTTGTTCCAATCGGCAGAAGTCCGCTTCAGGGGGTCCTGAGGCGCAGTAAAACTTACAAAATAATTTAATACCGCGTCATTCTCCCCTGACCCGCGACCACGGCTCTCATCCTGTCTGGTAAGAAATCATAGAGCGCGACAACGAAGTCTGGCTCAGCCCGAAGCGTTGTTTCATTCACCTCATTGCATTCCACAATTTGTGGGCAGTGGCGCGGTGGAGGGGACGCCGTGACATGGCTACCTTGATGCGCCTCCAAAAGTTTTCGATGATATTCAGATCCGCTTTTTTGGGGGGCCAAGGCAGCTTCGTCAGGCAGCGCTGCTCGAGGAGATACGAGCGTAACAACGCATTTTCTACTTCAGCGCTTTCTTAAAATGCACTGAAATGCATGTTATCTAAAAATGTGAACATAGGGCTACACGGCACACGCATCGCGATGGTGGTTCCGTCGGCCAATATTTTCGCTAGCAGACGGCCGGAAGAAAGCAGCGGCGCAGTGAGCGCAAGTGAGATTTTATCTCGGCCCCAGGGAGCGCCGTGTTAAGGTAGCGATGCGACAGGCGGCGCAGGTAGTACCGTGCGCAAGCAAGAGCGTTGTTTCAGCTCATATTGTCCGCGATAGTACTTTGTCTATTACTAAGTTCGGTATAATCTACTTTAAATTATGTTTTCTTTGTCCGCGTATTGATCTGATGCAACACCCATGACTGCTATGGCTCTCGAACGTAAACCTTGGATGGAACAGCGCGGATGAACAGTCACACTCACATGCACACAGGAAGCAAACAGACTCACAGCGCTGACTTTCAACTCAGTTCTATATTTCTTCTTCCTCAAATCTTCAACTTTTTCACCTTTTCCGTTAATGAGAACAATTTAAATTTTTACACACCAGAGACCAAATATCCAAAACACATTAAAAATAACTAATAATTAAATAAATCATGCAAAGGCAACTAAAGAAATAATATTAAAAACTAAATTCAAAATTAAATTTAAAAATTTAAAGCGAAAAATTTCTCATCCCTATTGGTGCTTTGATGATATCTCTAGATAATCCGATTCTTTCTTTGACAAAGATACGGATGATACACTAACACATTGTTTGTCCAACCTGGCTATTTTTTCAGCTTCGATGATCTCTCGTGTCAGCTGATTACCACTTCTGGCTATGACAGTGCAATTACTCAGGTCCGCTGAACACCCGCAATCCCGGCAATGGATACCTAGATTCCCTGATATTACTCTGTTTATGTTATAATGATGCTCTCGTAAGCGGTCATTGAGACACCTCCCGGTCTGCCCGATATACTGTTTTCCGCATGAGAGGGGAATGGCATAAACCACCCCTTCAGAGCATAGAACAAAACGGGAGTGGTGCTTTTTGGTACAACTTAAGGTCCTATCGGAGGAAGAATTGACTTTTTTACATAAACTAGAGCGCTTGCATGGAGCAGAAAATACTACGTTAACGTTTACGCGGTTGCCTATCTTTTTAAGACCATGAGAAATATGGTAAATATAAGGCACAACCGCTGGCCTTTGGTTTCTGTCCCTCTTCTTACATTGGATTCAATTGGGATTTTTGATTTTCTGAAGGAGTTTTTCTGCGAGAGATATTAATACGTGATTAGGGTACCCCCCTGACAGTAGTCTAGCTATCTGCGCGTCAAAGCTGGTTTTAACAGTATGCGGGCATGACTTTGTGATGGCATTTTTAAGGCATAGGTTGACTACACCCCCTTAACTAATTTGGAGTGGGCTGATTGATAATGGAGGAGTGGCTTTTCCCCCCTCGGAGCGTATGTCCAACAAGTATGATGAGAAAGAAAACACAGTCTGAGGTCTAAGAACCTTAGGGACTCTTCAACCGGAAGTTAATGGGTTATGTCCAAAGGATCCAAAGAGTTCTCAAATATCGAGAGGACATTGGACACAGTACTTGAAATGTCGTTGCCATCAGGGGCCAAGAAAATAAAAAAATCATCTACGTAGCGGAACACTTACACAACTTTTGAAGTGTCCAAACGCCTTTGTAGGATGTTGTCCTGATGTGCTAGGTATAGGTCACTGAGACGAGGCGCAATGTAGGATCCAATGCAAACACCTTTTGTTTGTCGGTAGATGTGTCCATCCCACGTGGTGAAGTAGATTTCAAGTAGACTGTAAGCAATTCAAGAAAACCGCTTTGGGACATTCCTGAAGCCTACAGTCTACTTGAAATCTACTTTCACCACGTGGGATGGACACATCTACCGACAAACGAAAGGTGTTTGCATTGGATCCTGCATTGCGCCTCGTCTTAGTGACCTATACCTAGCACATCAGGACAACATCCTACAAAGGCGTTTGGACACTTCAAAAGTTGTGAAAGTGTTCCGCTACGTAGATGATTTTTTTTATTTTCTTGGCCCCTGATGGCAACGACATTTCAAGTACTGTTGTCCAATGTCCTGTCGATATTTAAGAACTCGTTGGATCCTTTTGACATAACCCATGAACTTCCGTTTGAAGAGTCCCTAAGGTTCTTAGACCTCAGACTGTGTTTTCTTTCTCATCATACTTGTTGGACATACGCTCCGAGGGGGCAAAAGCCACTCCTCCATTATCAATCAGCCCACTCCAAATTAGTTAAGAGGGGTGTAGTCAACCTATGCCTTAAAAATGCCATCACAAAGTCATGCCCGCATACTGTTAAAACCAGCTTTGACGCGCAGATAGCTAGACTACTGTCAGGGGGGTACCCACGTATTAATATCTGTCGCAGAAAAACTTCTTCAGAAAATCAAAAATCCCAATTGAATCCAATGTAAGAAGAGGGACAGAAACCAAAGGCCAGCGGTTGTGCCTTATATTCACCATATTTCTCATGGTCTTAAAAAGATAGGCAACCGCGTAAACGTTAACGTAGTATTTTCTGCTCCATGCAAGCTCTCTAGTTTATGTAAAAAAAAGTCAATTCTTCCTCCGATAGGACCTTAGGTTGTACCAAAAAGCACCACTCCCGTTTTGTTCCATGCTCTGAAGGGGTGGTCATTCCCCTCTCATGCGGAAAACAGTATATCGGGCAGACCGGGAGGTGTCTCAATGACCGGTTACGAGAGCATCATTATAACATAAACAGAGTAATATCAGGGAATCTAGGTATCCATTGCCGGGATTGCGAGTGTTCAGCGGACCTGGGTAATTGCACTGTCATAGCCAGAAGTGGTAATCAGCTGACACGAGAGATCATCGAAGCTGAAAAAATAGCCAGGTTGGACAAACAATGTGTTAGTGTATCATCCGTAGCTTTGTCAAAGAAAGAATTGGATTATCTAGAGATATCATCAAAGCACCAATAGGGATGAGAACTTTTTCGCTTTAAATTTTTAAATTTAATTTTGAATTTAGTTTTTAATATTATTTCTTTAGTTGCCTTTGCATGATTTATTTAATTATTAGTTATTTTTAATGTGTGGTGGCTATTTGGTTTCTGGTGTGTAAAAATTTAAATTGTTCTCATTAACGGAAAAGGTGAAGAAGTTGAAGATTTGAGGAAGAAGAAATATAGAACTGAGTTGAAAGTCAGCGCTGTGAGTCTGTTTGCTTCCTGTGTTCATGTGAGTGTGACTGTTCATCCGCGCTGTTCCATCCAAGCATGAATCACCAACTTGCCCAAGCTTCCACATTATCGAACGCAAACCAGCCGTATGCCTGGAAAAAAAAAAAATGCTGAACCACTCGCCGCAGGAAGCCATTTGGTCACCCAAATCTTTCGGTTTTATTTCGAAACAATTTTTCTCCTCTCCATTAGCGCTGCCTCAACAGGCTTCCTCCTTTCATGCACAGACAATCGCGGTGCTCATCTTCGGCTCTTGGATCTCTTCTAGGTCATGTGCGACCCCAACTTGTATTTGTCGTCTCCTAAGAACAAAATGCACGAGCTCCTGCGCCTGATCTCAGACGTTGTGTGTAGCACCGACAGAAGCGGCTTTCGACAGCTCCGTTCCCATGACAGGCGCTTAAATACTAGAGCCTTTTTAAAAGTGCGCCGTCTGGATGGTCTAGTTCTCAGAGTCCGCCATTGTTTAGGCACGTACTCTGAGCATGTATTGGAGACGAGGGCCACGTGAGCGCTCAGCGTGAACTCGGCTGAGCTCGTATCGAAAGCGAGTGCTGCTTCAGCGTTTGTCTAGGATCCAATTAGACGCCTCGCGCCCAACAAATGGCCCATGTTACTCGATAGAGTTTTGACAAGGGTCTATTACACACTGTGCATACGGTGTCTTGGCCAGTGGGTGTGCCGTCACTGTGTCCATTCCCAACGCTGATTCGCATCGTACTAATTCTGGCGACCCTTGGCACGACAGACAATGACTCCACCCAGACAGGAACAAACAATAAAAAAGAAAACGAGAACTTACAAGTATTGCACGGCACGAGCTCTTTCATTGGGGGCCGATTTCACCGAACCGACCCTCTGCATAGATTGACCGAAACCCTGACAGTGTAAACACTATGCTATAGCCATGCCGTTGTTGCGTCACGTGCCTCTGTAATACTGGATTCGCCGGGTTTAAGGGTTCGGCTTTCCCGAGTTAAACGACTTTCAAAAATGACACAAGAAACTAGAGGCCGTCGAGCAGGAAAAGAAAGAGGAACACGCGCGTTTTCTCCAGCTGTGCGTTAGGAAGCCGCTGATTTGAGCTGGTGCTCGATGTCCCACGCAGGGACATCGAGCCCCTTCTCGTACTCACGAGCACGCAGGTCACTTGAGTAGACGCGTCTGCGACCACCTCGAAAACAAGCTTGCGCCCCTCTAAACATCATCACTATACTTCGTTTCAGCTTAAGTCGAGACTAAAGTCACTGCATCCTGGGATACCAGGATCCAGTGACTTTAGTCCAGACGACTTTGATGCTACAAGCGCGAGCGTTTGGACCAGAAGAGCGCTTGCACTGCACGAGCGCGCGTGCTTGGCAGGGACGCTGAAAGCGCGGAGCTGGCGCTTATAGCATCGGCTGCGTCTGGGCTTAACGAAGTGGATGGACGCAGCGCCGCCTCGTGAGCATCGTGGACAGTCTCGCAGCATCTCAGACCTTTACTCAGACCAAGCGCGGCAGGCAGTGACGCCAACGCGTCTGGCGCTTTCAGACGGCTCTCGTCGAGCTTCAGTGAGCCTTGGGGCGAATTCCACTAACGACGACGTCATTCACAGGCCTTGTCTTCAAAGTGCCTCGACATGGCGGACGCGACGCCCCTGGGTCGCTCCACGACGAAGAGGTCGACGCGGACCGCACGTATACACGGCATTTTGTGCCCCCGCCCCACACTGCCGGGAGGACGCGAAGCGGTGTACCGTCGCATGGGGTGGATCCTGACGAACGGCGCTGTATGTGCAGTGCACGAAGCTGAACACCGCAGCAAGTTGGCACAGGTCGGTTGGCGCCATGCCTGGCTCATCCACGGGGCGCCGCCTTCGTGGGAGGCGGACAAGCGCTGTGTTTAACCCACGAGCTAAACCTCAACGGTTTAGCTGGTGGGCTTTTCAATAAGTTTACGATGGATTCCTCATACTTGTTTCCGGCTGACTTCACAAAAAATCTTGAAGCTGGTTTTGAAACTTCACTGAAGCTTTTTTACTTAAGTGTACGGTCGGCGAAAAATAGGTCAATAGAACTTGAATTTTCAACTTTCAGTTAGATTGGACGTGATTATGTTCACCGAAACATGGTATTCCGACGAAGCTGATGCGTTTAATTTGCCGTCTTATAAAAGCTCCTGTTTAAACCGGTCTGCAAGTCGCGGTGGAGGTGACTGCCCATTGGTTGAAGAAAATTATGATCAAACGTTCTGCGTTACGAGTGAACGAGTGTGTACTTCCTTTGTGTGCTCCTTCCTGCTAAAATCCCGAAGGGATTGGAAGCATTTTCAAATAAATAAATAAACAACTTGAGATTACAAATTGCAATCTCTGATAGCAGATAAGTGTTTATCGCCCACCGGATGGCAATATTGTGATTTGTTTTTACGTTTTTTTTTTTTCTGGAGGCTTCTGGTATTCGGTAGTGACAATAATTTCCGAGTGATAATCGGTGGGGCGTTCAATATCAATACGCTAGTTGATAGCACGCCTAAAAATGAGTTTCAATACTTGTACCGCCAACACGAATCACAGTTCACGCAGAAATTATAATCGACCTTCTTATTACAAACATCGATAATACACGTCTAAAGGGAGGAATATTTAGCCCCCCTATCAGCGATCATCTCCCAATATTTATTTGCATAAAAGAATCTTTTCACCCAAAACGAGACATTTGGTCATTAAGACAATCGCAAAGCGTCGCGCCTGATAATCTTGCTATGTTCAACAACGATATTGAAAGCGCGAGTTAGAATGAGGTTCTGGCAGAGACTGATCCCAATATAGCTTATAATACTTTTTATTAGGTTTCAGACGATCTATGCGAAGGATTTTCCCTATCAGATATGTAATCATCGCGTTAATTCGAAACCGAGACTTCTATCCAAAATTATTCAAAATATTCAGCTTTTTAATAAATTTAACAAAACTAGAAATCAAGAGGATTTAAAAAAGTCCAAGTCGTATAGAAACCAGCTATCAAAAGAAAAGCGATACGCTAGGGCACGTTATTATCACAACATTTTCAGTTATTACTCGACAATTGGAAATGTTGAGGTTCTTTGGAAAAAAAGAATACGATTTTACGGGGTAGTCGAAACAATGAACAGTTAAAGAAGGTGTATATAAACGACGTAGAAATAGAAAATGCTGCTTTAGCTGATATGTCTATTGAGTATTTTGTAAATTTAGTTAGTCTAAACTACGATGATGATACTTCTGAGTATAATAAAAAGAGAAGTGCAAATTCAATCTTTTTTTTGGATCCGGTTGACGATTCCGAGGTTTTTAAGGCATTTATGAATTTAAATAATACCCGTAGCAGAGACATAGATGACGGAGAGAGACACAGACGCCCTGCAATGATGCCTTACGGCAATGCAGGATATTTGTTTTTGTAAATAAGAAAAAAATATGCAAATTATACCTGTGAAATGTGCCTTACACCTAATTGTGCCTTATTTAATTTATATGTTTGATTCATGTATATCTGAAGGCGTATTCCCTGAGCGTATGCAGATATGAAAAGTATGTGCGCTCATTAAAGACGTGATAAAAATTATAAAAATAATTATAGACCAGTTTCCATACTACCTGTTTTTTTCAGAAGGGCTAGAAAATCTTATTCACGTACGACTTTCAAAAATTTTCGATATGCATCAGCTAATTACAAAATCCCAGTTTGGATTTCAAAAGCACCGTTCCACTGAGCTTGCTTTACTCGAAGAAAATGAATTTATTTTACGGAATTTAGAAGATAGAAAACTAGTTTTGGAAGTTTATATTGACTCTAGAAAAAGCTTTCGATTATTTGAACCACAAGCTCCTCTTACGAAAACTTGAATGTTATGGAGTACGCGGATAAGGCCTGGTTTCATTGTAATCATATGTAGAAAATCGTAAACAATATGTGCGCTGTAATTTTTCGTTCAGAGACCAATAGTCTCTGGAGTACCGCAAGGACGTATCTTAGGCCCTTTTCTCTTTAACGTTTTGTCCGATATATAACACCCCAAAACTAAATTTCGACGTTCAGTCTACTGACGTCAAGCAGGTGATACAAACTTTTACGAGCGGCTTGAGAGCTGTTGAATATAAAGCACTAAATAGCTGATGTGCGCATCAAAGAACCTTGATTGTCGTACTGTAGCCTTTAATGAGTACATTAGCTATTTTAATAAGTTGTATCGGTGGACTATCAAGCCGCGTGTGAAATTTGGTATCGTCGGTTCGACGTCGGTGGACTGAACGTCGAATGGTTGTTTTGTGGTGTTACATATGGGGCAAGGGGTGCACCCATACACCCCCTAATTCTGAGAGTACGCGGAGAGGTGATCGAATCCATCTGAGATCCAGGGATGTGTCCGACTCATGGGTCGTGCCCATGAGTGTCGGGGTGAATGGTCTGGTAAGGAGCGTGAAATTGCGGTTGTCGGTAAAAGAACCCAATTTACGGCCTAGTAATACTGAGCGGACGTAGCCCCAGGTGGAATGAGGGCAGTGAAAGTATATAAGAAGAAGGATAGTCCCGCGGGCACGAGAGGCGGGGATGAGGGTTTGTAGTGGTGGGAAGGGCGCTGAGGGTTGGTTAGGGGCCCAGAACGTGTTGATGATGGTGAGACGATGGTTGCCTGCGAGAATGGAGGTGGTGACGTGTTCCTGAGGGGGGGGGGGGGGGGGGGTGTTGACATGCGTGGTATATTCTTGTGCAGTAGGGAGGTCTTTGCCAACATAGATAAGAGTCATGGTGGAGGTGGTGCTATCATTTGCAGTGCCGCGACGACGATGAGCGATGCTCTGGGGAGAGAACAAGTCATAGTCTCGTAGGGGAAACACTGAGTCGGCTTGTTGATTGACGAGAATGTCTGGTTGGGTGTCCGTGAGTGTCATGTGGTTGAGAAGGATGCTTTTCTTTCGGAGTCCACGGCAGTCTCACTGCCAGATGATGGTGGATTGTGATAGACGAGGAAGGTTTCGAGGCGAGGGTGTGTCCGCCACGGTGCACAGAGTCGCGTTCGTGGGTAGAAGCATGTGTACTCTCGTGGGGATCGCGATCATCTTCTAGGACGGTAACACGAGTAGCGAGGCGTTGACGGGTATCGAAGCGAGAGCTTGGTTTAGGAGGGAGGTGATAATTTGTTGAAGAAGGGATGGGAGAATTTGGTCTAATGTAGTACGTACTATGTTTAGTACGGCAGAGTCTGAAATGGTGGGTTGTACTGGTTGGGGGGAGGAGGTGGTGGGAGAATGTGAACAGGTGTTGGGGTTAACGGAGTGTGTAGAAGGGGAGGTTGGGCCACTCCCCAGTATGGCGGGAGGGAGTCCTGGCCGACGATTTAAGGTGAGGAAGTGGGTATTTGGTGCGATGGAGGCTCCGAATGTGTGGAGTGTCTTTGGCGCTGGAGTGGCAAGGAGAACCGCACCCGGGGGAGACGAGGCTGGTGGGGGCGCCTGGGTCTTGGGTTTTCTCGAGTGGCTACGACTGCAGGTCTAGGGGCGATGGGGAGATCGGGCAGGTCCCCTGCTGCAGCCGCGACTGCGCCACGAGGCGAGCGAGGCGAACCGGTTGGAGGGAGGCAAAGCGGGTCGGGTCTCCTCTGCGGAGGCCTTTATGGGTGAGCCTTGGTTGGTGATCTACCGGTGACGCACGACCCTGGTTTGCTCTTATAGCATGTGTCGCCGTGACGCGTGCAGGGCAGAAGGGGTCCGTCGCCGGGTGTTCCCCGTTGTAGTTGAGGCATCGAGGTTTACAGTCGTAACGAATGGCAGGAGGGGTTTTGGCTTGGAGGGAAGCATGATCCACAGGTGTCGCAGCCTACGAACGCGCTGCGGTTCGGGCAAACGAGCTTGTTGTTCTAGGTTGAGGGAGTGTAGGCAGAGCGAGAAGGAAGCGAGAAAAACTACGCCAAGGCGCTCGTTGCTTGCAATGGGAGGCGAGAGGAGGAAAGGGGCTGCTACAGAGCGGGCGTCTGCTCTCCTGCAGGCAACATTGGCGTATTTCCACTCCCAATCCTCTCCCTCAGGCGCCGCCATTAAATTGCAAACGCTCTCCAGGTTTTGAGTTGCGCCCACCCTTACTAGAGCCTCCCTAGATGAGAGCCATATTGATGAGAGCCATATTGATGGGTGCCCCCCCCCCCCCCCATAAGCCGTCAAAGTGGTGTATAACGTACACGGCAAAAATGTTCCGTAAAAAAAAAAGTAGAGTTTTTTATTAAAAGCCAGGGAGAAGCATCTGTGATCTGAAATACTAATGACTTGTCCGTTAATCTAAAGTTACGATTGTTTAAACAACAACGAAAATTGTTTAGGACAAGCTGAAAATGGTTTTATTTGGTTTTGACTAATAAACAACGGTTCTCAGTATTTACAGAATCCTTTATTGCAATGTCCAACAACTTGCGATCAACTTTCTGAAAGGGCGTGGCGCTAGTTACCGCTCAATTGAAGAGGCACGAGGCGAGATTTTTGTCAAGTACAGTCAAGCCTGAAAGTATATCTTCATCTACCCATACCCACCATACGATACTACGATACTGGGCATATCTCCGCTCGCTCGTTTTGCTACCTCGTAGTTGTTAATTGGTGCTTCCCGAGGTTCCGCTTGTCCTACGTTAAAGTACCTCGTTTTTCCGGATGGTATACGGGCTTTCCTTATTGTAATCAAAACGATGAGTCTGTTCTGCCTTTTTTAGACACATTCATTGGGGACTGTCATTTAAATGTTCGCATTTTTTACGCTTATTTCCTCGAAAGAAACAAAACATGGGATTTGCGTCGCTTTAAACTTTCGGGCTCAATGATGGTCGCCGCCATCTCAGTTGATGTTCGTGCTTGATATTCTCACAGTTGAAAGCTCAAGTCGGGGGCTCGTTTGGATCTTGTGTCGTGTCGCGAGCTGGCTGATACGCGCGGTTCGTCGTTCGTAGCGATTGGGAGGCTATTCTCGCGTGCAGGCAGGCAAGAGTGTTGCAGTAAAGCACGTGACATTTGGTCTGCATTTGGTCGTGACGGGATGTAGTGAATTGAGGTTGGCAAACTGACACCAAAACCGTGAGCAATGAGTTCCCAAAATGCTTTGCGAGGAAGCAACTTGTGGCTACAACGACACAACGCGCATCAGTATAATGACAGACATCACTCGTAGTTCGGAACTGCAATGTTTTGCGCAGATAGAATAAAAATATATATAAAAAAAGAAGGTTCCGACAAAAAGAAAATAAATGAAGTAATTCCGAATTTAAGCAAATCTGTAAAGCGATCGACACTAAAATTACCCACAGGTCAGGAGATGGCCCCTTGCGGCTTTTCATGTGGAAATGGCACTCCTGGATCCTTAGTAAAGTCCAATTCGAAGTCTGATTTCCCGGTGAAAGTTGAGGAAGAGACGCCGGTATAGCTTTTGTCGGGCTGGTGAATGGAAACTTGCCGCCATATTCGCACCGTAGAGGAAATTGAAGTATATCCAGAGTGCAGTTTTAACAAAAGGGGGTTAAAGAGGGTTAACTTCTAGACTTCCCGGTACCAATATAGCGTAACCTATGAGTGTAGGGCAGAGTAGCCACTAAAAACAAAAAACGATGAAGCTAACAAAAAAAAAAAAACAATGTCTGATACGCACACCGTGGCTCGTTTTGTGACCGACATTGGAAAATAAAAACAGATCCGAAAAGGAAAAGCGCAAGACGAGCGCTCGTCCAGTCTCCGCTTCTCTATTTTGCGTTTTTTTTTTTCTGCGTGACCATCTACTTTACCAGTTAATTTTGATTTCCTTTATTACGAAAAGCTATGAGCAAAGCGACAGATATTCACAAAAAAGGAAGTGGGTTTTCAGATACCTTTTCAACTTGGGCGACATATTCAAGAAGTTCATCGCAATTGAGTAAGACAAGGGAGGTAAAGCCTCGATGAATTCGTAGCAAAAATGTAAGATGTGTAAAAAAAAATAAACACTTGAAAACATGGTAAAATGTATGAGAACTTATACCGAATGTTTTTTTTTTAGCTGCACCAATTTTTTATATTAAGGGGGAAAAGTTAAATGAATGTGGTTTTTTCACTCTTTGTTTATATGGCTCGGCGGACATTTAACGGCAATATAACCGCCACTATTATCACGCTAATTAACTAGACTTCGTTAATTAACTTTTCAATTACTGTATTTAGGGTACATGTTTATATTATAAACTTTGAGATAGTCGTCTGCTAAGACTGTTCCATTTTATAGAATTCGCGTCATCATCCCGTATTCCGCGATATTCCCCAACTTTTGCGCCTTTATCCGACTAATGTAGCAAAGTTCGGCTATAGTTTTTTTTTTCTTGGCTTTACCATTACGTGTAATGAATAAACTATTATTATTATTATTATTATTATTATTATTATTATTATTTTTATTATTATTATATTCACATTCACGGGATAAAAATACGTCAAAATTCACATTTAACTCGTTTTTGTCAAGAAGTGTTTCAGCTTCCCTTTAATTTGAGTTTTAATTCAGAGTTGATTTCCTCTAATGACTCAAATCAAACCTTTCCAGCAAAGATGACACCGAAACTATTTTCATCTACCGTTTGCGTATCATTTGATGCTTCCAATGTGCATTCGGCTCGCGTTTCATTCAAAGAATCATCAATCGAGGAAGATTTATATCAGGCTAAAGACGAGCAAAAATCAGTGGCTCTTCTGAGGAAATCGGAGCGTTGAGCTGATTTTCTGCCGTACGAGCGAAATAAAATTAAATAAAGCTTTTTAACTACCTGAAAAAATCGAGTTTTAGTATGGCTGTGTTTAGAGAAATAAAGAGTCGCTAATTAATCTGCACTTCAGGTTACGGTAACTCCTTCTTCCACATTGTTTTCAGTGATCGGGCGGATTTATCAATCAATCGGCAACGTGTAAAAATACATTTAGCGATATTCACTATTTTCTAGCTAAAGTTATTTAAGTCGAAGTAATCCGATATAAATCAATAAAATATGAAATTTATTTCTTAAATTAATTTTCTCCACTGTGATCGTGAATGATTATTTTAGGTAAAAAAATCGAAGGTAAAAAAAATTGTAGATTCCCTCGAAATAACGGTACAATAGAATGATTTTGAGCACTCAAATGGTTGTTTTGTTCAGGCTCCAAAAATCTTTTGAAATTATATCAAATACCATGTAAGCCAATACTGGCAACTCCCGCGGATCACAGGCGAAAAGTGATCGCAGCGCCCTTAGCGAGCCCGGAGTCTCCGCTAGCAGACGAATTCTCCACAACGCATTGGTTTTGCCTATCTCCGTGCGAGGTGACCAACGAAAACAAATTGCCACGGGTATTCGCTGCTTTGAACGTTAAAAAGTAGGTTTCACCTATGAGTCTGGGACATTTTCTTAGCGTGGGAAAGATGTCACAGCTTGTAGGGTGCACTTTTCGGGCTCTAATGAAGAAAACACAGTCACAACTTACGTAAACCAGGCAAAACACGAATGTAGCTTCGCTCTGTTTCTTTGGAAAGGGCAATGTAAAAAAAATGGTTAGAACATTGCTACGTTTCAACTTTACTGCTCATATCGATCAATTCGTTAAACCATTCGCTAATCCCGATTGTCTCCGGAAGAAGAAGCAAAAGATAATTTCGAACAACGTACTAACGTTACTGCAATGTCAGTGTGCTTTGGAAGAAGTCGATTGTGCACATGCAAATTCGACGCTCTTACTAAAATTAATAAAAGCGGAGCTACAAAACAAACAAAAAAAAAAAAAGAAAAAAAACACCCATTGGACGGTCGTGCACCTCCTTCCATTTTTCTAAGTCTACTTTCTTTTTATGTTTGAGGCGACGCTACGCCGCCGCGGTCTTTCTTCCTCCTGCGTTTATCTGTTTTGTTTGCTTTTTTCTTTCTTGTGTTTACTTGACGTTCGAACCATCGCGTATTTTGCTTTGCCTTGTTTGGCTTATTTTTTACTTTCTTTCCTTCGCTTCGTCGCTTACTACCACCGGTTCGTCTGCTACGCTATGCCCGGACATTTGGAGGGCCGTCTGCAACTTTGTTGTTGATGTTGTTTTTCCACTGTCGTCTGTAGCCTCGTTTACATGAAAGCGACTTCAGCGCATCGACTCCACTCGTTCTTCGAACAGCCGACGCGGCAACGTTTACATGAATGCGCACCAAGCCCTACACGAAGGTGGCGCCACGCTGTGTCAAAGCTCGAAGTTATGCAGTTCCGGTGGTTCCGGTTCCGGCACCAGCCGCACCACGTTTTCCGGTGCATCGCACGTGGAGTCCTTTCGACGCGTTCAGTAAACTTAAAGATCGTGCCCGCTGTCTTAGGTGCTGTGGAAGAAGTTACGAGACGGAAGAAACATCAAAACCCAAGCGTTTAGGGCTCCAGGCCGGGCCGCCGGGTCACTCTGGACCAGAGGCGACGTGTGTGCGCACGCTTTGAGGAAGCCTCCGCGCTTCGCCGCGCCAGACCTCGCCGATCGCGACCGGACCAACCGGACCCCGAGTCCGAAAGGCTCCTCGCAGCCAGGAACGGCACCGAGGTAGGAGCTGCTCGTTCTGAGCTACCATGCAGTGCTCTACAGTGCTCGAAGCTCTCGGTGTCGTTCGTGCTTGCGCCGAAGCCTTTGGGATCCCTTCGGACGTGCAAGTCGTACTTCGCAAGGCTTGGACGGGGGCCGCCCTCACCGAGCAGCTCCGCTATATTCCGCTTACTTATGATGGCAATAAAAGCTCGCGTTTGTTCTTGGGAAAAAATTGCGGGCGACCGTACGGGACCGCTCTCCGCGCCGCCGACGAGGTTGGCCGCCGCCATGTTCTCAGCTGTTCACTCGCTCCCGAAGCGAGCGCCTTCCCATAATCCTCCCCGTTCCAAAATGCGATGCGACCTCCGTTTACATGGGCTGAATGAATGCGCACTCGCCATCTCGATCCACCTCTGTCTAGCGACTTGAATGCGATGCGCTTTCTTTGCGCATTATGCCGTTTACATGACCGCATTGAATGGGACAACTGGATTCGATGCGACTAAGTCGCATTCATGTAAACGCGGCTTGTGATAACTAGAGGCCGGATTTTTAGGCACTAAAAAAGCACGTTTTAGGCGCCAAAAATACGCGGCAAAAACAACGTTTTAGGCACTAAAAATAATAAAATAGGCGCAATAAATGTTTAGATAAATGCTAATAATTTCAAGTGAAGACGAGCGAACTGTAAGCACGACAGGAAATCCAAAAATGTCATTGCCATGAGGCCACAATGGCAGTAACAGTTCAATTCAATTCTTTATTTTTCTCTCATAACAAGTTCTATACATTGACCTTAGACGTGAAATTGCCCCGTAATACCTCTGGGCTAATGGCGATCAATTGGCTTAATTTCACAAGCGCATTGCTTACATACATGTTCAGATGCAAAAGTCACTCAAGCGTCGCATATTGTGAAACAGGCAGGAGAAACAATACTTGAAATATGGTAATACTGATTTATAAAAGCGCAAAGTTATGTCTGCCTGACGCAATTAAATTACAATAAAGCAAGAAAATAATAAATGCAAGATAGACAAGGTTTGTTAAGAAATTAACATGTTGTTACGTGAGAACTTACGTACAAACTTTAGCAATTTTCTACAGGTGCCTTAATTATACAGGCAAGACCTTTCAACACTGCCAAATACACATACGCTCATTCGAAATATAAATATTAAGAATTGTGTTTGGACAGAACGCGGAACCTAGTTTAAGAATCACTATGAAAATTATAGAAACAATAGGTAACTACCAGCATCTCCAGATTTCCGGGTTCAAAATTGTGCCTCTTGTCACTGAGAATGAGTTTGTACGCGGAGAACGAACGCTCGACGTCGACAGATGTGATTGGTGCGTACTTATACTTGGGAAGATTCGATGGGTTAATTAACACTGGGATCCTACAGTGCTCACCAGCAAGGACTTCTGAAGCTTCTTTAAGGACAGAAAACCCCTTGTTTTTGTCCAAGACCGATTGCAGCTTCGCACGTGCCTTTTCGGCGACGGGTCCTTCGGGAACGGTGGCGATTCTTTCCTGTGCGTGGAGAATTAGCGCAACGTTCGTAACAAGAGTTTCTTCCCGCACTTTCAAGTTTTTTGATAGAATCCGCTAAGAACGTGAAGTTGGCGCAAAGGCACGCGAGGTCTCCTGGAAGGCTATTCACGGAGAGGACAGCTTGAGCCTTTGTGACTGCAACACTCTCGTCAATTGGAAGGCCGTTGATCACGGCCTTGATGTCCGAAAAGTAGCAGTTGTAGTACTCAACAGCTTCTAGCCACGTTCCCCATCGTGTGACGACAAGTTCTGGCGAAAGGGGCACATCAGGCAGCATCTCCTTGAAGACGCGCACGCGAGAGGGTGCCTTCAGGAACACGGCCTTGGCTGAACCAATAAGCTCGTTGACGTCAGTGAAGTGCTCCCTCAGTTCCTCGCAAACACGATGAAGCGCATGCGCTAGGCAGGTGATATGGAGCATCTGCGGGTAGAAGGCCTTCAGGAGATGAGCGGCCTTGTGCATGTAGGCTGCAGCGTCTGTGTAGAGAAACAGAACCTTGGTGGCCTCGACTCCTGTAGGGTAAAGAACCTTTAGGGATGCGTTTACAAAGAATGCTACAGACTCCCCATTTGTTCACTCCAAAGGTTTCGAACACACGAGGAAAGCCCTTGTCTTCTCGTGCGCCGCAAGCTTCCCAGCAAGAAAGTGAGCGACAATGCGCCCTTTGACGTCTGTTGTTTCGTCTACGGTAATCCAAATGCAGGAGTCGCCAAGCTCTTCTCTGATTCTTGCTAATGTCTGTTCATACAAAGGCCGGAGGTAGTTCTTCCTCAAAGTAGACTCAGACAGCACGTTGTGATTGCAGTATTTCTGTAGAAAATGTTTCAGCACGGGATTTCCAATTTTGGTCCAAGGGATGTCGGCGGCAGCGTCGGCACAGGTGCGTCTCTCCTCCACTCTCCTCCTCTCCTCTCTCCGATAGCGAACGCGGTCTCAGTCGACGGTCGTCCGTGCTCCGTTTGCACTCTCTCGCAGTACTCGACGATTGCTTGATGCGACGGTTCCTTTAGACAATCAACCCAACGGAAACACCAATGGAACCACCCAGATGCGTTGCATCACACCAGGGTTCCCGCGAGGGGAGGTGGGCGTAATTTTTCCCCATCACTTTCTTTGCCCCTGACGGTATCATCGTTCCCCTGGGGAGTAGAGTTGTGCGTCCACCGCCAAGTCCTGCGGAAAGCCACCCGTAAAGCATGCAGAAACCGCCGCTCCGGTTGCACCGGCGCAAAGGGAGGGGGGGGGGGGGGGGATTGTTATAAAGAGACCAGGTTCAAACCCATTAGAATTCAGAACAGTAAATATTTCCAGGTAGAATGAATAAAGATATCAAATTGCACTCGAAAGCGAAACTTGACGCTACATAGTGCTGATTTAGGCGCCAATTTGAGAAAAAAGGCATTTATAGGCATTTATCGGAGTTTAGGCACCAACACCCAAAATAGGCATTTATAGGCACTATAAAACCACCATAAAAGCCATCCTTGACCTCCAATTCGTGCTCATATATCGAAATGGGGCAATAGGAACGCAAGGAAAAAAATAGGCATTTGCCTAAAATCCGGTCTCTAGTGATGACATTCCAAATGAATTTCTCAAATTTCCCAAAACAAAGGCAATAGTGAACCTACGACATTGCTTTCACAGCATCATTAAGAATCAAATAATCCCAGGGGCCTGGAAGCAAGCCAATAAAAAGTTGATCCACAAAGAAAAAGGAAAAGTCCCGACAGACCTAAATTCATACAGGCCGATATCAATCTGAAGCATTGCCTACAAGTTGTTCACAAGTGTGCTAAACAGAAGACTGCAAGACATATGCAAAAACACCCCGAGAGAGGCACAGAGTGCATGGTTTTAAACCGAACCGACGGACAAGTGACAACTTATTCACACTGAGCCAGGCCAAGAAATGAAAAATCATGACAGGTCCGAATTATTCTTGACCTTTCTCAACCTTGAGAATGCATATGATGCTGTTCCCAGTGACACAACCTGGAGGAAACTATTCCTAATTCGACTTGAATCTTAAGCCATCAAACTGCTAGAAAATCTATACAGCAACTGCACAACATTC
Organism: Ixodes persulcatus; assembly: GCA_013358835.2. Lineage (NCBI taxonomy): Eukaryota > Metazoa > Arthropoda > Arachnida > Ixodida > Ixodidae > Ixodes > Ixodes persulcatus. Next base: position 183,325 of record JABSTQ010009819.1, on the reverse strand, counting down.
TCCCATTTTGGTCCATACAAATCTGAGGCAGTTAAGACATAGACTGGACAGAGACAGAAATGCCTGCTGTCTCCCACCCTCTTCAACATCTACATCAATGAATTGGTCGCTGAGCTGGAGGAGAAGGGTCCCGGGCTCCGCTTCACCACCGTCACCAATTAGGGAGATGATGAGTACCCAAAGATCCCGTGCTTCGCCATTGCAGACGACTTTGTGCTGCTCGCCGAGTTCGAGGGAGATATGGGGCACCTATCTTGCAGTTTCTCTGCCGGGCTCGAGATTGGACTCCACTTAGAGTGAAGGGCTAAGGGTATAGTACCCAGCACCTCCACCAGAACATACGATCACAGCGGAGCGTGGCCTGGAAATTTCCAGTATAGTAAAGATTTATAAAAGAAAGGACTGGACCAAGCATTCGTGACAGTATAACAAAACTGACAGAAGAAGGTCTATCCTCACCAGTAAAGAAGCTGCACTGCTTTAGCGGCATTCTGTCCGAATAAGTCCTCTCCGGTGTTTTGACGACCGCCGTGGACGAGCTAAACTGGATGTGAGACCGCTTTTCTGGTAATGAGCCGCTGCAGACTGTCGTCGCAAAGCGGCGTGAACGTGTGGGCTGGGTACGTAACACGCGCGATGAAATGTCCATGCAGCTTGCCATTTGTGTAATGAGTGTTGATAAAACATTTGTGTCGACGAAACGTGCGGCAGATCAGCGGATTTAATACCAACTGCAACACCTGTGCTCCGTGAAAATGCACGTACGCCAGAACAATTTAGGAAGCAGCACAGCATCTTCGAACACGGCACGGGAACTACCAGCTTCAAGGCAGTTCTTCGGTGCGCGCACAAACGAAGTCAGCCTTCGGTCATTTGAACGAAGCGTCACCACGATTTTATATCGCCAAGCACGACACGCGCAATTTCCGTAGCTTAACTGTGTATCCAAATACATTGCACACGCTTAACTGTAGACCTTGAAGATTCTGATGGTCAACGAGAGCACACAAATGTCGCGTTAACATTTATCCTAGCGGTATACCCGAATCAATCCGAGGTCAGAGCAACGCAGGGCCGATCGTCTTTTTCGTGGCAATATCCCCGTCGATCACCAGCGAAATGCACGCCGTTCCTCCGCATTTCCACGTTACACCTACGTGAGAGACCACGGTGAACTCTGGGAGTCGTTTTCGACCGGCTTCACATGCATGACGGCTCCCGCATCTGAAATCAACTCGCTGAGACCAAGACAACGAACAACGCATCCGACAAGATTCGGCCAATGCTCCGGCCCAGCTGGGGCCAGCCGCTGCCTGGGCGCTGCCATCTTTCCTGTGACGTCACGTATTTAAATTTGTCACGTGACGAGTAGTCACATTTGCGTACAATGGCAACGGCCTGGGTGGGGTCATTTTCGAGTGCAGAGCGGAACCCTCGTCTGTCGCTCTAAGCTCCCTCTACCTCATTGGTCTACTTACACACGGATCGCAAGTGTTTCAAGATTACCCGATAGATGGCACCAGCGTGCCAATCTGCTCGCTTGTCGTAAGCAGTCGTAAGCAGTTGCACAACGCACTTCATTATCACTAAACAAAAAAAAAATGTGTGAACCTGCCCCTAGGCGTTTGCATACGCGCCAATCACTATAGGGCTTCTAACCTTGGCGACCTGCGCAGGTGTCGCATGGGGCATGCTGTACGTCTGCTTGGGCATCACCCTGTACTACAACGTCATCTTGTCGTACACACTCAGCTACATCTACTACTCTACCTTCAAGGTGCTGCCCTGGTCGCACTGCGATCCCAAATGGGCCGACGACAACTGCTACATCCGCAAGGAAGGAGTGGTAAGCAAGCTCCGCCTCCTCAGCACTCGCCAAAACATTTATTTTTGTAATCTACCATTGCTTCTAAGTTCAGCCTGTACTATGCAATCACTTATTGCCACCCGGTGAATGATTGACGGGTAGCGATTTCCCTAACTAGGCCTCTGAGGCCTAGTTGGAAAAAGGGAGGACGGGGAGGGGAGGGTGCTCAAAACGCTGGTCGTCTTCAGACTGAGTGCTTCAGGCGCGGTGAATGATGCCGGTCTGTCTGGTGAAGAGAGACTGAGCAGCGTTTGCCTCTCCTGTATTGTGTTCGTCGGGGTGACCCTCTTTGCATTTGCAGTTCGTGACGGAATAGCTGTCGGAGCAGCTGGTCTGCAGCAAATCCACATATCAAGCGCCTAATGTTGGGGGTGGGGGCTGCGTCATTACAATCCGGGCAAGGGATGTGTCTCACCGGTTCATTTGTGACCGTGTCGTGCGCTTGGGTGTCCTTTGCTGCGGGGCGACCTCTGCGCGGCTTGTAGTCGCTCCATCGGGCTAATACGTTTGAAGTTCGTGCGAATCCAGCCCGCGCTTTATGAACGAGAGCTGGGCACGCCCGTGGAAGGTTTCTAAACAGCTGGTGTTTCAACGATGGTATCTGGGCTTCAGTAAGCGACTTGGAATGGGCTCTACATATTCGTAGCTCCTCAAGCGGGTCGAGTAGTACCCGGTTGCCTGGTGGTTGAGCCTGGCGTCCCAGGTACAAGCTCACCCAAGTCTCGACGGAGGCGGTAATTCCTCAGTACCTCGCCTGCCACTTCGTGGGCGGGCTTGTCACCCGCGTTGCCGTCCGTGTGCCCCAGGGGCCATGCAATCGTGACGTGAACATCGTTTTCGGTCAGAAGCCGTTAACACATGTGCTGGACGGCCGACAACGTGGAGAGAGCCGTTGTTACTCTTGTGAGGGTGTCTATAGCTTTCTGTCTGTGTAGATGCACACCTTCTCGCTGCGTTAGTTCATCAGCGACTGAACCGCTAGACGCATGGCTTCGAGTTCCAGCGCGTGTATATCCTGAAACGCTGCATCTCCGTTGCTACTCTCCGCAAGGGTGGTTCCCACATCTATATACGATGGAACGGAACGGCGTCTAGAGCGATTGCACTCATGGGGGCTGTTTGCCTCGTTGCATTGGTGTATATTGTTACTGAATCTGAGACCTGACATTGTTTGAATTGTACCAGGCGTCATCTTCTGTGTCGGTATGGGTCTTCGTTTGTGCGACTTGGGAGTGATATCAGATTCGTGGCCATGAATTCCTTCTCTGGTGCGTTCAGTGTAATCTCAACGTCATTGCAATTGATGTTGATTGCCGGGTGCTGGAGTAGTTTGCGTCCAGTTTGTATCGGAGGGCGAAGACGGTGGCGTTCCTTGTGTTGAGCTATGACTGCTCGCATGGGTGGTAGGCGGGAATACCTATAATGTTCCTCTATGTTGGTGTGTTTCAGGCGTCCGGTTATGACTCGAAGGGTTTCATTATAAAGTGTGTCCAATAGTTCCTTTTGCCGCTCTGTGAGGTGGTAATTAATGGTGCCATATGTTATCCTGGAGACAACAATTGCCTCGCACGAGTCGTCTGGCGACTTCAGTACTTCTGCCTCCCATACGGCCGCTAATGCGCTTTATTAAGTGAAGGATCTTCCGCCCAATAGGTTTGAGGGCTTGCAATCAGCTCTGTGCATTCCCTTTCTGTTGTTGGAGATGCCCAGGATCCGAAGTTGCTTAGTCGTGGGTTGATGCATTGGTTGGCTGGCAAAGGTTAGGGTGAAGTGCTCCTCCGTCTCCGCAGTACCATACGAAATAAGGAACAGCAGTTCTATATATGCATTGCGTAGTGTGGCCCGACCCGAAGTTGCTATGTGCACTACGGTATGGCGCCATCTCGTGGATACCTGTCTAACCAGCCAAGCCACGGACATGCACATCGCTCGTGTCGCCAGGGAAATGAAAGTGGGAGAACGATTGAAAACGTACGGTGATTTTGAACAAGCTTTCCGCCAATTTAAACATTTACGAACACTCCGCAAGAAATAATAAACGACAAAATTAGTGGAAGTTGTCAACGCCCACTTGTCAGCGGAAGCCGTGAAGCTATAGTGAAGCTCGAAAAATAGCTCCAGTTTGCCAACGCGACGTTCACGTGCAAGCACGGTGGGTGTCACCGGACTACCGACCGTGCTTGCAGTAAGGGGGGGGGGGGGGGGGGACAGCGTGCAAGTGGAAGGCTGGCGCGGCGCGGTTTTCTTGTGGGAGTTTCCGCCGCGCTAGCTACACCTAGCTTGCGAATCCATTGCGGTTCCCACCTGGCACAGGCGTCAGCCCGAGATTGTATTAGAACGGAGCGAAGCGTAGCTTGTCACGACGACCCACGGCTGCCACATATGTGACGGCCTCCCCCCAGCGAGACGAACCACGCCAAAGTGCGAAGTCAGCGCAGCCGCGCGAGGGCATCTCGGGCCCGCAAGACGCATCTCGTCGCAGCTAGGATTAGCTAGCGCGGTGGGCTCTCCCGCTCAAAAACCGCGCCGCGCCATTCGCCCTGGCAAAACATTAGTGGAAGCACTAGTCTTTCACATGTTTTTGAGACACCAACCAGTTTTAATAGATCAACCAGTTTTAATACAAGTTTCCCTTGTGATCCGGGAGTTGGAATGAAAATATTCGGAGGGTCGTTCTCGCATATATCCGGGAAAAGGGCGCCTCATGTCCGTGCTTCGGCGGGTTCAACAGGTGTCCACGAGATGGCGCCATACCGTTGTGCACATTGGGAATGCAACAGCATAATAGAATGCATCTGTATGCACCTTTCAAGACCGAGATCGTCCCGATAACGTTCTGTGGAAACACGCTGGGAAGTCGCCTACTCATCGAGGCCCGCAGCGGCGCCCTGCGCACCAGACAGCACCGACGGAAGTATGACAGTAGCGTGATGGACAAGAGATGTAGCGCCTGTGAAGAGACGAAGAGACTACCGAGCATTTGCTGCTTACGTGCCAGATGCTCCTGCCAGCGCCCATCCGGGGCTACCGCATCGAGTAGGCACTCGGCTTCACGAATGAACATGGCCACGTGGCCTGTTCTAGACAAAGACTAGAGGCGTGTTGGAAAGTGCGACGGTGATTTGCGCACCGAGAAGTCAGCGCCTATCGATTGAACCACCGTGATCGTGTAGCTGTTTCCCTCCGCCCACCTGGGGTCACCTACGACAGATGGTGGGTCCCGACGACCTCCCACCCCTCCCCATTCTTTGTTCCTTACTTCGTTTTTTTTACTTTTTTGGCGTGTCCAACTCAGACTCTCGTTTCAAAGAGATTGCGCCGTACAATACAATACAATACAATACAATACATAGCAACTTCCGGTCAAGCCGCACTACGTAGTGCATATTGCATTGCTTAATAAGGAAATGAGTTTTCTCCGGCGAGGGTTACATGCCCGTGCTGGAGAGGAAATCCGGTCTGGCATCAAGTGCGGCTTGGAGGAGGCTACGCTGTTGGTGGGTGTCGTTGGTATGGTGTGTGATCCAGTGTGATGACATCCGCATACAGGGTGAACCGCAGGCCCTTGATTGTGTCCAGCTGTCTGGCCAGCCAGGGCCATGACTATGTTGAAAAGTAGCGAGGACAAAATGGCTCTTTGTGATACGCCAACCATGTTTGTGAAGATGTTGTTTCATCCGTGGTCTGCGTTGGGAGGCAGTCGAAGTTTGAAGGTGCGGTTCTCGGGGAAACCCACCACGAAATTGACGGCCCGCTTCCCGACTCCGCTCTCTTTCAGCGCCTGGATGACCGCGGTATGTGTGACACTGTCAAAGGCTTTCCTCAAGTCCATTGCCACCAGAAAGTCGGGTTTAGTACGCTACCCCCCTGTGGCCGGTTGACGGTCTGTTTAGAGGGATGGTAAACCGAAATTTGGATTTCAAAAAAAAAAAAAAAACAATGCAGGAGGGGCAGGCGGTACGCTACCATCCCTACAACACTACTGGTAAGGCGATATCTCGAATGGACGGCCGTATTTTCGGAAAAAGAAGTCGAGATTGAAAGAGGCCGACGAGGCGCGTGTCGTCAAGATATCTCGTTTCCTCCTCTCTTCGCTTTGCCTCCTCAAGGCGGCGAGGCGGAGAAGACGTGAGGCCGTTCCCTCTCCTTCTCGGAAAAACAAGACGTAAACATATCAGTCAAATGCGCCTTCTTTTTTTTGAAAAATACTGTCATCCGTTCGAGACATCGCTGTATCAGTGATGTTCTGGTGTTTGTGGCATCCCACTGCACGCTTTTGCCGCCGTGTTTTGTGGAATCCAGAATTCGGTCCAGCATCCCTTTAAGGAGAAAGATACTGTCGTGGGTCCCCGCGTGCTAACTAAAACCTGTTTGGGATGGGTGAAAGTAGTCGTCGGTCTCGAATTCGTAGGAGATGCGCCTGGTGGCCATGCGCTCCGCCACACTATCGACGTGAGGGAGACCGGACGAAGAAGAGAGCGGTCTGCTTCCTTGCCAGGTTTGGGGATGGGAACCGCCACCGAGAGCTTCCAGTGGGAGGGTATAGTTTTCCTGACATGCACACCTTGATAGTTTCGGCCAGGAGTTTGTGTTTGCCGTGTGGAGGTAAGTTGCGGAGGTACGACAACGTGATGCCGTGTGCTTTAGGAGCACTGCGCGTGTTCACGCCTAGGTGCGCCAGTTTAGGGTCGAAGACGGTGAAACGGCTGTTTATGCCCCTTCGTCCTCGACGGGTTTCCGCTCGTAGATACAGGGGTTCGGCGTACGGGACGGTTGTGGGAAGAGACTGCAAGCCGCTTCCTCCTCAAGTGCTGCGATCGCTAAGTCGGTGACCAGCATAAGGTTTCGCAGTGTATGCCCTTTTTACAGCGAAGCTATTTATGGCTAGGGGTCCTTAAATTTTTCGTGTGCGGCAACAAAAATTACGTGACGACTTCGTATCACGCTAAATTTGGCGGGGAAATTTTCCCGCTAACTATAGTGAAAAAATTGAAGTCACGTGACCTCAACACCAATGCAGTTCCCCGCTAAATTTGGCAGGGGAAAATGACGTCACGACTTCGTGTCACGTGAGTCGTGACGTCAATTTATCCTCTAAATTTAGCGGGGAAATTGATGTCACGTGGCCTCAACACCAACTCAGTTTTCCCGATAAATTTATTGGAAAAAATAACGTCCCGACTTTGTGTCACGTGACGTCTATTTCCCCGCTAGATTTAGTGGGGAAATTTTACCGCTAAAGTTTCAGGGGAAATTGACGTCACGTGACCTCCACACTAATGCAGTTTCCCCGTTAAATTTAGCGGGGAAAATGACGTCATGACTTCGTGTCACATCACCCATGAACAAATTCAGCGGCAAGAGGAGAGGAGGAGGAAAGGAGGAGGAGGAAAGCGCACCGCTCTCTCTTCATTGTCGTTCCAAGCGCTTGCGTGCCTATAGTTTCCTTTCCTATAGCCGGGTGGCGGTTCAGTCACGCATGACTAGTTTCCTCCGGCTCCTAGGGGTGGCGATACTCTTCGACACGTGTGTGCGTACCGTTCGTCACGATGATCACCGATCAAGACAATAAATGTGTTCGTTCCTCTGTTGAAAATTATGTGTCACGTCTGTGTCGTGTGCTAAACAGCTTCGCTGGTCATTTGCCTTCACAGAGTGGAATGGCTCATCATTTTTGGCATGACCGTTCAACGCCCGGAACATGTTCCACCGGCGTTCTGCTCCGGTCTTCTCGCTAAATCGCTAAAGAATATGCAGTGGTCAAGCCACCGCTCACTGTACAGTTGATTGGCGTAGTTCCGCGCCTGTCCTGTGCGGTGAAGCACCCTGACTCGTGGTGTGTGTGACCTACTTCTGCAGGTACTCCGTATGGGTCTTTCTCTAGTATTCCACAGCGTAGAGGAGATGTTGATCCAAATTGGCCCTCGGCTGTCTTGATTTCCTTCTGTGGTCACCGTGCGCAGAGCTCTTTGAAGGGCGACTTTGATGGGTAGGGGTCACGTGCTCCGCGACAGCGGGTGGTGGTACGTTTGCAACGATTTTGCTGAATCGCAAGTGTGATTGGCATCGGATAATGGTTGCTACCCATGGGTCACTACTGAAGGTCGCTACTTACGCCAGTCCGTGACCAGTCCGTTCTTGCTCCCCGTCAGGTCCAGGATTTGGTCCTGCTACTGCCCGTGGAGCACATGTCAAGGGGGATAGTCCAGGTCGTTGCAGAGCGTAAGGCCGGCTTCCTCGATCGCCGCCTTGTGTAGCGCAGCGGTTCTTGGGGTGTGGGAAGTGAGCCCCACGATGAATGATGCGCGTCAATATCGCCTCCTATCAGCATCTGATCTTGTGGGTAGGCGTCAAGTAGTTGTCGGAACCCTGTGGAGTCTCCCTTGCTGCACGTTCCAGTTTCATGGCGAGTGAAGACTGATGCAGATAATATACTCTTGCGGACGATCTTGCATCGAGCCGCTACAACCTATTGGTATGGGGGGTGCATTAACGAGCCATGTGGAGTGGCGTGTGGGGTATCTGTTTGAGTGTGAATACCACTGCCTGTGCTTCTTAGGTCGTGCCCATTGTGGCGGTCGCAGAGTCGCGACGTGTTCTGTGTTGGATGGACGGCGAGAACTATCCATCGTAGTTTCTTGGTATTGGTGATGTGCCTCGTGTTTCTTGGAGGAGCAGGAGCGTCGGATAGACGGTGTGCTGGATGAGAAGTTTGAGCTCCGTGGCGCTAGCCCGAAGGCTTCTGCATTTCTATTGAAAAACGTGCGGTACGGCTGTGACAGGTAGGGTTGGAATACGCACTGCAGCAATAATGGTTCTTTATGTGTTCGAGGCACTGGTGTAAGCTTTAGCCGGCGGACTGAAACCAATAGTCGAGCGAGTTTAGTCGTATAGCGAGTGCCGGAAGCGCCTCGTTTGGAAAACAATCTTTCTCTACACCGATTCGAGGCGACCCTTTATGGTGGTGAATTTGTCCTCCAGTATACGGTTTGCAATCATTCATTTATAGTATGAAAGTTGTCGTCGATGCATTGTGGAGTGTCTGTACCAGTCTCGATGGAACATGAGTAGCTCGTCATTGTCTGCGGTGAGGGTAGGATATGAGGGTACTTGAGTCTGCATTTCTGTTTGTCTTCGCTAACGGGCTTGATCCCCTCGGTTTTCTGCTTGCATGCGTTCTTTTTGTCTGCTGCCGTCGGGGCTCTTTGAGCACCCGTTGTTTCTGCTGCAGGAGGTTTTGCAGCGCGCGCTGCGTTTCTTGCAGAGTTCGTTGGGCTCGTTTTATGGTCTCGTCGAGTTCTGCGTTTGCGCTTCGGTGGCCTAAGAAGGACTACATTTTCTGAGCAAGTACACGGGCGTAAGACGGTTTACCATCCCAGTGAATGGGAATGTGAAGGCGAGCATCGTTTTGTAAGACTGGGGATGTTTCCAGCTGACATGAAAAAAAAAAATGTTTCATGTGTTTTACTATTTAATTAATGTGTGCCTCCGCGGGCTTTATTAATTCTCATCGTCATCGCACGGACATGAATGAAGAAAATATTGTGACGGATACCTTGAGCGGCCTCCTCTCGACTCGCAGATTGCTTGCGGAAAAACAACGTAAATATTGAGTCGCAAATATTTTTTTTTCTTTATTGTCGGGTTTTTATGAGTTGCGGTTTCGTAAAATGCTAAGTGTGCATTAATACGCGAATGTATTAGAACACTCGAAAACGCAGGTCACTCGAATCGCCAAAAAGCTGCTTTTTAGGGTCGGCAGGTATTGTTTTTTTTTTTTTTTTTTTTTTTACATAGTATTATGCTAGGTCTTGTTTTGGGGCCACTAGCTCCCCATGACTGTCTTTACTTCCCGATATATAATTTCAAAACATTTGCTGGCTCACTTTTTTGGATGAAAATATTTCGCTCTTGAGCCTCTTCGAATACATTTTTTCCGACGTGAACCTGACCTAAACTTAAAGTTTGCATAACATAAGACTGACGTAAGCATAACCCGACCGAAACCGAACTTAACACTAACCTAAAGAAAACTGACGGTTCTTCGGAGCTATGCTGTTTGCCATGGTCTTGTCATATGTGTGCTGTGTTTCGGTGGTTGTATTTGTTCTTGTAGTATTCTGCTTAATCAATACCTCCTCCGTGATAGCGGCATCAGCTGCGGATTACATGCCCAAGTTTAAGCACTACCATAGAGTCGTCAATCCTCAATGTGATCTACACCAAAAACATCTACATAAAATTGATAAATTCACCCGCCAGCGCGCCCAAGACGCTCGAATGTGTTACAGCGTCAAAAGTGCATTCTGTCTTCGTTGCAAGCTTTACATTTGACAATTGAAAGTTTAGTAAGACCTTGGGTGGGAGCAATGAAACCGACATTGAACTACTAACTGATCTCTTAAGTCCTCCTTGTACTTCATCTTCAGAAGATTGCAAAGCAAGTATGGTCCCCTCCAGTTCCTACGTATCTTACATTCCTCTCTCATTTCTGGCACGTTCCTCTTTGTTTCGATTATGTAAAACTATTAGTTAACCTCTTCCTATCTCCTTTCTGTTATGTCTGCATTCTCCCAAAATACTGTAATTTCTCATTAAAGTAGCAAAGATTTCCCGTCAACACTGGCTCGCAAACTTAGCTAAGTGTTTGTTTGTTGTTGTTTTTTTTTTTTTTTTGGAAGGGGGGGGGGCGGGGGGCGGGAAGGGGGATTTTTCATGGTCGGTTGAAGTCGTGCTTTTTGAATTCTGAAAGAAGAGGTAGGGCAGAGGCGAGCTGGTAAATATTAAACAATGAAAAGTCCTTTTTTTTTTTTTTTTTGCTGATGCCAGCATAGGTATTTTTTCACTTTCGCGTCGGCTTAGGGTTGTTCATCTATAAATAAACAGTTGTGAATAAAACTTTTTAGCTGTGTCTGACACGGTGTTGTGCGTGTCCTTCTTGTTCCGTGTCTCCGGTTTTATTATGTTTCTTGAATTCTCAGGACTGTTTCTTTTCTTTTAATTTTTCGAGGTTCCGTGCAAAGCGGTGAACAAATCGCTCTTCAATTCGTTTGGGACCAAAAACTCTACTGAGGCGGACGCCGTGTTAGTCACCTATGACAAGAACGTTTTCACGGTTTCGCTGGGCAGCTACAATGAGATGCTGCGCACGTGCACGAACGCGACGGACCCGGCCACACAGCAGTTTTTTCGGTAAGCAACTACCGTGATTTCCGAACCTAGCAGTCAGTTTTAACTCACGTAAAAGATGTCACCGAAAAAAAAAAAATCTTAACTTATTTGTTTTTGGCAAATATTAACTACGTATCGCGGGGCGCTTCTTCTTTGTTGAAATGTACATCTAGCGGTCGAGACGACATTCCAAAGTTTAAAAGCTAACCGTTATTTTATTCAAAAGCCCTAAAGAATTTTGGAAAATTTTCAAAGGAAAAAAATAAAGTCCGACGAAGCCCACAAATAAAAAGATGTGAATTGCGAAAGCCATTGGGAACGGTCCCCGTTTTCTCTTTGAATTCAAATGCTACAAATTCTCCTCTAACAAAAAAAAAAAAAAAAAAAAAAAGCCGCAAATTTTTTTTTTTTTTTTATGTTTGAGTTTTTTTTTTTTTTTTTTTAGAAATCGGCTTCTTGGACTGTCTTCGGGAATCGAGGATCTGGGTGGCTTCCAGCCTGATGTGCTCATCTCCTTACTCTTAGCGTGGATTTGCATCGCTGTCAGCGTCTGCAAAGGCATCAAGAGTTCTGGAAAGGTTCGTGCTACCGGAGATACAACCGTTACCGTGTGGACGACGTCAGGCTCCGTGGGGCCGATCCAGGGCCTCCTACAGGAGGCCGTGGATACAACACAAACCAACGCGGAAGAGGTTGGCCTCAGTTGCGCCGCGGAGAAATCGGAACTCCAGGGCCGGTTCGCTCATCTTGCGGCCGCGGCTGCGGCTGCGGCCAAGAGGGATTTTTCTGTCACGTGACCAGCTCCTTGGGGACAAGGAAGTACCTAGCGTCCCTGCCTAATGGCGGAGAAATCCGTATCGCTTCAAGCACAAAAACCTAATTTCGCTCGCAGAAATTGACTGCAGGGACTTTCAACTGGAGTCCAATTGACTGCTTCTTTATACTGTAGGAGCGGCAGGTAAAGTTAAAGCCATGGAGGGGTAAATATGAGCCAAATAAAAAAGAAACCACGCGAGATAAAAGCGGTGGCAGTATATTTATATACTTGCGCCAGCGCCGGCGGCTCGCGCCTTCTGCTGTGGTCGAGACGTTAGAGCATCAGTACTTGACGTCGCGGCGTGAAAGTTCCGGGTTCAAATCGCGCTGGGAACTTTTTTTTTGTGTGTGTATTTTGCGCGTGTCTCACTTTTTAATTATGATCCTTTTTACGAATCATCCACTTGCACTACTGCGCCTTACACGGTTTTTACTGTTAGTCCCGCCTGTTCAATCGAAGCACCGGGAAGAAAAAATAAGATCAAGGCAAGTTAACGCACTAATCCAATCGTTTCATAGTGTTCATTAAAAGAAAACCAAGGTAACAACATCGGTATGGCTTTCACACCAACGGAGCAGAAACAAGCATCCTTTCCCCAGCAACTACAAGTTTATGTAACACATACAATTGTAGTCATAGCAAGAGGGTTGTATATTTAAAAACATTTTTAAATATACAACCCTCTTGCTACGACTCCTTTCAATAACAGGAGACGCCTATTTAGTACTAATAAAGACTGCAGTTGTGACAATTAAAAAAAAATAAAAAAAAGCTTCCACAAATTAAGCAAAAAGAAAAAAAAAAGACTAGCGGCTCTGGATGCATTGATTGAGCGAAATCCTACAGGCAAGGCAGCAAGTCAAACGTCTGAGAAAGTAGTAAAACCGAAATAAAAGAGATCATACTTTTACTTGCATGGAATGTGATAAAAGGTATATTTTTACTCTTTACATTTTGCTGTGGCAGTCGTCTTGTAATATTGCCACATTACTTGTTGAATTTTAGTTAGAATAGCAGACGATCACAACCGAATTCAAAAATGAATCAGGCGTCGACATCGCAAACCATCTCTCTAACGCAAACACCTAAAATGAATTTGGATCAACAAATGGAATTAATTAGAGCCGTTGGAAAACGGAAACAACAAATTCTAGAGTAATTCAGCAGCACAGTTACCTGGCGAACGAAGAGACGCATGGGGAGATGTCAACTTTCCGCGGAGTGCACGGCAGATGCAGGAGGCGTGGCGGAAATTGGTAAAGAAAGCCAGAGACATGTTTGCGCTCTTCCGAGGTCATGAACAACGAACTGGTGAGTCAGAACTACCTCCCGATGATTTTATAGAGCTCATAGGGCCTTGTCTACATTCTTAGTGGGAGTGCAGTCAAATACAAAAAAAAAGAAAAAAAGAGTTTCTGGCGCGATTTGAACCCGGAACTTCCACCCTGCGACGTCAAGTACCGGCGCTCTAACCTCTCGACCACAGCAGAAAGCTCGAGCCGCCGGCGCTGGCGCAAGTATATAAATATACTGCCACCGCTTTTATCTCGCGTGGTTTCTTCTTTATTTTGGCACATATTTACCCTCCCCGGCTGTAACTTTACCTGCCGCTCCTACAGTATAAAGAAGCGGTCAATTGGACTCCAGTTGAAAGTCCGTGCAGTCAGTTTCTGCGAGCGAAATTAGGTTTTTGTGCTTGAAGCGATACGGATTTCTCCGCCATTAGGCAGGGAGGCTAGGTACTTCCTTGTCCCCATGGAGCTGGTCACGTGTCAGAAAAATCCCTCTTGGCCGCGACCGCGGCTGCGGCCAAGAGGGATTTTTATGTCACGTGATCAGCTCCATGGGGACAAGGAAGTACCTAGCGTCCCTGCCTTATTGCAGAGAAATCCGTGCCGCTTCGAGTACAAAAGTCTAATTTCGCTCGCAGAAACTGACCGCCGATGCTTTTAACTGGAGTCCAATTAACCACCCCTTTATACTTTAGGAGCGGCAGGTAAAGCTATGACCAGGAAAGGTAAATATTAACCAAAAGAAATGAAAACTCACGCTAGATAAAAGCGGTGGCAGTATATTTAGACCTCCGCGCCAGCGCTGGAGACCTTAGCCTTCTGCTTTAGTTGAGAGGTAAGAGCATTAGTAGTTGCCGTTGCATCGTGAAAATTCTTGGTTCAAACCTCGCCGGGAACTTTTTTATTGTATGTTTTCTTGTGCTTATTTTGTGGAAGCTTTTTTTTTTTATTTCACACAACTACACTGTGTATAAGTAAGAATTAGGCGCCTCCTGTTATTGAAAAGAGTCCTAGCAAGAGCGTTGTATATTTGAAAACACATAAAAGTGCATGTAGTTGCTGGGGGAAGAAAGCTTTTTTCGGCCCCGTTTTTGTTAAATTCATACCGATGCTGTAATTTTGGTTTCCTTTTAATGAACACCATGAAACCATTGTATTAGCACGTTAACTTGGCTTCATGCTTTTTTTTTCTTCCGGTGTGTCGATTCAACAGGTGGGACACAAAGTAAAAGCCGTGTAAGGCGCAGTAGTGCAAGTGGATGATTTGGACGATTTGTAAAAAGGATTACAGTTAAAAAATAAGACAAACACGCAAAATATAAAAAATAAAACGTTTTTGGAGCGATTTAACTCGGAAGTTTCACGCCGCGACGACAAGTCCCGGCGCTCCTACCTCTCGACTACAGCAAAAGGCAATCTCGTCGACGCAGGCGTAGGTATATAACTATACTACACCACTTTTAGCTCGCGTAATTTTTCGTTTATTTTGGCTCATATTTACCTTCCCTGGCCGTAACTTTACCTGCCGCTCTTAAAGTATGATGGGGCGGCTAATTGGACTTCAGTTTAAAGCTTCTGCGGTCAATTTCTGCGAGCGAAATGAGACTTTTGTACTTAAAGCAACACGAATTTCTCAGCCATTAGGCAGGGACGCTAGGTACTTCTTGTCCTCATGGAGCTGGGCACGTGGCATAAAAATCCCTCTTGGCCGTAGCCGCGGCCGCGGCCGCAAGATGAGCACACCGCTTCTGGTGGTACGGTCATGGGCGCCCTCCAACAAGAAGGAACCTGAAATTGACCTTCACTTGAAAGGCTTAGCCCTACCCCAAGTCAACAAACTAATTTGAGTGCTTGGACTGCACCTTCAATCCAACGGGAGGGCAACTCACACGGTGCGTTTCTGCATGACCTGCTTTCTCTTAGAAAGTAGGCCATGCAGATCGCACACCGTATCCGGCGCGTTTCCAACCTTAAAGGGAAACTCCGCGAACGGGATACCATCCGTATATTTTGAGTTCTCATCGTCAGCCGTTTTACATACCATACCCCGTATCACCGCCTCACGCGCACCGAACTCGATCGCCTTAATGCCACCTTACGGATGGCAATAAAGACAGCGCTCGGGCTCTCCCCGCAAACTGCAACACACCGGCTCTTGCAATTAGGCATCCACGACACAATTGAAGAGCTCATCGAAGCTCACTAAATTGGACAACTCACCCGCCTTCGCAGCACTCGGACGGGAAGGGAAACCTTAAGCAGGCTCGGTATCCCGGTACCATTCCTGACCGATGCAGAACCCCCTTCACCCTCCCGACTACCATTCCAGATCACGGCTCGGCTTCGGGCGGCCCTGATACCCTCAAACATGCACCCGGACCTGCACGCGGGAAGGAGGGTGGCCAGGGTCCAAGCTCTTGCTCGGACCTACGGCACCGACCCGCATGCATGGTACACAGACGCCGCACAACACAGAGAAATGGCCGGGGCTGCGGTCCTAGCCGTTACTAGCAATGACGGATCCCTCCGTACTCTTAGCTCTATAAACAACATTAAGTCCATGCAGGAGGCCGAGGAGACGGCAATCGCCTCGGCCGTCTCACTTTCCGCACTACTCGACAACGGTATCACGTTCACACAACACCGACACTTCCCACAAGATTACGATAATCACCGATTTCCAAGCTGCCTGTCGCGCGTATGCGAGGAACACTATCTCATCACGTGCGGCACACATAATCAACGCAATACCGACGGACTGGACTCCTACACCAGACATCCGAATTCTGTGGGCCCCAGCACACACCGGTCTACCCGGCAATGAGAGCGCTCATGCGCTTGACCGAGCTGCAGATATGAACCGGGCTTTGCCGGACGGGACGGAGTGAGAGTGCCCCAACACGAACACTAAACAGGACACGACCGACCCCAATGTACCCACAAACATAAAGACGCCATCCTGGATATCTACGCACTCGTCACAGAATACTACCGTGCTAGCCGCCGAACACTTCCACCTCCCCATTCCGAACTCACCCGGGCCCAGGCGATGGACTGGAGGCAAATCCACACTCTTTCCTTTGCTAATCTCTTTCATAAACACCGTTGTTTTCCAACCCACTACCCGGGCACCTGCCCGGGATGTGGGAATGCCCGCCCCACTGTTTACCACACCGTCCGGCAATGCTTTAGCCCTCCGGGCAGGGGCATCACCCCCGGTCCTTCCCCTACCCCAACCTCCTGGGAGGCGGCCTTGTCCAGCCCCAGAGCTCGTGGACCAGCGTGAGCTGGTTCAGCGTGCCCGCCGGATTGGAGAAGCCAACGGAGCCCTGGACTAAGGGCTCCGACCGGGACTCGTCGGTCTCCTAACCTTTTGAAAAAATTAAGTTATCCACCACCACCATCACCACCGCGTGTTGTTACGAGTGCTTCTGGCGTCGCCATGTGCTGGCATCGCGTTCGTTGTGTCACGTACAGTCACGCTTGCAGTCACTTGACAGCAACCTCCAGCAGTCACGTTGGTGACACGTGACTGCAAGACGACGTGGCGTCGCCAAAGAGCTAGGCGGCGCATCGTAAATCCTCTACTGATGACGTTTGGGGGGGGGGGGGGGGGGGTAGGTTTTGCGTTTTAGGTTATATTGATTGAAGCCAGCCAGTTTTTTCTCGACACTGACCTCGCCTTGGTTATTTTAAAGCTACTAGCTTTACGTGGGAATCCTGCAGGGACCTTGCTTCCTCGTGTTGGTGTTGATCGCGCCGCAGCAAGGCCATGGGAGAGTGTTAGCAACGGGGCGTGTCAGCGGCGTCATAGCGCGCACAACAATTGGAGTTGCGCCGCGCGTAGTCGAGCGAGTATTCAATGTGAAGAGCTCCACCGAGTTCAAGCAGTCTTAAAAGACCCAATACTGAACCTCTTGACTCGGCTGTCACGTGACTGTTCGATCGTTTGGGATAAGCGGTGGGCTACCACACAACCCCTCCCTGCTTGCTCCCCGCCCCGCCCCCCCCCCCCCTACCCCCCCCCCCCCCCTGGTTACCAGGGTAGGATTGCGTTTGAGTAATTCATTCAAGTGACGGAATAGACCCCGTTCTAGAGTCTTCCCTTCTTTGGAAGGTGTGGAATCCCTGGACAATGGCGTGCGCAACTGCGTGCCCCTTGCGTTCAATTGGGACACGGCTGCTCGAGCGCTCGTCCAGAAGGAGCAAAAGTCAATGCTACTACAAACTCACTTCGGTGTCTGTTTTTCCGCCTCTCTGCAGGGTGGTCAGATCTTGGATTAATTGACGCGTGACTTATGTCTAAGGCGGATAATATATCTTTTCTTTCAGGTGGTTTTATTCACTTCGTTTATCCCATTCTTTATCCTCGGCATTCTTCTCGTGCGCGGAGTGACGCTGGTGGGTGCCGGCACGGGCTTGTATTACTACCTCGTGCCCGAATGGGGGAAGATCCTGGAGTCTAAGGTGAGCACACACGCTTCCCCCTTGCTCAGAAGAAATAACACTTGACGTTCATAAAGCATTGAACTAGAAAAAGCTGGAACATACACTTGCGTTTTAATGCGACCGACCGCGTTGTGACCGCTTTCGACCGCTAACGACGGAGAGCACCCTTGTGCCAGCTATCAGCAATACATGGAACACTTCAGCTCTGGGTGTGTATATATATATATATATATATATACATATATATATATATATATATATATATATATATACGCCTCACTGGGCGACGAGTCTCCCAGCTGTAGATGAGAAATTTAGCCAGTGAAGTACAACCGCTAACCTTTGACCTTTAAGAGCATCACGCACTACTGATTACGCGAACAGCTGCCGGAACGAAACTCATCCACATCAAAACGGGCAGGGATGGGGATCGAACCCAGGAGTTTCTGCAGCGCAAGCTTTCGCTCCACGCTCCGAGCTGAGACGCGTTAGCCCACTCAGCCTTTCCTTTTTATTTCTGTGAACTTTTTGTTTCGAAAAAAGTTACTGAACACTCGTTTTTTTGTTTGTTTTTTGTCCGCCAGGTGTGGCAGAAGGCCGCAGAACAAGTTTTCTTTTCACTGAGTGTGGCGGAAGGTATGATCTACTCTCTCGGAAGCTACAACGATTTCCACAATAGTCTTTACAGGTGAGCACGTCTCTTATGTTTGTATTCTGGTTTCCTACGTCTACGAGGGGCGTTCATAAAGTTCGTATCATTGTCCCGAAGAATAGAGATTCAGCAATCAAAATCGAGTAGGAGTTAAGACTTTCTCTACATGTTCGCCACCAAAAGGTATGTCCACTTTTTCCAGCGATGGACCACATGCCGGAGGCCATTGTTACAGAACTCATCGTTTCGAGTGTTCAGAAATCGCTCCACTTCAGCAATCACTTGGTCGTCGTCATTGGAATGCTTTCCTCTTATTTGGCCACACTGGAAACGTCTGCGCCATTTAACCAAAGGGCCACAAACTGGGGCGTTATACCCGAACAACGCTCACAAATTGGAATCAATATCCTTGGCATTGCTTCCCTTCAAATGGAAAAAACCGATCACTGCAGGTGATTGGCACCGACGGGCGGTGCCGTTTTTGTTTCGACACCGTAGCGGCGTTAAGCGCTACTATAGCTATGCGATGTTTAACTGTGCGGAAACTAGAGGGACGCGTGCTCATGTTTATGCCTGTTTTGTTTCGTTTTTTTTTTTAAATTTTTTGTGCCGATAATACGAACTTTATGAACGCCCAAATCTTTGCCGAACCTAACCTAACTAAGTAAGAAGCTTCATTGTTATTTCGTGCGTTTTTTGAATTTTATTTTATTTCGTGTATGTTTTTATTACGTTACCGCGAAAACTGTATTAATTCCTCCTGGGTTGTAAACTATTCAACCCAGTCAAGAGGGAACCCACCCCAAAACACGCGATATAAAAACCTGGTTTACATAGTGCGATTTCGGTTGTGATATTTCGTTAGTGCATGCGACGTCCAGTTTTACTACTTTTTTTTTTTTGCTTTTTCTCTACATGAATCAGGTTGCAACTGCGAAATATAAAGTAAAATCGCTCCATCTGAATCGTGCATACCGATGGCATACCAATGTTCAGTGGAAGTTCAGAAGAAATTATAAACACCCGTGCAAACAATTGAGTTTGAGCGCATTTGACTGCGCTGCGTCGTGAAACGGAAGCGAGCCACCGGCACATCTCTGCTTCCAATGAAGCGTGGAATTCAATTCAACGACTAGCCTGGCACGCGACATACGAAGCAGGGATGTCCTAAATACTCGCAGTCGCAACGCAGTTAAACGCCCTCAAACGCTCTTTAACGCAACTGTGTATGGCATGGGCCTAGTTCAATATAAGCGTATTGTCAAGTTTGTTTTTGTTTTTTTTTTAATTGGTGGGGTTGCTTTCAGCGGCCATTTCGCCGCCGGAGAGAGGGGAGAACGGTTCGAGAACAGAAGGAGTGGAAATGCTCAGGGAACGCCTCCGTCAGAGAAGGCTCCTAAGTCGGTTTTACTTCACAAGGGCGAACGGAACGGCACAGTGGCCGGCACACACGTACTGCTCCCAGCAAGAGGCTGTGTTTGGAAAGGTTTATGCTTGAGGTACCGCGAAATGACACCGTCCGGAGGGAGCTTGGAGTCAGTGTAAACATGAGCTGCCGTGACCAAGCTCGATTGTCGGGAACCGTGGGAAATAGATGGCGGCGTTTCAGATTTCGTGCAGCTGGTCACGGCCCGTGAGAAGGTCATAACATCCGAACTCCTAGCGTTTTGAGCAATGCATACAGTTTGCCGGGAGGAGCCTGTTGTTTTCTATACTTTATTGTTCGTCCGGTGTAGAGCGGGCGTTTGCTTCTCAACTTGGTTGATTATACTTCCGACCAATCCGAGGTTCTTGGTAATAATTCAAAGGGTCAGGAGGAGGTTGATGAGGAACACGAAGTTTCGGGCGGGGAAATGTGTCTCTGGCTAGGTGTTGAAACTACAGGAGCCTTAGTTGGGACATGATACGCTAAAGAAACCTTTTCAAAGGAACCATTAAACGATTTTTATATTTTCGCAAAATGCTGCTTATAATAATTTCCTAACGTAATTAATAACCTAATAAACTTGCTCTAGTTTTTCTTTCTAAGCAATGGCAGTTGGCAAATAAATCCGAGAAATATTAGCATCGTTCGTCCCCTCAACTCAGAGCCACAACAAGCGGCCACGTGACCTGCAGATTTTTATCCTATGCCGTCAACGTTAATCATAGCCACGCGCTGAAGTCGGCAAAGTAGAAACCGTGTGCTGAACTCCGTGCATTGTTAAGAGTTCGGTTATTCTCATCACCGCAGTGCTTGGACACGAGCGACTAGCCGAGTGTCCGCCGATGCATTGACTGTTACGAGCCGAAGTCGAGTGCTCACGCAGTGCTCGTGTTCAACTCATGAGCCGCGCTGGGCTGTCGTCAGGCGGGTGGTTTCGATCCCAGAATTATGTCATCGAGTTTTGCGAAGGCAAGACTGAAAAAAATAGTCCCCTTTTATCTTCGCAATTTTACGGCGACCAAAAAGCTTCTGAATCAGTGGCGGCCCGTGCGAGTATACTTGGGCCAGACTAGGACCACTACGCCTCTGTAAAGTCATGAACATTCTTACGCCATATCGTTTCATGACCCCTTTAAGTTTGGAAGTTCCGACGAGGAGTCACTTTGCAACGTGTTCGTTGCCAAGCTCGCTTGTCTCAAGTGGGCGAGCTATGAACACCACCATCGAAGAAAGAAATACAATATCATAACTGGCATTAAGTGTCCATGCGCAGAGCGCTCTGGCCGCCAGACATTTGGCGTTACTTGCGCAAGGTCTGCCGTTTCCAAGACCCTGTCCACCCACTATCATTCCAACCAGAGCTGGGCGCTCTGATGTCACCGCCTCCTCCTCTCCCTTAGTTTCTCTCCGCATACGCCAACACGTGACTCTGACGTCACGCCGCTGCAGTTGCGCCGCTGTCGGAACTGCGCATGCGCGGGTGCTTCACGTGAATCAGGTTTCTGCGCACGCGCAGTGCACATGGGTGTGGGCAATGGCGGACTTGTTTGTATGTTGGCCTATAGACGTGTCACGTGTAACTCATTGATGCAACCTCATAGAAGTGCTCGGTGGACCTTCTTTGTTTCAGAGATGTGTACATCATCGCCTTCGCTGATCTCCTTGTGAGCTTCGTCGCCGGACTGGTCGTCTTCTCTGTGCTGGGTCACATGGCGTACAACCTCAACGTTTCCATCCAACAAGTGGTCGACGCCGGTCTGTTGTTTACTCGTTCAACAGTTCCTATTACCACCGAGATGTCTCGGCAGCGCCTTCTTACGGTTTCGATCCGTGACGTCAGAACCAGGGTTTGCCTTGCCGTGACGTCATGAGTTTTTGCCCTGGTTACTTATCATTCGTTGCGACGACAAGTTCGAAGCCGTGTTCAAAAAGCGCGGTGTAAGCTATAGGGACCATGGCGCCCTTAAACCAACGCCGTCGAAGTTGAACGGTTTGACAATGGCCATAAGCCCGTGGTCTGGCCAACCGTGGAAAGGCGACCACGGCTACACTTTTCGGTCACTCACGTCGCTATTTGCCACGGACGGAACAAAAACGGCCGGGCGTCTACTTTGTTTTCTTATTCGGAGGCCCGGTCTTCAGCACGCGCGTTTGTTGCCATGGGCAACGTACTGGCTGAGCGTGAACGCTGAACGCTGGCGAGACGCCGAAGCGTTATCGTAGCTAGAAGCTTGCTCTTGAAGTGGGACAACTGAAAGACCTTCCTGCCGTTCTCCATCTGTCAGTGACTCTAGGCCAATGCTCTGTTTACAAACAAGCCTAAACAAGGTGTGGGCACTGCGTTTGCGCACCATATTCGCGTAAAGTGGGGCGTCTGCGCATGTGCCCAGTCAATAAAGGCGTCGCCACAGTGGGTTGACGCAATACCACCTAGAACACAAGGCCTGCGCGTTTCCTCCTCTAAACGTCATCACTAGTAGATCCCCTCAGCGCCCCTATGTAGCCCGGATGAGCTCCATCGTCTGCTACATCGTCTGCTCCATCGCCTGCTGCATCGGCTGCTTCAGTGGTCGTGCTCAGAACGAGCTCACATTGCTAAGATCGGCGATCTTGATGGTGTCGCATGCACGTTGCAAATGAACTGTGGTAGCTCGTTATTAGCCCGCGCTAAGTAGTCGCGCACGCAGCTGTGGCCACCAGGAAATGCGGCGTAATTCCTCCGAAAACCCGCGGGAGCGGCGGCGAACGCCGATAAAGGACTCGGAGTCTACATAACCAGACGCTTTGCGAGCCCCGTTTCGTCACCCCAACAGCTGAAACAATTCATTACGGTCAGTCCGCTTTCGAAGCGGAATTCACTGATCGCAACTGCAACGACAATCAAATAACAACGCGCGCATAAACAAAGATAGAGCAGTCTATTTAGCGGTCTCAAACGACACTCAGGGAATCACACGAGTTTGGAGCGCATCTGGAAAGCGGAAAAAAGGCGTTTAGCTGCTCGAACTACGTCGTAAGAGCTTACTGTTGATCCGTTGCAAACTGCGTTGTCAGTTTCTCACCTAAATAGGCGATCATTAAAACGTGCGCAAACAACATGTTAAGACTGCCAGAGCAAGCGAACCAGCCGCTGCAGCACAACAACAACAACAAAAAAAAAAAAGTAACGATAAAATGACCGTGCAAACATTTTCCGAACTTTGCAGGAAAGATGGGGTCCCCTTCTCAGACGAAACTAAAGAGAAATGGGGAACAAGTAGCGAACAACGGCGAATAAAACAAAACTTTAGCAGACGATAGAGAGATACAAATCACCCAGCCAAAAACTCCTTCAACGACGGCGATCATTGCGGTACATAGGGGAAAACGAAAAAAATGGAAAGCAGCAGCATAAGCAAAAGGAGCTTCTCTTTTCTTTTTGTTGTTTGTTTTAGCTTAATTTTAATGATGCAGCAACTTAATTACTCACGTTTGTTCGGGCGGCGGAAGAAGGACTTTCTAACACATCGCAAAATCTTGTTTTTGCAGTGGTAGGCAGCACATGACACGCCTGCCATCTCCAAGTATGCCCTGGTGTATGCCCGAAGGCGGCCGGTTGATCAACAAACGATGACCCATAGCAGACGTTCCGGCGTAGACAAATAAAATTCGAAAATAAATGTATAAGGAGCTTGCACATTTTAATAAGTTTAATAAATTCCAAAAAAAGCACATATGAAGATTTCGAGTTAGAAACTCAATCGAGGCGAAAATTGGAGGTTATCGCAGACGACAGTGGAAGAAAACAACAACAACAACAACAAAGTTGCAGACGGCGCTCAAAATGTCCGGGCACAGCGTAGCAGACGGACTGGCGGTAGTAAGCGCCGAACTGAAGGAAACAGAGCAAAAACTAATCCAAACAAGGCAAAACAAAATACGCGATGGTCCGAACGTCAAGTAAACAAAAAGGAAAAATAAACATAAAAAAACAACAACATAAAAGCAGAACGAAGAAAGAACGCGACGTCGTAGCGTCCCCTCAAAAATAAAAAGAAAGTAGACTTGGAAAAATGGAAAGAGTTGCTGACGGCCTCAAGGGTGCCGGTTTTTATCGTAGAAGGCGACGAAGACGGTCGTCCGGGCGCTAACAATCGGAATTTGTGCACCGTATATAACGTGACCGAAATCACTTTTTTTTTTTTTGCACTACGACGCTCTCCTTGTTTTGTTTTTTTTTTTCTTTTGGACGCGCAAAAAGTATGCTTTGCTTGTAACTCCGCTTTTATTAGTTTCAGTTTCAGTAATAGCGTCAGATTTGCATGTGCACAATCGACTTCTTCCAGAGCATACTGACATCGCAATAACGTACGTGGTTCGAAATTGCCTTTTGCTTCTTCATCCTATTCGCCTATTTGACAAAACAGTTATAAGCAAGACATTCATGAGAAATGGGAACTGCAACAACAAAACAAATTGATTGATAGGAACAGTAAAGTTACAGCAACGTTACTAATACACTCAGTTGGGAAACTGCCATAGAGACTGCCCTGAAAAAGTGTCCCCGATCTGTCCTCGCGAACCGAGCTAATGGCGAACACGACGCCGCCATTTCTCCCGCAGCGGCCACTCGAGGAACCGCACGTTACTTCCATTTTGAATATAATCGGCCAGATACAGTGGAAGAGGTTACAGGGGTGCCACCCCCATCGCCCCAGCGGACGCGCCGCGTCTTAATAACCGAAGTTAAAATGCACCTAGGTCGGGACGTGCTACCTGAAAGCGCCGCTGAGGCATGGTCGTATAAAAACAATATTAAATATGCCGCAAAACCTTGCAAACTAAAGATTTTAAAAACATCACGTGCCCTTCATTTTGTACTAATCTCTAATAAATATCATACAAAAAAAGTATTTTTCGTTTGTTTTTACGCAAAAACATGCTTTATAAAAGCTCAAGGTGACCACAGTACAGACAAATGATAAAGAGTGGCGCTGTTATCGCATTTAGCTCGGTCTCGGTGGACGCCAGCGGCCCAGGTTTCGACGGCGAGTTTCCCAACTGAGTATTCTAGTAACGTTGAGTTACAGTGAAGGTACATTCGTGTTTTGTCCAGCTTACATAAGTTGTAACAGAGTGTTTTCTTCAGGAGAGTCCCGAAATTGCAACCTGAAAACTCTAACATCTTTCCCACGCGAAGAAAATGTCCTTCACTTCTGAGGAGGCACCTATTTTTTAACATTCAAAGCAAAAAATACCCGTGACAATTGTTTTTTCATTGGTCACCTCGCACGGAAATGGGCAAAACCAATGCGTAGCGGAGAATTCGTCTGATAGCGGAGGCTCCGAGCTCGCCAGGGGCACTGCGATCACTTTTCGCCCGCGCTCCGCGGGGCCCCTACTCTCGTCAAGCTTCGGGGTGTTTGCCGCTTGGGCCGGGTCGGGGATCTACTAACGAAACGTCATGCGCAGACCTTGTGTTCTAGGTGGTATTAGGTGACGTCAGTGCCGCGTGTTGGTCAATAGCTGAAAGTAATGCCGGGGCACAATAATAACTAGTGAACAAGCGTTGTCAGGGCAAGGCCCCTTTCGTTTATATTCGTGCCTTGCTACTTCATGGATGTAAGTTGTCCATGCTCAGACGGCCATTGTTGGGCAGTTTGCACGATTAAGAATCAAGGAGCAGCGTGAATGCACCTTTACGGCGCTTATTACTGACTAAAGTCAGTTATAAGAGCTGGAAAGCGGCATATGTCATGGGGGCGTTGAGAGTCTTGATCATTTCATTAACACTCTTCAGCCAATCAGATAGCGGCATTGCACGACAAGGCAGAATAAAAAATCACGATGCAAGAAGAGCGCACATAAAAAACAATTAAAGGAAGATACTTAAGGCTGCTTACGTGTAGGATTGTGAAAGCATTCCTACAAGCAGCGCGCCACGTCTTCCTGTTTCACGTGGCGCTCCGGCGGTGACATCACGCTTCCCCACTGCGCAGGCGCGGCGCCCCTGCCGGCTCCACGGCTTCCTTGACGATGCATCTGCGTTGCTGTGCATTTCTTTGCGTTTTATTTCTGAGGCGCGTCCGCTTTGACAATGAGCGCCCCCGCAGGCTACCATGACGAAGCATCTGCGTTGCTGTGCTTTTCTTTGTATTTCATTTCTGAGGCTGCTTGATGACGTATTTTTATGGCCATCTTTTGGGCACAACGCCAACGAGTTTTCGCGTAATGGAACAAGTAAGGCTTTCGCCTTAATAAGCCTCACCCTGCGTATCTTAAGCTGTTCTTGACCACAATATACTTTTCTGCCAGGCTTTGGTCTGGCGTTCGTGGTTTACCCCGAGTCCGTCACCTTGCTCGCGTGGCCCAACCTGTGGTCTTTCGTCTTCTTTGTGATGCTCTTTTTCCTGGCGCTCGCTTCGGAGGTAGGTCCTTTCAAAGTTCAAACTGACCACAAGATTTTCTTTTTTTTTGTAAGTGTTTAGAACTAGCGGACTACGTTAACGAAGCCTGGAGGGAACCAAAACCAGCGTTCTTTAGGACGCGTTGGTTTTCGCAAGAACAAGTATTTACGCGATTCGTGGATTTTTTAAGCTTCACCATGCCATTTTCTCCCGGAATCTTGGAACAAGCCTCTTCACCAACCACACACAAAAAAAGAATGATCCCTTGGCAATCCATTATTTTTAATGTCGAGATATGCGAACGCATCTGTGGTTTAGACTGTTTTGTCGGCTGCGCTCATCCTTGTTCAGGCAGTTGCGTTGGCGCGTTCAGAGCTAAGGAAACGACATCAACGACAGAGTCAGTGAGGACAAGTGTTCGTCGTAGACAACTTGAAAATTAGAGCCACTACTAAGGTACGCTTCAGAGTAACCACACATCGGCCACCTTGTTGCTTAAAATTATTGTAGTTGTTTGAAGTTTTAATTGAAATCGTAGAAATCATTTTTCCTTTCGTCATTACTCATATACCAGTCCTCAACAAAGCAAAACCCTGTCGCCGGATCTTCCTGACACCCTATGTGTCCCAGCCATGCTTGCTTCCGTCGTCGACGGAAGAAACTCGCCGTGTTGTGCATTCTAGCATCACCAAACATAACTCAAATATCTTATCTACTGCGTGCAAACTAATTGAGAAAGTGGCGGACTCAGCTGATTGGCAGGCAAGACGCAGCTTACCGGAAGTGAAAAGGTGGTTCGTTAAACGGCCCTATAAAGGCTGGTTCACGCTAATGTCCACAGAGCACCGCTGTCTTACGTGTTTTAACGTTACAAGTCACCGGAACACCCATGTTTCGAATGTCGCGTGCAAAAACACTTCTTTAACTAATTGGCACGCTTCACGCGAAGCACGGGATGTCCCGGTGACTCTCGACATAAGCAGATGTAAGCTCCT
This sequence comes from Ixodes persulcatus, assembly GCA_013358835.2. NCBI lineage: Eukaryota > Metazoa > Arthropoda > Arachnida > Ixodida > Ixodidae > Ixodes > Ixodes persulcatus. The sequence continues at coordinate 156,270 of JABSTQ010009819.1, read as the reverse complement.
GCAGCATAACTCAACGTCAGCTGACGGTGCCGTTTGAACTAAAGCCACTGGATCCTGGGAAAGTAAAGCCTCTTTATTTTGAGAAAAGTGGCGCCATTCATTGTTCTGGAAATGCTCGAGACACGTGCCGCGCGCCACTTCTGGGAAGAACATGGCATCTGAAATCTAGCTCAGTGCTGCGCTGTGCCGCCATGATCTTTTCAAGGGCTGCACCTTGCACGTGCCTCTTTAATCGACGCACCTTACGCTACTTTTGAAACATGAAGGGGCTTTATGAGAAAGTAGTGCCAAGCGTCTCCTATGTTCATCATCATGGTCCATGGAATGAGCCGTGTTTTCATACGTTTTTATTCTTGGTTATCCGATCCAAATTTATAGTGACAGATTGTTTTATAGAAAGATTTCTTGTATACCAAGGTTTTGTTATCCGCACACCGACCAAACATGCGCGCGTCTTCGGAACAGCCACCGCATATGGCGTCGGTGCTTGGCAACACTAAAAAAATAATTTACCTCGCTTGAAATACGCAAGCATAACAATATAATTGTAAGAGATTTATGGAAATAACTATGATTGATAAGTTAATACACAGTACTAAATACGCTTATATTGGCGAGGAACGCTTTCTTACCATATGACGCTCCACAGCAATCTTGGCGCACTGGTTTAAAACGAACCTTTTGAAGCTTCAAAGATTTAAATGGATCGTAACGGCGATTGCCATGGCAACCGAGACCACTCAGCAAAACCTTGCGCGGTTTCGGCCGTCTGTATGTTGGTACCTGTTTGTGTCCGGCTAGCAAGCAGGCAAGGCAGTTGCGGTGCTACTTTCTAGAGATCCAGTGCCTTTAATGTGAACAGGAATTAACAATAAAAAAGTAGCTTTCTTAAGAAATCATGAGCCACCTTTGTCCCAGTGTCCTTGCCGTTGATGTCATTAAGGTTGCTATCGGCGTATCCGACGCAAATGAGTGAACCAGCGTTTTTTTTTTTTTCTTTTTGGACGAAAGCGATGGATTTAATGTTTTTCCTATACTTCGTTTCACCTTATGTTGTACCGCAGCGAAGGCTAGAAGTGCGAGCTCATAGCGTTGGCAGCTGCTCTTAAGTCACGAGAGCTTGTGCCGCCGAGATGTGCCCCAGAGCAAGGAGCTCGCGCTTATAGCCTTTCCTGCGGTACATCATAAGGTGAAACAGAGTATAGTACGACAAAACTTTCGCAGGTCTCTCTGGTCGAGGGAGTCCTGACCCCGATCAAGGACGAGTTCCCGGCGTGCCAGAGACACCCGACGAGACTGGCCTTCGCGTTCTGCGCCATGTGCTTTTTCCTCTGCCTTCCCATGGCAACTAAGGTGAGTAGGACGCGCAGCTAGTTGGAACGACAGCTACACACCTGGTGAGACCGTAGGGACTAGCACATTTGGTACGCCTTACAAAATTCGAATTGAAACCGCGAATACTTGAAATTGAATACGTGAACGTAGTTTCGCAAGAAGATTTGTGTCTATTTTTTCACAGCGCAAGTCAGAAACGTAAAATATTAAAACTAGATCAAAACGGCGGCAGTGGATGTTCTATGACCTATGTTCACCGTCTGCACACTGGTTTGTGATTTTGCTTCCAGGCGGTCGTTGCTCATATATTTCCTTAAGGGGGATTCAACCGCGACTTATTTCTAGCCCTTTCCTCATAGATGGCGCAGAATATTTCCGGTACAAACGAGTTGCATGCTCGCAGCTGCGCATGCAGGTTGGGCGCTCGGTGTGAGCTTGGGCCACGGGCTGTTCGTAGCCGATCTAGGCGAGCTAGGTTTTGTTCACCCGGCGACTGAAACATATACCGTCAGTGGCCGACGGCCGGCGCAGGGCTCGAGCAATATTCAAAGAAATAGCGCCGATTTCCGACTGGCATCGAAATCGGAACCAAGTTCGATCTTCGAACCATTCAAACGTATTTTGTGAACACCCAAATTTCTGATGTTGTGCGTTGGTAGTGCACTCGAAGTTTCAACGTATGCAAGTGCGTCATTTGAATGGAGATCAAGTCGCTCACGCAACTGACGCCTTGACATCGTGTATTGGCTTTGGCGAGATAAGCCGTCAACATCTGGACCCGAGATGTTCCGAGGGGAGTCCTCCAGCACATCTCTCACCGAAGCTGCCACGATCTAGCGCCCTCCTGCTTGCATAGGCTTCGAACAGGGTGCGCCTTCAGTGCATCGGAACTTCATCGCTTAGACTCAAACGTATACATCAACTTCACAACCTGCACCGTTTCAAAGAACTTCGGTCACCTTCTCTGGGACTACCCGACGACGCCGACGCCGCACGTACCACTACGCAAAGCATTATTTTTCCTCCGGGTTTGACCGGGGCTATATCTAAGACTTTCGCTGCTAGTCTCGCATTCTTAAGGACAGCGGATTATTTGACCGATTATAAGACGCAGCTGCCTAGGCAGTGTGTGAGCAGTGACTACAAGTGACAGCCACTCACTCTGCTTGCCCTCTCCCCTTCCCTCTTTTTTTATATAATATTTTGTCCCTCCTCGTTACTCCTTCCCCAACCCTGAACTGACTCACCCCCATTTTCAGGTGTGGCCAAGCTGTTCGGGTTTTTACTTTAATAAACATCGCTAACAACAATATGGTGGCGTTCATCGCTTGTTTGTCGCATGGAATTTAGTTTCCGACGAACACACGCCGGCGTGTAGCAATAAATGTTCGCAGAGCAAATTTCGCTGTTAATCTTTGCTCCAGTGAGTTCAGTCTTCAGCCTGTAATGAGTAGCGTTAGAGTATGCTGAGTCCCGGTAGTAAGTAGAAAAAGAGCTTCCCACCGGTGGTGTCATTTTCAGCGTCTGTACGTACGGCGTGTGCTTAGCAGAGATGGCAAAATTACTTTCAAAGAGTAATTAAATTACATTACTAATTACTTTCCTGAAAACTGCAAAAATGTAATTAAATTACATTACTAATTACTTTCCTGAAAACTGCAAAAATGTAATTAAATTACATTACAAATTACCGCAGACTAAAAGTAATGACATTACATTACAATTACTTTCCAAAAGTAATTAAATTACTTTTAAATTACTTTGACATTACTTTTGCATACCTTGAGGCAGTAATTCGTGCTCATTTCATTTACCGTATACATCCACACAGTGTTCACAAAACAAGCCCTCGTTTGCCAACACAACACGTGTGTAGCAACGAAATCCGGGAAAAGCTGTTGGCACTGCGCATGCGCAGTGCCAACAGCAGCGTCACCGCAGTGATGTGACGTCAAAGAGCCTAGTTGGTCTATATGGTCTATATGTACCAAACCTCAGATCTTTCTGTTTACACCGTAACAACCTTATGTGCCTCAAAGTGAACCATACTGAGCAGTGGTTTTGCGGGCGCACACGGCATAAGTGTTAAACATGATGAATATAGCTTCTTTAGATGTGACTCAGAAAGGCAGCCGACTCACCGGTTTCACTGTCCATTCAACGGTGAACATTCTTACTAAAAGGGTGATAAGTTTCCGTCTTTCTGATTTAGAAGTTGTATTCCGTGTCAGTTTGTTAAGTCGGGCAATGACAGCCCGTTCTTACAAGGAGTCGTGACGTGAAACATTGCCCTTCCGCATCAGATGCAATCTAATTATATTCTCCCAAAAGCACTTACTATACTCAACAACTTTTCTTGGCAATGCAGTGAAGAGGAGGAGAGCCCGCGCACAGCTTTATTCAGCACTCAAAATGGGAGAGGGAACGCGTGCCTGTACCCTCCATTGCATTGCCAAGAAAAGTTGTCGCCGAGTAGAGATGACCTATTCTCGGTCATTCCTTTCATGGAGCATTTTTCCCAAACACCCGAAGAGCCAGAGTTGCGCATTGTCACAGGGCCAGGATAATTGCTAAGCAGAAGTGTCGCCAGTTGAGGAATGACGCGAGCTTCCTAAATTGTGTACCTTGCAAACAAACGGGGAGCGATATCTCCTTGTGGGCTTATTCCCGAATAAACTTACCAAGGGAAGGCAGCGAGGCATAGCGCGAGCGGCACCTGCTTTACTCAAGGACGCATGAAACATTCTGGGGCTTTGACAAAGCATTTGGAATTAACTATTTATTCCGGTCGTTTGTTGTTCACAATGGTCGAAGCTTACGGTTTGACCTAGCTTAGATAAAAGTACAAGGCTGGGGATCTGTTTGTCCTGTCCTCTCAGGTTTTAAATTACGCTTACCTCACTGGTGATGTGCTAATCGCCTTGTAGCCTATGAGCCATTCATCCCTAAGGTGACGCACTGTCAGCTTAGGGATGAACGGTGTAAGTTACGTGTTTGTTGGAGCAGTCATCTGTCTATCATTCGCCACGTAACCACGCTCTCGTTTATACCCACGCGCAGAGAAAGGGACGGGACAGGTGATTAAAGTAAGGTGTTTCATAGGCTTCTGGTTAGCTTGCAGCTCCCACCGCACTGTCTGCTTAGGGATGAACGAAGTATAGTATCGTCGTGATGACGTGACGCCGTGAATCTGTCGTGCCTGGAGTTCGTAAGCCTTTGTTTTCCAGCGATGTCTACACGTCAGCTTTTTTCCTTCGCCATTCCAGCCCTCCTTTGTGCGCCTGTTCAGCTCTTCGTACGAGGCTTTGCGCTCAGGTGGCCGTTGATTATTTCCCATGATGCTCTTTCACAACATTTCACCATGCAAAATAATTTTTCTCTTTTTTAAAGCTTGCAAACGAATTTTCTAATTTAAGACAAAAGTAATTTCAAAAGTAATGAGTAATTTTCTCGAATTTACTGCCTGAAAGTAATTCAATACATTACTAAATTACTAGCCTAGAAAACTAATTCATTACATTACTCATTACTCCAAAAATAATTTAATTACTGTAATTCCATTTCAGTAATAACATTACTGCCATCCCTGGTGCTTAGCTTGCTCTCGCAATCGATGAAACGATGAGTGCTGAGTTGTGAAAATAGCATGCTGAGCAGTGCAATCTACACAGCCGAGCATTTTGGAAACAAAGTGCTTCTGGCTGGTGGGATCCTGAGCGTTCGTGCGTATGGCCGGTGCTTTGTTCACTTTTCGAAACGACGAAAAATCATAGATGTCTGGGCTGTGATTTTCTAAACATAGAAACTGGGTATAAGCATCTGTTGGCATCTGATCACTAGCGTTATTAAAGCGTAAAACAAAAAAACAAAACATAGTGCACTGCATTCAGAGTTTTTATTTTTTTTCGGCTTCTTTGTAATTCACATTCTTAGTTCACATTCATCGTTCGCGTGCAACGTCAGCGAGTGTGGTGAGGCACGGGTCATTCCTGAAGTAGTAAAGAGTGCGCGTGTACAGCTTTGAGCTGCGCTCAAAGCTACGCGACTGCATGGACGCCTGTAGCGCTTGATTCATAGCCAGGGAAAGTTTTGATATGTTTGTGCCAGTATATGGTGCACGGCACGCGCCATAGCTTGACACCGGACGCCGGCGAGATCGGTTTTGACGGATAACTGCAAGATTTTCTTTCTATCTATAGGAAATCGGTCTGAATAAACCCGGCTAAAATAATGAAAGCCCCAGCATTAGAATTTTGATGTCATCACAATGAGATCGAGCGCAGACACAACTTGGACACGAGCGCAGCATTAACGTTTGGCCGGAAGTCGTGTCCAGTGTTCATCCCGATGCCGCGAGCAACGGCAGCGAGCTATCCGAGCAGAGTGATCCAGTGTTCATGCTCAGCTTGTTTTCTTTGTCATTTCAGAAAAGTGAAGAGTGCACGTGTACAGACTTGAGCTGCTTTCAAGCTGCGCGAGTGCACGGACGCCAAAAGCTTTGGCCATAGTGTCTGATTAAATTGGCTTCAGGGCCTCAGAAAGTGGTGTCAAGCAGACGGAGAGCGGCATGTGCCGTCTGCTTGACGCCGGATGCGGCCGAGATCGCGGCTTTGCCCACTGGCTTTGCCGGAGGACTGCGAGAGTTCATTCCGTCTAGAGAAGAGTTTGGAGACGATGCATGTAGGACGCAATGATGCCATGGCAACGCGCAATGCCTTGTTCGCACTGCCGATGCCGCGAGCTATTACAGAGTAACCATAACAGCCAATCCAGCACCATGTGAACTAGAGCTCCGGGAATCGCAAGAAAAACCCAGACAGCCACATCCCTTCAGTGCTGGATTGACTCTGATGACTTGTAGCGTCCGTACGATACGCATCTCGGCTATTCAGTGGACCATTTTTTGTATGTTTGCTGATTACACGAACTTTTGCATATCTCGGCAACTGTGCGTGTCCGCCGCCACAACGTGTACCTTCAGTTTTTGCTTCCTCTTATTCCTATTCTTTCACTGCATCGACCATTACCATAGAGGTCAGGATGTTGCCATTTTTTATTCTACTGTGTCCTTCACAGCATTGGCCTTTATGAAATCTCGTCAACGCCCTTTGAGTGGCTCGGTATCTCAGTGAGACAAGAGAAGGCCAGCAATGGCGGCTGCAATCTGGCGCGTGTGTAAAGCGTCTATGTAGTCAAGGAGCTATTTCCCCGTAAGTGCAAGCGGAGCCAGTGGCACGAGCGTGGTGGTTCTATGGCCTGCACTGACGTCACGCCAGCTGCCCTCGTGGTGGCCTTGAAGCTGAGCATGTGTCTTTTGCAGCGCAAACTGCGTACTTTCGTATTTCCTTATTTGCAAAAAGAAGTAGGATGCACACTGGCGTGGTGCAAGGACGTTACGTGCAAGCCATGTGTAGCGATAACTCGGCCGAGCTTGCGTCCTTTTTTCCTTTTGAGCTACGCGACGCCGTAGAATCAAAAAGTGGAGTCAATCGGATGACCACCCCTTACGAAAATGGCATATCTGAACTTATATAAAAAAAAATAGATATGGTTATATAAAAAATTGGGCAGATCTGGCCATATCAAGTAAATCAGTTTATATAAGCCTTATCAAGCCAGATATGCCCAATTTTTTATATATCCATATCAGGGTCTGTTAGATAGGGGTGTATCGCCTCCCATATCAGGGCAGATATGTCCCAATCAGGTAAGGCAACCCTGATATTCAGGGTGTTTTTGTTTTTTTATTCTTGTAGATTTGTTTAAAAAAAAGCCATGAAAGCTACACTCATGCGGTTTGTGCGAGTGAGTGCCCAGCGGGACATTATGTGGGTGGCTAATCTTTGCAATAAGTCGGCTAATGATTTCAAATTCACTACTTAATTTTGAAATTAGTGAAAATAGACATATGGTTCCAATTAGAAACTTGCTGAACGTCGTCCAAAATCCCTAAATAAGTCATTTTCAAAAAGACTTTCAGCGCGTGAGAAAGTTACCACTCGTGGAGCAGGTAAGGCTAGCGGTTTCGGTCAGGCGCCCGCGCAATTTCTCCGTCTCTTATCTAGCCACAGCGGTCCACGAGTGGTAACTTGAGCGCACAACTGCGCTTCGCACGCGCTCAAAGTCTTTCTAAAAATTACTGATTTATGGGTTTTGGAATACGGTCAGCAAGTTTCTAATTGAAACCATATGTCTATTTCCACTAATTAAAAGTAAATTAGTGAATTTTAATTAATAAGTCGACTTATCGCAAAGATTAGCAAACTATACAATGTCCCCCTGGGCGTAGAACTCACTCGCACAAACCGCATAAGTGTAGTTCTCACGGCTTCTTTTAAAACAAATCTGCAATAAAAAAAAAAAAAAAAAACACCCGGTATTCAGGCATTGCACGTACGTCACATCATGACGTCGAACACCGGTATCCACCATACTGGTGGTTGACTCTTCGACCCTGCACAGCGAGAGCAATGGTAAATTGTGCCGCGCTCGGCTGTAGCAATGACCCGGTATCCCGATGATCGTTCGAACGTTTCGTCGGCATGAACCGCGAGACAGAATGTTCGTCAAGTTAGAGAAAGTACGAGCGGCAGGAGAGGGATACGTCCGCGGAATACCGAGTTTGCGGCACGCATCTCATAGCGGCGAGCAACTGCACTTTTCTACCGTTGTTTACGTTCGCGCACGCCTTTGCATCGGCTTTTGCCCATTAGTGGTGTAGATTCCCTTTGCCTTTCGTTACATAACGCCGTTTCCCCGCTTCGAGCGATTGTCGCGCCGCGAACCCGGCGATCGAGCGGCGGCGGCCCCGTGTGCAAGCTAGCCGAGACGCCGCCGTCAGGGGATTGGTTTGTGCCGCCAGCGAGACGGTAACCTTTGCAAGAAGCGAAAGTATGTAGGCAAGCCGGTTAGGAAACATCATAATATAAACCCTGAGTCAATGAGAGTTGTACGTTATTTTATTTATCCTTATCCCAGGGTTTAGATTATGACGGTAACCTAGCGTTGTTTACCAGTATTTCGCAAAATCGTAACAATCTTTCTACAAGCGACTCGTAAAGCCGCTCGTCAAATTTTAGAACGCGCAATTAAGATTTTTTGTTGTTGTTGTTCTTTTTGGCGACACGTCAAAACTTTGTCGGCGGGATATCGTAACTTTCTGCTCGTAGCGCAATCGCACCAATGCCGAAACATTCTGCACAATTATTCTCCCGGCTGCCAGGAGATAGACACGGCCTAATTCTAGAGGTAATCTGGAAGAGTACCTTTAGGAAAACGATCTATTGTCGCGAAGTAGGTTGCAGCGCACTTACGTTGACGAGACGAGACTTGAAAGGTAATCCGAGATAGATGTCGACACGGCCACGGCGGAATCACCACTCAAACACAAAAACGAGAAGGAAGTTGTCCGTGACGATTCAACACGATGTAGCACAAGCTGTCATTTCTATAACCGAACATAAACGCATCACAAAAATTCTTGGGCTTCTTTGAAGAAATCGCTTGCAGAAGCAGAAATCCGCAGCAGCCACGCGGGGAAAAACACCAAACTAGAATTTTAGATCCGGATCAACGCATTCTTTTTTTTTTTCTTTTTTCATCCGTCAAGCCTCGTCACCACGCTTTCAGCTTAGGGAGAGAGAGAGAGAAAAGGAGAGAAAGAAAGGCCAAAACGGAAGTCCACGAACAAAAGCCTTATCTTACGGGGCATCAACGCGCGGGTTGTCGCTTGTACCCAAGGTTGATAGTGCAGTGAATGCTACGTGTGGCCTTGGGCTCGAGGCAGGTGCCGTGTTCTGCCTTATCACCAGCTTCTAGACTGTAGTCACGTGACCCTAACCGGAGACACGATTGGCCTGAAATATGCATAGCGTCTACCCTGCTGTCAATACCGAGTGAACATACAGCTCTATGAAGACCAACTTTTGAACTTCCAAAGAAGCTGTCTATCTCGAAAGTGACCCAAAACGATGCGAGTTTGAAGATACAATGTTTTACGCCGTATAACCCACATCATAATATAAAATGAAGAAATAAGCGCGACCATTTTTTTTTTGCGCACGATGTCCACAAATAAATAAATAAATAAATATGTATATATATTTTTTACCAATAAATTTAAAATTATGTGTACACTGTTAGATTCGCGTTTTTAAATTTCAAATTTTTTTACGAAAGAGTTGCACATAAAATACACCACGGACAGCTCATCTTGCGACTTTCAACACACGATGAATCGCAGACGCTCGCAAGCGGATGGTTACGTTGCTGCGCGAACGGTTTTGAAAGATGCTGCGTAGGACGCGCGCAACGGCTTCGCAGGCGTTCGAAGGAAAAAGGATTCGGGACGACGAAGTAGCGTCTTGCATCTTCAGTAAGCTAACGGTTCATGTTTCCCCACTCAATTTAGCGGGGAAACACGAACAAAATTAGTTTCACTGCTAGATTTAGTGGGAAAATGTTCGTCAAGTGACATAAGTACCAATTCAATTTCTCGCTAAATTTAGCGGGGCGGTTACTCGATGGCGACGCCGAAACAGCTTGACTCGGATACGGGCGCCTAAGAGCTGCGATCTCAAATCCATTATTTGATTAACTCGCTTTCCGATCTTATAAGCACTTCGTCATAATGTCACACGTCAAACATACAACCAAATTTCATTTGTCTTTCAATCTTCAAAATGCGCAATTGGTGAATTGGTCCAAATACCTGGAATAACTTCACTTTAACGATTTCAGCAATAATTTACCAACTATATGAGACTCATGCAATATAGATCAATAAACTAGTGTCTTGGCGAGTAAATATGAGTTATTGCTTGCACGACCGAAACGGGCCCATATATCATTATCAGGGGCAATATTTGCACGCGTATCTGGCGTGATATGGCCGTATTAACGCACTTATACGGCCGCATCTAGCAGTATTTGCCCACTTATATGGCGATATCTGGGCGTATCTGCTCCCATATATAGCGGTATATTTCCCGATCTGACTACTTATATTATCATATCTGGGCGTATTTAAAATATATCAGGGACATATCTGACATTTTCGTACGGGACGTTCACGGTTGTCACCGCACCGGATGATCATCAACGCCCGCCTTGGTTCACGCGCGTATACCAAATACGAAAAACATGGCACTTCTACACAGATAGATAATTGATTGTAATACGGCCTGAACTCTCACGTTGAGATGCGCCACAGCGCATGTTTTGTTTGCAAACAGGAGATGGGCAAGAAAATGACCGAAATGTAAGGCGGCCGATAGAAGCCACGACAGCCAAATCAACGCTGTGAGCTAAAGTCCAAGGATAACGTACGCGCTTTGCGTTTCTTACAAGTACCGACAATCACTCTTGGCGAAACCGAGAGAAACGTACCACGAGACCACGAGGGAGAGCCGCACCGCAGTTTCCTTTCAGGGGCCAGTCCATAGCCGCTCATTTTAGTGCTGCGCCGCCATTGGGTTCCAAGGGTCGCACGAAGCACCGGCTCGTACATTGGCCGTAGCATTGAACCGTAGCGTCGGCTGCTATAGTAAATAAAGTAAAATGGAATATATCACACGAAGAGACTTATCGAACCTGACATTAAAAAGGCGTTTATTCTTAAAAGTCCTAACAGGGGCCGCCAGAAAAGCTACGTGTATACCGTTAGCAGGCCATCCGGCAGCGGCTTTTTTGAGCAAGCACGTGTGGATGCAAACCTATTGGTAATAGCTTCGCGTGCATGCAGCACTTGCTTTCATTTATCACGAACCAGCCATAATTGCTAGATTATTTATTTTGCTGTTCGCAAAATCTCAAATTTCACGACGCTCCCACTTAGTTGCACGAGGCGCTCAACAAATTCTCGAAACGTCCCGAAAAACAAATTGATTAAATCATGGTATTTTTTTTTCTTGATCAAAAACACTCACATAATTCATTCACAAACGAAAGTGTTTCCTAATTACTACACTTCGAAAGTGAACATCTATTTAGTTACGGGTAGACTGAAAGCCATATATTCGAGCAGTCTCTAAATAAGCTATGCAACTTTTTTTTTCTTGTTATCGAGAGATTTCTTTTGTCGCCTCGACCCACTCTTGCTTAAAGGGATTATCCGGTCAAATTTCGTATTCATGAAAACATTTAGACCTCATTGTCAATGGCTGTAGGAGCATCTTCCACGACAAATCTGAATTTTGTGTGCTTCCCTGGAGGAGTAATTGTATTTTAACCCAAGCGTGCATAAACGGCGTTTTCCTCTTCCACCTTCAGGGAAGCGGAGTTTCTAAGGTAACATCAGGCAAAGAACGTGCCGAACTGAAGTGCACTTCGAATTTTGTCCTCCGCGTGAGCGGTACGACGTGGTTCACCCTCGCTGCTGCGCTAGATTTTTTTTTAGAATGAAAGGGTATTTTTGTTGTGCGGTTGTCACGCTCCACACTTCTCCGCGACATTTAGAGTGGCGAGTAATATGGAATGCTGCGGTGCGTCGGGAGCACTGTGTTCCCACGGAGGAATGAGGCATAGGATATGACAATTGCAAGACTGGTGTGACGTCACGTCAGGCATGGGAGTGCAGCCGTTGATACTTGCGAAATTCGGCATGGAGTTTCGTTCAGTTATCCGTCGTTGATTACACTAAATTGGGGTGTCGTTTAATGGAATAAAAATGGCCTATGTTAATCATTAGGCCCCCACCAGGTAACCATCACGAAATCTTAAGAACTTCCGGTTTTCACCGGACAATCCCTTTAAGGTATATTTCGATCTAGAACTTGAATGTCAATCATATGTTTTGTGTTAGATACCTCATAACTATAATCCGAGACCAAAAACGGTAAGATTTTAGGGAATAAATCTATCAGGCTCTCGGACATTTTTTTTTTCCTTCTCTCTGCAAATACGCAGCGCTCAAGCTTAATTAGGGCGGTCCCTGCGAGCCATCTCGGCCGTCTGAGACGATAATAAAAACCCACAACAATGCCCTGGTTGTCAGTGGGAATTCTAAGAATGCGACAGAAGCCTTGCCTCCAGCGCGAGCCTTCTACCTTCACCAACTTGGCCTTCCGTCGTGCTGAAAGCGGAGCATCTAGCACGACGGAAGGCTAACAAAATGACCGGGACTCGGCATGCCCTGCGTTTGTTCAGCTGCCCGTGACTATATGTACACTATATACAGTCATATAGTCTATGTATATACATACACTATATGCACTATATATTATACACTACATATCGTGTATGTAGTACATTCCCTTTGCCTGACTATCTGATTCAGAATGCGAAATCGAAAAGTTGTTTTTTTTATTTTTATTTTATTTCAGGGTGGCATGTACGTGTTAAACTTCCTTGACACATACGTAGGAGGAGTGTTGCTATTCCTGGTTGCTCTCTTCGAAGCAATTAGCCTGTCTCTTGTTTACGGTAAGTTGTCACAGCATTTCGGGCGCTATATTTCTTTCGCGCTATATCAACAAATTCGGCATAATGAATGGAGATTTATTTCAAGACGTGCGAGCAGGTGAAAGGTGACAGCTTACCCGCCGCACTTCGGGGTACCGTGTGAATTGAAGATCTTGTACTTTTTTTATACTGTATGTCAGCAATATTATTTCTGCTGAGACTTTAAAAAAAAAAAAAAATTCCTAAAACTAGGGTGTCTTTGAAGAAACGAAACTCTTCTCGAGAACCACGAAGAGCCCTAAATCGATTAATTTTAGGAATACTAAAGCACGCGTGAAGAACGGGAGTGCGCTAAAGTTATCACTCGAGCAGCAGGCAAAAGACTAGCAATGAATAAAAACACGAATAATCTTATCATCCGCGTTTTTCTAAGATTGACTGATTGAGGGGATTTTGAAAAGGCCCAGAAAGTTTCTAGTTGAAACGATATGTTTATTTTCAAAATTTAAAGCGTTCATGAGCTAATCAGTCGTTATTAGGTATTTATTTAGCAAATTAGTTTGCTTTTCGCAATCCTTGATGTCCGCCGTGGCTGGTAGTTTGTTCACGAAAAGAGCTTCTTTTTCTCTCAACCACCCTACCACTTTGTATGTACGTGCTTCCGATTGCCGTCTTCCCAGGAGTGGACCGTTTCGCCCTCGACTGCGAGTTCATGATGGGATCGCCGCCGGGTATACTCATCAAGCTCTGCTGGAAGTTCCTCTGTCCCATTGCACTCACTGTAAGTGTCAACTCACGCTCGCTTATGCCTGCCCAGTCTTACGCGGTACATGGGTAGTAATTCAATTACTTTGAGTAGCCTGTAATTGCAATTCATTACTTTGGAATGAAAGTAATCGTCTACGGCAAGTATGGTTTCATGATATAGACACCTTTTTGCTCTCTACTCAAACAGGCTATTGAGGAATTAACTCTAACTTTTACATGACAAATTAAACCGTGCTGATAAATTTAGGGGGATAAAGGAAAGCAAAGTGAACGGCGGAACGGACGAGGACAGGACAAAGCATACTTCTAATTGGCAGCTTGTACATTTATGTACGTTCCTGAATGACGCCGATCGCTTCAGCGGTGGCCTGGCTAAAGAGGGAAAGGGAAAGGAGACGAAGAAAGGGATAAATGGGAAGGGTCTATGTCGTCGAAATGACGCGCGTTGAAATATGGCTTTAGACAAATTTAGCGTGTTGCAGGGCTGCAGTTGTTGATGAAGATACGAAATCTCGATGTCACCTCCAACTGTGCGGGTGCCATCGAACTCTGGATCCATCTTGTGCAGGCGTTGACATGCTGGGCTATCGCATGGATGGTATGAACGGATGGGTTGGATGCAGCTTGTTTCACCTTATTGGCTTGCTCCCTCAGGCGATCATTGAGACATCGGCCGGTTTGACCAATATACTGCGCTCCGCACCGAAACGGAATGGAGTAAACGCAGTGTTGTTGACACGGGGCGTATATGGTGGCACGCTTTCGCGTGCAGACGTGTGGTGGGGTCGGGTTGTTGATCTTTTTGCAGAGCGAGGACTCTCAGGCGCCATGTAAAGAAGACGTTGGCGCTGTGTCGGAAAGCGCACAAGTTTAATTCTGTGCGATGTGTTGTGGAAGTATGGAATGCACGCATATTAAGAGGCACGACGGGCACTCTTGCGCCTGTTGGGGAAGAACTGCGCTATTACAATGCGGGTATCCCGCCTTGAGAAGACCAGCGAGCTATACCTAGAAACTCTCAGACACACGGGAAAAGATGTTTTGTCCTGTCCTCGCGCTTTCCGCCGTTCTTGTGGCTTTCTTTTATCCGCGCAACTTCTAATCCTTGTTTGATAAGTTGACGCCACATCTGAGCAGTTGACACCACAGAGAAGAGGACCTCATTTTGTCTGTAAGAGAAACAGACTCAAACACACACAAAACGGCGATCGCTTGTTCGCGCTAATTGTGTCGTGCTGTGTACGTATTTTGATATCTGTTAAAGGGACACTGACTGATTGTATTTATGCTCGCCGAGGTTCTTAGTTGTACTTGACATATGAAAGCCTAACTACCCAGAACAAAATTTGTGGCTCGAAATTCGGTTTCTTTCAGCCCGAAAACCGCCGATCGAGAACTGGCCTGTTTTAGTCGCCGCGCTCACTCTCTTCTTCGAGGTCACGGACCGTTTTTAAGGTTTAGACACAACCACCAAATTTGATCAAAGTCTTGGGTCATTGAAGGCACAAACTCAATATTAAAAATAGAAAAAAAATATGAAACCCAGTTCTTGTGGCTCCTAAAAAGCTGCAAATACGTTGATTAAAAAAAAAGTTGCACAGAGAACCGGAATCATTCTGTGCGTTCACTGCCTAATTCTCATCATGGCGTCGTATCGCGTATCATGGAACTCGCGGGCTGGACGGTGATGACGGCGGACGACGGGCGTGGGACCTCTACTTCAGATCTGTCATTCGCGGTACCGTCGAATTTGTCTTCTCTCAAAAGAGAATTTCGGACCGATCAAAAGAATTGGTATTCATCCCGTAAAACACGCCCGACCACCAAGCCGATTTGCACGGAGGCGTCGCGAGCCGTCGCTCCTTCTCGTGGCTGAAGACATCGCTCGCACAAACGTCAAACACGAAGTGCGTACTTCTAGATGAATATGCACGCGTACGATTTCATTACTAGATGCGAATGTGGCCAACGCGTGGTTCTGCTCGACTTCGAATCGGCAGCGAACTTTTCGACCTACAGTCGACCAGCTGCATCACTACGAAGAGTTTCGCCAGTAGCTTAGTGGACAGATGTCCGCTTCACACGCAGCGGACCCAGGTTCGATCCCAAGTATAGGCATACCGTTTTTTTTTTCTTTTTGTCAAAACATTTTGCCATATTTACATTACTTCTGTACCGTTATCACTGAAAAAAAAATATTGTGGACGGAACGTTGCTGATCTAAATGGTATGAGATTCCCTTTTTGACACCTGCGAACTCAATGTGGTCACTGTCCACAAAATGCAAGGAGCATAATAATCGGGTAGCGTCCGCTTTCCGAGGTGCCCGTAACAGTTCTACAAGAATTGCAGCCAGCCATTGGCCCTGATCCCGTTAATCTTTCGAAAACTTGCGCAGACTCTGCCGCACAATGCCACTTTCAGATGCAGGACATGTGAGGCAGCTCTTCACGCAACATCTCGGGGATATTTTTTACAGAGCCGATCACGGAAATTCACTACGGGCACTCACTACTCATTTCCAACTCGTTCATGTATAAAACAACTCATTTTGAAGTGCAGGACAGTGAGCGGAACAAGCATAACTGCAAAGGAATCGCACTGCAAACAGTTCCCGCAACACATGTCGTCTGCTGCGCGCAACAAAAAAAAAAAAAAAATGCGCACGTTCGGGTGTAGCACGTGACTTCCGGCACTCACACTCTCCTCTATATTTCTCCGACCTCCGTGCGCAGGTTTCGGCTTCGGTTTCGAGCAGTTGCGTTTTTTGGATTTATTCAAAATATACGTGATTCTGTAGCAAAATATGAATTGGGTTGTCTTCCGACACCGCAATGAATCGTCTGGCAAAAAAAGAGAAGATTTTTTCGGGGGGTGTCAGTGTCCCTTTAAGGGCGATTCACATACTTGCTTTGAGTTCGACGGAGTGCGAGGAAATGAAACTTTCCTGCAGCACACAGATACAGCGAATCACGCCTAACACCTGCAGCACACAGATACAGCGAATCACGCCTAACACCTGCAGCACACAGATACAGCGAATCACGCCTAACAGTAGAAGGATCTCAGCTGGTGGACGAGAATCGCGATACGATCTGCAAAATGCGACTCCCGCGGCTACAGTGAACAAGTGAAGCGTCCCTTCTCATTCTTCCCGTTAACGTCGATTTTTGTTTTTGTCTCATTGTACTCCGAGTTTTGTCGTTCACTGATGTACTTTACTTGTTCGTCGTTATTGCCTCTCCGTGTTCTGCAGGGCAGGGAACTCAGACTTTTTCCGAGTGTACTTTTAGCTTAGAATTATGCGACTTTCAATGGTATTTGACTTACGGCAGTATGCAACTTACAGTGGTATTCGACTTACGGTAGTATTGGTCTTACGGCGGTATTCTACTAATTACAGCACTCGACGTATGGTGCTATTCGACTTCTAGCAAAATTAACATTATAATGGGTATTCGAATTAGAGCGGTATTTGACTTACAGCGGTATTTCCCTTACAGCGGTATTCGACTTGGGGAGGTATTCAACTTGAGAGATTTCGCTCTATCCCCCATCTCAAACAGCTTTTCGGCGTAAAAGGAGCGCGGATGACTGGTTTAAACACCGGATTCCTTGGGCGAGTTGTCCAGTTAACAGATCACTGTGTGAAGATTTCGTTGTATGTGCTCCTCGTGCCATTGATACCCGCTGCAAGTCACGCGTAAGATGCACCAGGCATAAACTAGAACCACTGTACTCCGTTGCACTAGTTGCGTGCAGTAGAGGGAAGGGAGAAAGGGCAAGCACTAGGAAGGCTGGGGAGCAAGAGAAAAACCTCTCCTCCAACGTTCCTACTGCTCTTCCTTTCTCCCATCGCCCTCGGTTGCCCTCCTCTCCCGTCCCGGCTTTTTAGTGCTCATCCTTTCTCTCCTCGTCTGGTGTTGCCTTCGCCTGCACTGCACACAACTAGTGACACGGAGTATAGACATGCCACGCTTCAGAGTAACTACCCTGCAGCCTTGTTGGTGCTTAAGATCATTGCTGCCAGTCGTCTGATGTTCCATCTCACGTCGCAGGAAACGCTTTTCTGTCCTCCAGAAATGTTCAAACAGTCCGCAACAGAGTTAAACAATGTCGTTCGAGCTTCCTGACGCCAGTGTTGGCGGTAACGCAATACAAGTAACGGCGTTACCGGTAACGCGTTTCTTTTGTACTCGATACTTTTTCAAAAAGGGTAACGGGTAACCCTCTCACATTACTTATTTCAAGGAATGGGTAATGTAGCTACCTTACTCGCTACATATTTAGAAGACTTAAAAAATTATACTTTGAATTGTTTTGTGTTTTTAGGCGCCAAGTAATGTGAATTTTTGAGGTGTTTGTTTTTAGTTTTTCTTTGCGTTTTTTTTTTATAAATATTTAGGTGAAACCGTAAGAAGACAAAGTAATTATGATCAGTTTCTGCGGTGAACATAATGTTTCTTGAAATATGGCGCTTGTGTAAACCTGTAGCGTCAAAACGATAAAACCTGTTGATTCATAATTAAAAAAAAGTAAAAGTAATGTGCGTTACTTTTTACCTGTAAAGGTAACGCATTCCTTTCATTTTGATGTAGCGTAAGTCGGTAACTTGTTTCCTTTATTTGCAAGTATCAAAAAACATATTTCGTCACTTTTTCTGGTAACGCCTACAACACTACCTGGCGCTAGAAATGTAAAGGTGTTGAAAAAGAAACCGAAAAAAGTCGGAAAAAAACGTTTTTTTTTTTAAAAGCCAAAAGTCGAAAAAAAAAATCAAAATTTCCAGTCACATTTTTGCTTCACAGTAACACTATTTTCAGCAGTCCTACTTCTGATTTTATTTTAGGAAAACAATAATGTGACTCAAATAAATAGCAGACAATAATTGAAGTTGTCATTTTCAAATGTACAAGCTCTGTAACTCTTTGAAATGACACTTATATATTCCGTTTCGTCGAAGTGGTAAATGTTCGGTGATTTTGACGATGTGTTTCACGCGCAGTTCAACATTTTCAAACATCTTACGTTGTGGAAATTGTCTACTGCAACCAATTATGAGCTATTTTTATTACTACAAGCCATCACACGGAACCGTAAAAAATTGTGGGAGAAAATCTTTTTTTTTTTTTGTTACACCAGAAGGCTGAACACGTAAACAAATACCATAATTTTCATTCACAATTATGTTTTCACAATATCACATTTTGTGCAGTTCGGGTTTCGGTTTTGTTTTGCGAATACAAAGCGTACTTCAATGAAGTACGCTTTGAAGTACGCGTCTACGGGGATTTGGTCCAGGGCAGCACTTTGGGAGTCTGCGAAGCACGTGGAACCATCCTCCTGGTGGCAAGGACTCTGCACTAACCAGCCATTGGGCGCGTTCAGTAGCGGCCCCAGAGTCAAGGAGTCACTGACTCCTTCCACTGGTCGGCCAAAAGTCACTTTCGGTGCACGTAACTCCGGGGCTCCGGAGTCAAGCTCCAAAGCACCGAGTCCGGAGACGGTGCACGTGAAGTCAAAGGAGCTACAGATGATGTCATTTCCTGACTGGTGACGATTTCCGGCGAGAAAATCTAAAGAGCTCTGACTCGAGTCACTCCGTTCGGGGGCAAGGGAGGCGCTACTGAACGCGTCCAATGACACCCCTGGCATGTCTGCAAAGTGTGAACGAAACAGGTCTTTTGCAGATTCCCCTATCGTCTGCAAAGTGTGAACGAAACAGGTCTTCAGTTTGGGAATGTACACACAAAACTGCGCAACTGGCTTGCAGGTGAACGTGTGAAAAAACTTGTGTATGTGCACTCGAATCTGAACCTGAAAAAATCTTCGACCGACGTGAACGCGAGTGTTCCTCTATCCAGCGATTCCAACTCAGAATAACGAGTGCTCGGGGACATATGCAACGCTGTTTAGCCTTACCAAAATATGGTATTTCTGCCTGGTAAGCTGTTGATATTACATGCACCTTAATTTGAAGTATTTCACATACTGAAACTTCCCAAATGGTCCTGTCTTATCATATTGTGTTGATTTAATAAATGCGTCCACGCAGCAATATCAATTTTTCCAAAATTTCCATTTTTTCCTGAAAAAACCTTAAAAAAAACGGTTTTTTTTTTCGGGCCATCCAATAGTTCACGAAATTGTACGTCTCTACCTGGCGCCCGTGTCTAAAGCACAATAAGTCGAATATTCGAATCGTAACGATCGCCATTGCACCAGCTCTGTACTAAGCACCAAAACTGCGGTGCCAACAAAAAAAAAAAACATAAAAAAAGAAAAACACGGGGAGTGCAGTGCTGATATTTTAAGCATAGGTATATCATAAGGGTTTGCAGTGTAACCCTTCCGTCTTCATCACTATCCTTTCGACGTAGATCATCTTCATCGCTGGTGCCACCTCCTACGAGCGGCTCAGATTCGGCGACTATGTGTACCCCTACTGGATAAGCATCCTGGCTGTCGTCGTGGTGGCCCTCGCCTTCCAAATGATCCCTTCGTGCGCACTTCACCACTTCATGCGGAGTGGCTACGTGAGTTCCGCTTTGGACTTTTTGCGCTTCGGTCGACAATCCTCCCTGCTTCTAGACATGTACAAAACCTAGTGCACACGTCACCACGTGTACCGTGGCACACATTGTGACGTTTATCGTATCTACTGTACTACGTACAAGTACATGCAGACCCGTAGCCAGGGGGTGGGGAATTGCTTTAGCCCCCCCCCCCCCCTTTCCCAGAATATTTTGGTACGGGGGAGAGGGGGGGGGGGGAGGGGAAGCTCCAGGACGACTTCCCGATTGTCAAGCGAAAGGCTCTCTTTTTTTTTTCTGCCTTAATTTTTAGAAACATGTCGGTGCGAGACATCTACATAAACACGATGACCCTGAAGTCACTTTTGACAAAGGTAGTTTTTTATCTTATTTTGTTTAAAATGTATTAGTTCCTACATATATCAAATCCTATATTATAAAACTGCCTTTAATCTCAGGGCATTAGAAAAACATGTGGACGCTTTTTACACGCGGACTGCATTGTGTGGACCAATGAAAGCTCTATAACACGCGCAGATTCCGAATGATTTTATTATAACTCGTTTCGAAGAGCGTCTGATAGGTACACATTCGGATGAGACTCCTCTTTTTCAACTTGGGCGAAGCCATCGCTTGCAACTCGCCGACAAGCTCCCTTCGTCGACTACTTCACTCGGAAGAAATTTCTTCCCGAAAAAGGGGAGTCTCGTTTCAACCTCCGGCGAGAGCAGTCGACTTCCCCGAGCTCCGCACGAGAACGTGATCTTAACCTAAACATCGAGCCGGCGCTTGGCGCGGCAGGCCCACCACCTAGCCTGGCGCGAGGCACGCCCTGGCCCCCGATTCTGCCTCGCCATGGCGCCTGAAAACTCCGAAGCAGCCACCCCATCCCGGCGTCGGAGGTCGTAATTTTGCCTGAGGACCGCCGCTGTGCCCGCGATAGCAGCTGCCAGGATGCAATACGCCGTGGAAGGCGAGACGATCACCCCCGCAGTCCTCTCTGAAGAGGGGTGGAGTATCATCAGCGGAAAATATGAAAGAGCACGCCAAACCCGGATCCGGAAAAAAAGAAGAACGGCTATGCCCAACGCAGCCGGAGGCCGGATCGACCACCCTCGGGCCCACCCAACAGACAGGCAAGTCCTCACTTGTCACCAACCACAACAAACCGTCAACCAGACGTAGACGACCACCCCTCCCACGCCTACCGGCAGACGACCGCAAGGTCGTAGTCAGGCCGAGTAACCTAAACCTCCGCATGACTACCCCGGGACAGTTACTCAAGGCGATCTGCGAGCAGCTCAACCTCCCGCCTCAAGAAACCTTCGCGAAGGACAGGTTGCGGATCAACCCCTACAACAACACTTTCACGATCAGCACTCCCGTGAAAGAACGAGCAGATGCCTATCGGAGCCTGCCAGGGTTCGCAATGAACAACCAAGAGTACCCAGTCACGGCGTACTTCTCCACGCCCGGACAATCCGTAAGAGTGGTGATTTCCGGTGCCCTCGGCAACGAGACTCCCGACGAAATTCTCCATTACTGCATCACGGAAAATCCAGAACTCCCCATCGTCAACGCACGCTGCATGGGACGCTCAAGAGCGGCCGTCATCACTTTCGAGGGCACCAAACCGCCGAAGGAAATGATTTTCCAAGCAGGCCTCTTCACCTGCCATCCGTTTAAAGAACGGGTCGAAACATGTCTCAACTGTCGCAGGGTCAGACACCGAGCCGACGTGTGCTACCGACCGAAAAGCCAACGCTGCCATCGCTGCGGAGAGGAGCACCCGCCACCGGAGGAGGGTGAGCCCCCCAACTGCGAGGCCAAGTGCATCATCTGTGAACGTCCGCACGTTACGGGAAGTCGTAACTGCAAGCACCGTTTCGTCGAGAAACGCAAGAAACTCCAGGCCAAGGGGCCTCCGACTGGGGATCGGTACTCCCTGCTCTCGTCAGAAGACGACGACAACCCCGGGCGGCGCTCAAGATCCAGAACACCGTCGTCGCGCCGACGCCGCAGCGAAAGTCGGTCGAGGAACCGGTCTATTTCCTACCCACCCCTGGACAACCGCAGAAGAAACAGCTCGAGAAGCAAGAGCAACGAGCGCAAGAAACCTCCCTCCTCAAAAGGCAACAGCACCACCCAGAACGCCGACAAACAGGTGAGCTAGGCATCCAGGGTCTCCCAAGCGAACGCTGCGAAGCGCGAGTTTCTGGAGCAAACTAGAAAACTGAAAGAGGAAAATGCTGCACTCCGTAGGCGACTAGATGAGCTTGAAAAGCTCGTCAAAAGAGGTCCCAATTCTACCCCCCTCAACACACCGGCAGCCGCGAGATCGGCTCCACCTACTTCTAGCCATATCGCAACCAACAATGCGATGGATGCGGACGCTAACCGCGGAACGCTAAAGAGACAGGCCTCGACAGACCTAGACGCTAACGCTAAGAGAGTAGCCGAGGCATCCCCAGACGGTGAGCCGCAGCCCAAACCAAAAACCACCTTCACCTCTCAGGCACCTATGCGCATAGACGAACGGTTCGATCAACTTGAAAAAGACAACCAAGAAACCAAAGACAGTCTCAGACTAGTCGGAGAGACCCCCCAACAAATATTACAACGCCTCACGGCACTCGACCGCCTCGCGGCCCTAGAAGTGACCGCGCAAATGCTCATGCAGCAACTACCATGTGACCTTCCTCAAACAATTCAATATGGCCCCTCGACCTCAGGAGATTAAGGTCTGGCAGTGGAACTGCAGGGGATACAAAAACAAACGCGGCAACCTGCAGCTCCATATTCAGCAACTATCCGAAAAACCAGATGTCATAGCCTTACAAGGAGCCAGTCACCCGATCAAATTAACGGGTTACACGCCTTTTATTCCCCTGAACACAGACCCGAAAAAACCAATCTCGGCCACCGCGACTTTCGTTCAACGCAACATCGCGGCCATACAACACGAAATCGAGGACACAAAGGTCCAACACACGCTAGTGGAAATCCCGCCGCGTAAGAAGGGAGATGGAAACGTCTACATTCTTAACGTCTACAGTTCACCCAAGGACAGAACAAAAGCAACCTCCGACATTATCCGTAAGGCCGTAAAACTTGCAGGGAAATCTCAACTCGTAGTGGTAGGCGATTTCAACGCGCACCACCCTGCCTAGGGCTACCGGAAAGCGCATATCAAAGGAACGGCGCTATGGCAATCTATACAAGACGTGGGTGTGACGATCCTTAACGACGTCAAAGAGCCTACTAGGATCGGCAATAGCGTCAGTACGGACACGTCCCCCGATCTTGCCCTGAGTAAAAACATTAACTCAGCCACATGGACAAATACGGGCCTCACGTTGGGAAGTGACCACTATATAGTGGAAACGACTTTCCAGACGGCCCCATTTAAACATCCTCCGTTAAAAACGAGATTAACGGATTGGGACAACTTCCGTAAAATTAGGGACAAAACCGCTCCAAAGGAAATCGGCCACCTGAACGAGTGGACCCGCGCCCTGAAAGAAGACGTAAAAGCCACCACAGAAGAGACAGAAGCGATAACCTCGCGACACACGACCGACTCTAAATTGAAACACATGTGGGAAGCCCACCTTAGCTTACAACTAAGGTAGAAAAATCAAAAACACAATCGCACCCTCAGAAAGAGGATAACACAGCTAGAAAGGAAAATTGAAGCGTACGCGTTCGAGCTTGAATGACAGCAGTGGGGACAGATATGCGACAGCGTGAACGGGCATCTGGGTAAGAAAAATACGTGGATTCTGCTACGACACTTACTCGACCCCACACAGACCAAAACGGCTCAACGCAATAGACTTGCTCAAATAGTACACCAACATGAAGGCGACACAGAAGACTTAATAAAAAAACTCAAGGATAGATACCTAAACACCACGCAGTCCACCGACCCACTTCCCTGGTACGACGGTGTGCCAAACCCAGAATTAGACCAGGAATTTAGCACAGCGGAAGTATGGCAAGCCATGAGCCAACTCAAAACAACATCAGCCGCGGGGCCCGACGGTGTCAGAAACAAGATGTTGAGAAATCTAGACCTTACGTCAGTGATGGCCCTAACTGACCTAATCAACAAGTACTGGCAGGATGGTGAAATCCATCAAGAATGGAAACACGCCAGAATCATCTTTATACCTAAACCAGGCAAGAAGCTACTAACCGAAAACCTAAGACCTATCTCCCTTACATCTTGCCTAGGGAAGCTCATGGAGCACGTGGTTCTAAACAGATTCCAAGGATATGAGGAGGATAACAACCTCCTACTCCCCTCCATGCTGGGATTTAGAGCCCACCTGTCCACGCAGGATGTCATGCTCCAACTGAGCGAAGAAGTGATCCCCAAAAGCTCAAACACGAGAGCCATCCTCGGTTTGGACTTAAACAAGGCCTTTGACAACGTGTCTCATGAGGCCATCCTCACTAACCTATCGAGGTTAAATCCAGGATCCCGAACCTTCAACTACGTAAGATCGTTTCTGGACGAGAGGACGGGAGAAATATCGATCGGCGGGACGATCTCGGATTCCTTTCGCATGGGGTGTCGGGGAACCCCACGGGGCTCGGTACTCTCGCCGTTTCTATTTAATCTTGCACTCGTAGAATTACCGAAGCAACTCGAGGCCATCCCAAATCTCAGACACACTTTATATGCAGACGATATCACCCTCTGGATCACTACAGGAAATGATGGGGAGATAGAAGAGACCCTACAAAGGGCAGTCGATACCATAGAAGCCTACGTCAAAGCGGTAGGGCTAGAATGTTCTCATCCCAAATCGGAGCTCCTAATTAAAAGAGACATTCCAAGGGGACAAAAATCCAGCCCTTCGCCAGCCAACATAAACGTACACGTGCAAGGCAAAGTCATTAAACAAGTCACCTCCATCTGGATCCTTAGAATCGAAAAGCTAAACGTCTCGGTCCACCGGACCATTAGACTGATCCGACGCATAGCAAGCAGGAGAAGAGGCGTTAAGGAAAGCGATCTATGCCGATTGGTGCAGGCCTTTGTCATCAGTAGAATGACCTACGCCCTCCCCTATCTACAATTATACAACGCCGAGAAACTCAAAATCGAAGGACTCATAAGGCAGGCCTACAAGGCAGCCATAGGTCTACCCATCAATACCTCCACCGACAAGCTACTGCAGCTCGGCCTACATAACACGCTAGACGAGCTGACTGAGGCCCATCCGAGAATGCAAGAGCTCAGGCTCGCTCGCACCAATGCGGGTAGAGCTGGTCCTGAGAAGACTGGGAATAAACGCGGCACCACTCAACGCGGGCACCCGCCAAATCTCGTCCAACGTCAGAAAGACAATCACGGTAAAACCATTACCGAAAAACATGCACCCCGTCCACCACGAAGGCAGACGCAGGGCCCGGGCGCAAGCCCTAGCCAAGAAATTCGAAGGCCGAACGGACGTCGTCTACGTGGACGCGGCCGAGTACCCAACCCCCAAAAAGGCGTACGCGATCGCCGCGGTGACCGAGGAGGGCCAACTCGTAGCAAACGCGACTGTACCTACAAACTCTTCCGAAATAGCCGAAGAAGCGGCAATCGCCTTGGCGCTAACAAACCCGCAAGCGAGGGTGATTGTCAGTGATTCAAAAGCGGCCATTGGCAATTTCATCAAGGGCCGCATATCTCTCATCTCCTTCGGAATTCTCAAGAATTACCCAAAAGATGGGCAAGACGTGGAATTGGTCTGGGTGCCGGCTCACTCGTCAAACCCGGGGAACGAGGCTGCCCACGATAAAGCTCGAGGATCTATCGGCCGAGCTGTGGATGATAACTCGGACGTCGGATTGACAGGAGACGGCCTTAACACCTACCACGAGATCACTCAACACTACAGGCTCGAAAGGCTAACTTTCCCACCTCCGCATAAGAACTTAACCAAAGAACAGGAGCTACAATGGAGACAACTCCAAACTAAAACTCTCCCTAACCCCGCGGTCTTAAGCCATGCATACCCATATAGATTTAAACCCGATTGCAGCAAATGCGGTGGCAAAGCTACCGTAGACCACATCTTCTGGGACTGTCCGGCAGATCCCCCACCATTATCGCTCCAGAGGCTCGCGCACCCGGGCCCGTGGGAGAACTTGCTGCTCAGCTCCGACCTGGAAACCCAAGTCCAGGCCGTGACTAGAGCCCAAGAGGTCGCCGCCAGTCTCCATTGACGGCTACCTAGCAAGATCAGCATACCCACCTGTAACTCTAGCCAACAATACAGGTTTTCCAATCCAATCCAAATCCCGAAAAAGGGCGTGTCGCGATCTTTGAACACGCTTTTAACGAGGAAATAAGCTACGCACGATTGTAATTTTGGGTTTGTTGGGATGCTTAGAGCGTCTAGATTGAGTTGTCACCACAAAAGGACGATCTCAGAATCGACTTCAGAGCCCCTTTAAGTCCATGCCTTCAGATTTGACACAGATGTAGTTTTATCATGCAAATCGAGACTGGGAGACCTATGCAAGTCGGTAAACACCAACATGAAGGCGACACAGAAGACTTAATAAAAAAACTCAAGGATAGATACCTAAACACCACGCAGTCCACCGACCCACTTCCCTGGTACGACGGTGTGCCAAACCCAGAATTAGACCAGGAATTTAGCACAGCGGAAGTATGGCAAGCCATGAGCCAACTCAAAACAACATCAGCCGCGGGGCCCGACGGTGTCAGAAACAAGATTACACGGGCGCTCTCAACTGCCATTGAGTCAACGACAGTGGATTCAATCGCGGTCGGCCGGAGTTACACGGCGGTGCCTACTGTCATCGAGCCGCTTATGACAGTTGAGTTCAACTGAGCTCCCCTACCTCAAGGTCTATTCACACGATGCATCTTGTTGGCGAATCTTGTGTCGTGAAACTAGGTTTCAGGAAACAGATTCCCCGTCTGAACGCGATCGAAAAAGTGGCGCGCCTCCGAAAAATCTTCTGAAGCAATTTTTCGCTGAAACCTCGGCGAGGCCTGTCAATCACCCGAAGGAGAAACGCGGACGCTGCCATTGGCCGCTCGACTTCGCTATGACGTCTGACCTTCGAGGAGGAGCGAGCTTTTGGAGGGGTCTGATTTTTGGCCGATTCCGTATCCGAGCCAAAGCCGAAAGAAAAACAAAAAACAAAAAAAACAACATTTCGATCGACAAGCGAAGAAGCGGTGCGTACGGGCGATCAGTCTAGGTCCTACTCGGTCGCAGGTGTGTGAACGTCGCCTTAGCAGTACGGGTTGGTGGCGCGGTGCAGATTCATCAACAGTCGCGACGAGTGCGAGCACCGCATATAAACATGATGGCTGGGGATAACTTTCTTTATTAGCGGTGCAAAAATGTCCGAAATGCTTCGAGATCATCCGCCTGTTCTTTGACGTTCGCGGTCTTTCCCGGGTTTGGCAGGAGTAGTAAACCCAGTGAGCCGAATTTGACGAAGTTGATTGCGTGGTATTAATAAAACAGACTGTCTCTTCACACTATGCGTACTTCATATCATTTTGATGCGAAACGCTTGGTATTCCCGGTGCAGATGACAAGTTAAATACAAAACGAGCGTGTTGGTAACAGTAATTAAACATGAGGAAGATACACAGAAAGGGGGGACGGACAACGACGTTGTCCGTCCCCCCTTCGTTGTCCGTCCCCCCTTTCTGTGCATCTTCCTCATGTTTAATAATCAGATGACAAGGTTTGGCGAAATTTTCGTGAGTCAATACGTCACAGGTTTCACGCGTCAGACTTCACGTGTGAACAGGCCGATTTCGCGAAATCTTGGTTTCGGTAAACTGTGGCGCGTTGAAAAGATGCATCGTGTGAATAGGCAGTTCAACTGAACGAACTTCCCCAACGGAGGTAAAATGGCGCCTGTCCGCGGGACCGCTGCCGCCGACCATCGTTTGGGAGGCACTTACTGTTTCGGAATGCAGGGGGAGGCGTCTAGAAAGAATCGTAGCAGCGAAATATGCGGGATGGAATAGGTTTAAGCGTCCAAGCTGCTGCTAAAACGATCCCGGTTAGCCGGCAAGCCACTAAACAAGCGAAGATTGCGGCGGGGCCAGCTGTGCAAATGAACAAATAGTAATGGGTGCACGCATCGTAGCGGGCGGTAGCTTGCACCACCTAGCCTAAAATATGCGCAACCTAGCCAAGTATCTGCTTTGGTACTCGTGTAAACGCCGCTAAAAAGCAACAAGGTATTGAACATATTGTACGATATACTTATTTTAAATAAAATGTGTGCCTCCGAGTACATTACTTTAACAATTAGACTGATCACTTGACACAAGAACTAGTCTCGTTTCTGTTTCAACTGGGAGAGCCGTGTAGCACTATCTCAGTTCATTACAGTTCCATCACAGTGTGGGCCGATAACTGTGATTGAACTCAACGATAGTTCAAAGCGCCCGTGCAATAGGGTATTACAGGCTCACGACGTGCAAGACTCAGCAGAACTTTCCATGCCCATGGCCTGCGGCACTGAATACATCGACCAAACGGGTCGCTGAGTAACGACCGTCCCCGGGAGCATAGCAAAAAAGTTGAGAACACGGCACCCAACACACAAAGACGGGTATGTCGCGGCTACGCTCCCCACTTTGTCGCCACGACAACGCTGGTAAATCTTCGTGACCGCGTCGAGAGGGAGATTATAGAAGCCTTCCGAATAATGACGAGCCCGCAAATCATAAGCTCATCGTCTCTTTTGCTCAGAAAGGCCCCGAGGCCCTGGCAGCTCGACTGATTCCCCTTTATAACTGAATCCCCCCCCCCCCCCCTCTTTTTTTCCAACGCTTGGAAGTCGTAGCCTCAAAAAGCCCCCCAACCCTACCCCCGAAGAAAAAGATCCTGGCTACGGGCCTGAGTATACATAGTACTGGTAATTCGTGTGGTGAAATTCACTCTACCCTGTGTGCTCCAGTATATCTTGACGTGTACCACGTGTGTGGTACTACTCAAAGGAGACGTTTTCTCTGTGTACTACCGTGTAGCATATACCGCGTACAAGTAGATGATACAGTGTGAATCGTATGGTAACGTGCATCCTACCCTGCCTGCTGTATCACACAGTGACGTCTACCGTGTGTATGTTAGTACACAGCGACGTCTACCATGTATAATATCGTGTAGGGTGTACCGCGAAGATGTACATGGTGCAATCCAGCGTAAATTATATGGTGACGTCTAGGATACGTACAATGGCGTGCAGCGTACCGTCGGGTCCGAATGAAACGTGAACGGCGGAAGGCGTGGACTTCGATACATACTGCATGCACCACCTGGCGACCCCTGGGAACTGAAAAAAAAAAAAAAAAAAACTGCAAGGTGTTCCTTTTACTGCAATGTGTTTGACCCTGGCTTGGAGCAGCCCAAGCTTCGGCGCTGCGCCAGTGGTGCGCTGGTATTTCCGTCCCATCAATTGTGGTTCAACTTCCACGAAAGCTTCCAGCGTCGCCTGCACGGCACGTGCCAAGCGGGCGACAATAATGCGACGAAACCTTCCAGAGCGACGTCGAAGCTTGGGTTTCGGCGCGCAAGGGTCAAACAGATCGGAGTAAGACCAAGACCACGTAGCGTCATCAAAGCCCATGCACTAGTATTTTACATCGTCACTGTGAGATCGAGCCATAGCCTCCTTTATACTGAAAATGCCTGCCCAATGGTTTCTTTGTCGTCGTCGCGCCTACTTCACATATTTGCGACTAGGGGCGCCAAAACCCCATACAGAAAAGCAGACGGGGCTTGTCCGCTGTCTGCTACTACAGTTCACTGTAGCTAGTGTAAGCTATGTTATCACGTTAAGCTATGTGATAACGTAAGTTTTCCATGTTAGGTTACGCGGTAACGTGACCTTACGTGTTTAAATAGGTCACGTGATCACGTAATGTTTTTGTGACACGAGTAACTTCTTTCGGTTGTTATTCGATTCTCAGAGCTCTAGAGCGCTTAGCCATAGCCGGCATAGCTCAATAGCACGAGGCTGTCTGCGGCTCCCGACACGCAGACCGTGACGCCACACGGTGTGCGTGTGGCGTCACGTAGTAGTAGGTGGATATTTGGCACGGGTGGTGAAGGAACATGTCAACTGCAGTGACTGCTTCCTACTGGTTATTAAGTAGGCTTCTACGGCTCACAGTGATTCCATCATCAGGCACCAGGACAGGGCAGGACTATGCTATAAATCGGAGAAGCTACTGAGGGTGCTGTATGCGCTGAAGAACTTCGTAGAGGTTTTACTGAAAAAAACGAAATATGCTGAAAAAGCCTTTGTATGTAGCTGTTTAGACTTGGGTAGATACACGTATGTACCATGGCGTTCTGAAATGCGCAAAGGCAGATAAAGATGTAAACCATTACAAAGATTTCCTGCAAATTCTGTCTACTAAGTATTTCAGGCCGATTTCCACAAACTACTCCGCATCCGTATCTGACAAGCAGGACCTCAAGAAGATCTTCTTCAACAAGCCACTATCTAGGAAATTGTTAAAGCTCTAGAACTGCATCCGTGAAAAACAGTGCAGACCAGAAGAAACCGGTCAAAACATAAAAAAAACTGTGAGCTTAAAAAAAATTTTTTTAAAAATTTAAAATGTATTTTAAGATCTCCGGTCACAGCGTTGCCGACGGGTGCGCAGGTTTTCGGTCAGCGAAGGCTCGTTGGCGGTCCTAAAAAAAATCCCTTGACTGCCGCATGTGGTCCGCGGGCCGTATGTTTTCCCGCTCTGCTCCAGAAGCAATAAAAACGCCAAGTGGCTGCTGTTGCAACGTCGTGAACGTCCGCCAGCCTCTCTGTCTCCTTTTAGTTTGGTTTGACTATTACTGTTGTTGCTGTGACAAGCACCAGAGGTTTGGTAACATTTCAGCATAGAAACAAAACCAAGAAGTGAAAGCTAAAAGAAAGGTTAAGACTTCTTTTATATATCAAAACTATACTGACGGTGCCCTGCGCTAGCTATTTAGCACAGGTTACAAATGTATTCAATTCACAAATGGCGTCACAGTGGACTGTATCAGCGGGCAGCGGAGAAGCGTCGTCTGCATTTTTGTATGGGGTTTTGGCGCCTCTAGTGGCAAATTTGGGAAGCAGGCGCAACGACGACGAAGCATGGGGGAGCCAACCATTGGGCAGGCATTATCAGTATAAAGGAGGCTATGATCGAGCGCACATTAAAAAAAAAATTCGATCTTGAAAGGTTCTTTGACGCACCAAGACCTCTTTCACGTCGTGAAGAACGGCTTCGCCTCAAGCACTATCGCCCCTTGGCCCACTTGAAAGGCCAGTAGGCGATAAAATACTCTTTCGCGTAAAAACAAAAAAAAAAAGCTTAAAAGCACCTTTTTGAGGTTTTTTACGAAGAATTAACCCTTTTAAGCGGTGATTAAGATAACGTTCTAGGGTGCAAAATATGAACAAGAACCACTGAAAACTCTATTACGACCAGTCTTTTTTTTTTTTTTTGTTTAAGGTGCAGACACAGACTGGCACGAGATCTGCGTTAATGTTCGGCTCGGCCTTGTGGCCAATTAATGCGCCCGAGGAGGCTCGACGTCAGGTTCGTCCCCAATTCCTGAGTTGGCGCCATCCAAGTGGGATGGCGTGACGTGGAGGTAATGGAGGCTGTTCAGAGGCTTGATTATTTTAAGTTGTGTTAAGTAGGACGCACACTCTCAAAGCTTTATCGGTTCCCAGGGGCCTTCGGGCGGCTCAGCATGTACCGAAAGCCACGCCTTCCGCGCTTTTCGCCTTTCATTTGTGCCCGATCGTGCGCATGATGCGGTCCATGTTATTGCAACATTTACGCCTTACCATGGCTTGTACAGTGCTCCTAAAACTTAAGATCGACAGGAGACGGTCTCTTCTTGGACCTTTCCGCTACTTCTGCAACAACCTGTCGAACTACCTGGTGACGTTCAGGCTCCTTCATTACCAGATTAGTGAGAGGTAAAAATGTCAGGTAGCTTAGTGACTGCGTTTTACAGCGGTAGCTCTTTGCGTCCTTTCCCGGCAAGGCTCTCCCTTGTCCCCCCCCCCCCCCCCCTTCTTTCTCCCCTGTAGGCCGCCGCTTTTCCGAAAAAAAAACCACATGGCCACAGGGAGGGCGCTCTCCGCCTCCCCATTAATTAATAGCGAGTTCGTTTCACGGCACTCGTGCCCACGCGTGCCCACTCGCAGCGCGGAGCGAGTTCGTTTCGGCCGACACTCCACGAGTTGTTGCACCCTCCGAATTTGTTTCAACGCCGACTCCCCACGTGTGCATGCACTTTCTGCACTGAGAAAATCGAGCGTGCGCCCAAATGCAATCCCGCCATGCCCCGCTCCGGCGTGTTTACCTCGGCAAAAGTCCGTGAGGACCTCTTCTGGGTCCACTTGAATTTCTCGATGGACGCTGAGCAGCGCCAGACCGGTCAATTTGTCTTGCTTCATGTGGTTCCGTAGGTAGCTTTTAAGTCTTCTCAATGTTGAGAAAGTCCGTTCTGGGGTTGAGGTGGATACGGGAAGTGTCGCCAGGATGCAGAGCAAGCTGTGAATATTCGGGAAGAAGTTCTGGTTACACATGCCTAGCGCTTGCAAAGCGCAAGCTGGCCGATCCTTCTCTTCGATTTGGCAGCACTTGCTCATCCACAGCGTCAACTCTGCGTTGATGATGTCGGCTAAGGGAATCTCACCCAGATAGAACTTGACTGCATCGTCAATAGCGGAAAGACTAGCTGAAGCGCAGTACCTCGGAAGCAACATGTTAAGCCCGGCCACAACCTTCCCGTGAGCATCGAAACGCTCTCTCAACTGGTTTTCAAAATATGCCAGCAAAGGCAGATAAACATTTCTCCGGTAGTGCTCTTCGGCAGTAGCTGAAGGCGCGTTGCTTCTTTGCATCTGCCTTGCAGTGATCCGTGGTAGAGCCATCACAACATTTGCACCTTCCAACAAAAAGCACGACTTCACAAAAATCTTCTTAAATTCAGTTTCCGCGCTCAATTGTTTTGTGGAAAGGACGTTTATAACAGTCTTTACGTGGTCACACACTTGAGACAAGTTACAGTCAATTTTTTGTAAAAACTTGCAAAGGGGCAGAGTTAGAGAAAAGAGGTCACCAGAAACCTGAAGCGAAACGACAAACTCGGGCTTTGTGATGGCACTGAGCAGCTGACAAGCCTTCGACGATGTATCAGATGACATGCCGTGGATCGAATTGGATCACCAAAAATGTTGAAGCAAGAAAATATTTTTCGGGGGGGGGGGGGGGGGGTCAGAACCCCCTAACCCCCCCCCCCCCCCCCCTGGTTACGGCCCTGAAGCCGTACCCTTTCAATGGTTCACGCATAATACCATGCTCAAACGGATCAAGCTTCTGCGCGGACAGCATCATCAGTTTTCTCCAGTATAAACGGTTATATGAATTAAAAGATCGCAACCAGCTGCTTTGTAGTCAGCTGGTTGCGGAAATTTACGCTGTCTGTAAATATCTCTTCGACAGCCGAGTTGCTTGAAGTCATCGCATATATAAACTACAGGCTGCAGCGACCACCGTTTATATATAAACGTTGGCAGCGAATGCACTCTCGCATTTCCACCCATCGCGTCGAACAGAAAGAGGCTAGTTTAGGTTTGAAGTCGGTGCTCTTTCTTCAACATAGATGGCGACAGCATCTGACTTCTGCACTCGGTGCATTTGGCAAGTTTGTTTGAGGCCAGTTCTCCGTGCGACACTCCGCGAGTGCTATGCATTCTGGGAGGGAACTCGAACGGTGCCAGTGCGTATGAAACGAACTCGCTGTAATTCGAGCGCGTTGCTACCTCTGGCGACGCTTTCCATTCCTTCCTCTCCTCTACACCCCCCCCCCCCCCACACACACACACACACATACACACACACGTTCCGCAAGCCGCCGTTGCGAAATACCGACGCGGGCGCGCTGTGCGGACACGCTCCCTCTCCTCCCACTGCCACCGCGCAGGCTCCTTAATCGTGTGCTATTCGTGCCTCTACAGAGTAGCTCGCCTACGTAGTTTGGCTTCTTTCACTTCACGCGCGCGCTCACTGGTGCCAAACGTCCCGAAGGAGCGTTTCAGCCAAAGGAAAAGCACGCATTTGCGCCCTTCTCCAACCGATGCAACACCTCGTGCAATCTATGCACCAAATCATACAGCTCCTCACACACGTCTCCTACATCGATAGACCATATGCGAAATCGTTCCAACGTCTGGCAACACTCTGTGCGCCGCCATCTTTTGTTGCGTCGAGATTCCTCTGCTGTTTGTCAATTTTGTAGCGTTGTCATAAATAATCGAGGCCTACTGGTCACTGTAATCCAACGTTACTAAACCACTCAGTTGGGAAACAGCCACTCAGTTGGGAAACTCAGCTGGGAAGCTGCTCTGAAAAAGTGGCACCGACCCGTCCTCCAGAACCGAGCTAATGGCGATCACAACGCCGCCGTTTCTCCCGCAGCGGCCACTCAAGAAACTGCACGTGACTTCTATTTTGGCTTTAGTCGGCCATTATGGCGCCGAAACAGATACGCTGAAAGACAGGGCCGCCACCCGTGTCTCCCCAGCGGACGCGCCGCGAATTATTACCGAAGCTAAGATGCACCTAGGTCGGGACGCGCTACCTGAAACCACCTCTGAGGGATGGTTGTATAAAAACAATATTAATTATGCCGCAAATCCTTGCAAACTAACGATTTTAGAAAACATCACGCGCCCTCAATTTGTGCTAAATTCCACTAAAAGTTACTACAAAATGAGTTTTTTTCCCGTTGGTTTTTACGCAAAAACATGCGTCTGAAAGTTCAAGGTGACCACAGTAAAGACAAAAGATGATGGGTGGTGCTGTTGTCGTATTTAGCTCGGTCTCGGTGGACGCCAGCGGCCCCTATTTGAACGGTGAGTTTCCCAACTGAGGGTTCTAGTAACGTTGCTCTAATCGATCCTCACCCACACCTGCGAGCTAAGGGTTAGAATTGTTTTATGCTCTTCTTGCGCATGTACGTGCTCGTCGCCCCTCCGGTCGCTGGTTTCTCGCCGTAACCAGCATGGCGGACGTACATTTCAGTTCGAAATTTGGCTTTGAGTGCCGGCAAAGGCACGTGCGCCCGGTTTTCAAAAGAGCGTTTTCTACGCGAGTGCTTGTGCGAGCGGAGGATTCTTCAGAACTACGCTTTCGCACCCTGCTCTTTGCCAGCGCGGAGGCCAACTGGTGAGACGGAGCATGTTAGAAAGTAAGTCAGGTGGACCAAAACCATTTTAGAACAGGGCAGGCGCTCTTACGAGTGCCTCTGGCACCGTAGAAAAATAATATAAAGTCACTTCTGCTGTGCACTGCTCAGGCCACAGCACATTGCACGATCTCCCGCGTTTCAGAGTTTTCTTTTGGTGGTGCTGCAAAGTCTTTCCCGTGCCACCAGGCGGCGCTTCGCGGTTTCCGTCGTCCATAAGTAAACAACTCCTTGGAGTTGTTTACTTATGGACAGGGAAAGGTGCTAAAGAGGAAAACAGAAAAATGATTGATTGCATATCAAGAGACATTAGTGAGCTAGGGGAAGGCTCTGAAATAATTATTATGGGAGACATGAATGCCCATATCGAGGGTCTGGATGGGTATACGGACTCAACTGGAAGCATATTATTAGAACTGGTGGAAAAGCATGACTTAGTTTTATGTAATACCAGTCAGAAGTGTGACGGGCACATAACATGGGAAACTGGCAATCTACATTCAACTATAGATTACGTACTTATGTCACACAAAATATATGGTAAGTTACAAGTAATGAAAATAGATGAAGAAGGTTCCAAAAGTCTTGGTAGTGATCATAAACGTATTAAGCTGAATTTTGCCAGAGAAGTAAATGCTGAAACTAGCCGAGAGGCATCCAGTTTGATCAATGCGAAAATTCAGAGAAAGGGTGAAGAATGGATGAGTAATGTAAGCAAGAAAGATAGAAACGCAGCCAAGAAGTTTTGGGAGCACTTGAACTCACTCGGTGAAACGACGCAAGCTAGACAGAGGTTCATACTCTCGCATCAGGGAGATCAATTAGAGGGAGATGATGCGATACGATATATAGGAGCAGTGATGGAGGAGAAATTTCGGGAACGGGTACATGTGGAAGATAGGAGAACCGAAGGCAGTACCAGTCCAGCTTTTGACATCGCGGATTTTGGACAAAGAGAATGGGAAAAGGCGGAACGAAGAGTCCCTAGTGGCACGTCGACAGGCACAGATGGTATCCCAATCAAGCTGGTGAAGAATTTGGGTCCTAAATCTAAGGCAAAACTAAGGGAGGTAGTGAGCACTATGGTAACAAAAGGAAATATTCCAGATGAATGGAGGCTTAGTAGGATGAGTATGATATATAAGGGAAAGGGAGATAAGTCTGACATTAGGAATTATCGTCCCATAACCGTGACACCAGTTATTTACAGGTTGGTAATGCAGATTATAAAGAACAGACTGGAGGAATGGGTAGATTGCGAGGGCATACTGGGCGAGTTACAGAACGGGTTTCGGAAACAAAGAAGGTTGGAAGACAATATATTTTCTCTAACACAGTGTATAGAAATTGCGCAAAAAGAAAACAGACAGCTCTGGCTGGCATTTCTGGATATCAAGGGTGCCTATGACAATGTGAACCAAAAAACTCTGTGGGACATAGTGGAGAGCTTAAACCTAGATGAAGGGCTAACAGCAATATTAAGGAACATTTACAAAGATAATAAGGTGATTATAACATGGGAAGGAAAGGCAACGGGGAAAATAGAGATAGGACGAGGCCTTAGGCAGGGGTGCCCGTTATCGCCTTTGCTGTTTATGTTGTATCTGAGAGGATTGGAGGATAGACTAGAGAAGAGTGGGCTTGGATTTGACCTGTCCTACAGTAAGCTAGGCCAAACAATTCAGCAATCTTTACCGGGACTGATATATGCGGATGATATCGTACTAATGGCTAACAACAGGATAGATTTGCAGGAATTAATGAGCATCTGTGGTAGGGAAGGAGAGGAATTAGGTTTAGAATTCAGTAGTGAAAAATCAGCAGTCATGATTTTTAACAATAATGATGTTGAGAGACTGAAGATACAGAATATCACAGTTGAGAGAGCTACTAAATACAAGTATCTAGGAGTATGGATATGTGGTGGTGCAGAATATCTCAGTGAGCATGAAAAGTATATAATAGGTAAGGGCAACAGAAATGCGGCTGTAATGAAAAATAGAGCACTTTGGAATTACAACAGGTATGAGGTGGTGAGAGAGATTTGGAAAGGGGTCATGGTGCCTGGCTTGACTTTTGGAAACGCAGTGCTATGCATGAAATCCGAAGTGCATGCAAGACTAGAAATAAAACAGCGTGGAGTAGGTAGGCTGGCTTTGGGGGCACATTGCAAAACACCGAACCAGGGAGTACAAGGAGACATGGGATGGGCGTCGTTTGAGGGCAGGGAAGCTGTGAGCAAGATAGAATTTGAGGATCGCTTGAGGCAAATGGGTGGGGACCAATGGGTACGAAAGGTTTTCAGCTATTTATACATGAGGAGTATAGACACAAAATGGAGACAGCGCACTAGGAAATTAAGAGGAAAGTTTTTAGGCTATAGTGGGGTTACAGAAGAGCAGGTCTCAGTTAAGAAGAAAGTTAAGGCCACAGAAAGAGATCGGTGGCTAGAGGGAATGCAGACAAAGAAGGCTCTGGAAGGCTATAGATTAAACAAAACAGTTATTGCCAAAGAAAGCATTTATGACAATTCTAGGGGA
The DNA here is from genome assembly GCA_013358835.2 of Ixodes persulcatus. Classification (NCBI taxonomy): domain Eukaryota; kingdom Metazoa; phylum Arthropoda; class Arachnida; order Ixodida; family Ixodidae; genus Ixodes; species Ixodes persulcatus. The sequence continues at coordinate 118,431 of JABSTQ010009819.1, read as the reverse complement.
AGCTCATTGTTGTTTGAGGCAAGGACAGGTGTTTTGCGAACCAGAACATACAGAGCGAAGTACCAGGAAATGGACACAGTGTGCGCTGCTTGTGGAGAGGAGGACGAGACGGCTGAGCACTTGATACTCTACTGTAAAGGGCTTCACCCTATGCATACCGTAGACAACATAAATTTAATAAGGTCATTGGGTTTTAGAGACAGCGAAGGAAAAGTGGATTTCAAGACAGTAGAGATTACCAAGCAAAGATTAAGTGAATGGTGGCAGAAAGCGAGAGAAAACTAGGCATTTTCTTATTAACTGATGGCAAGGGGGATTTATAGCCTCACTTTCTTTTCAGTACAGAGGGAATATAGTTTTCACATTTAAATATTCTAAGCTTAAAGGGTAAGACAAAATGGCTAGGTGGCGTAAGCTACCGCCCGATCCAAAGGGCTCAGCCGTATTCATCCATCCATCATCCATCCATCCATCGTCGTCGGCGCGTCGTTCCGGGTGGAAAGACGGTCCTCGGGATCTTCGGCACCTTCGCTGCCCTCATACCCGTAGCCCAAGGCCCGTTCAACAATGCACCGTTGGTCGTCTCGCTCAGTGTACGCGAGGCGTCTGCATTCTTTGGCGCCACACTATAGATGGCGCTGTACATTTCGCATATGGTCTATTCCACTGGAAGCAAAGAACCCATTGCAAACATTGTACAGCCACTCCTTGAAAGCATATTTCCATCAACATGCCTTTCCACAACCCAGCAGCTGCCACTGCCAATCGCAGCACACTTTGTATGGTCCTTTGCAATTCTTTAATGAGTAACTGGCCATTGGTCAATGTGTGGACAACCAAATGGTTGGCACTCCCGCGGAAATGGACCTCTTGGCGAATATGTGCTGCCACCTAGACACGCGAATCGGTTCGAGACTAGGTGACTGGAAAACAACGCGCGCCCAAGGCCTCTCCCACCCGTTCCACACCCAAAACGTCAGCTACATCCTGTTCACCCATTGAGGCGATGTGACCTAGATACGGCTCCCCCAAGCTCACGTTTGTCCCCATCGTGCGTAATCTTCCGCCCCGAGGTCGACACAACGAAACCGCTCAAAGGCGAGAAATGCAAGATGGCGGATTGTTTGGAACTAGATACTCTCGAACCCAGGCGCATGAAATACTCCGCGCATGCGCATCGCGTATTTCTACAAAAGGTCCATTGTGAGCTGCAACACCAAATCTTTTCGGCGTCTACAATCTTCACAACTTTCTGTTATCTTTCGGTTTATCGTACAGTTCAAGGAATGCGATCTAAGCTTCGCGCTGCTTCAAATAACTTAAATCAAAACGTTGTTTTTTTTTTTTTTTAAATTAGAAATTAGTAGGTACGCTAGAAAAATTGCGAAGTATGGTTGCAACTCAAATCCCGCAAAAAGTGCATGTACTAGGTGAATCATGCTATAGGCATGAGCATTTGTCATGAAATGCTTCGCTGACAACTGAAACAAGTTTTGCATGGCGAGAGTTTTGATCAATCGCACCGTTTTCCCTCATTCTGCGATTTTAACAATACTTGTGCGCTGCAGTTCATGGACGTTTTTGTCGATAAACTAGAAATTTCACCGACCTCTTTCGCACAGTCGCTTTACGTGAAACGACCTTCAGGTGTGCACAGCGTGTCGTGCCGCACCGCAGTTCTCGTGCCGTTTCGACCTCCCCTCAATGCACTTCGCAACTCGTCACGACATTCGGAACCCTGCAGACGAGTCTGGCGACGTGCATACGCAGTATAGCGGAGAAAATAATCTAGTAGGGAGTTTTACTTAGTGGGGAAAACTCGCTATATATTTCTAGTAAAGTAAAACTCCCTAGTAGGTAAAACGCCATACTAGGGAGTTTTTGTATACTGTTCCCAAGTTTCGGCACTTTGCTGCGTTCGCAGAGTGATACCTTCGTAGGTTTTGACTTTCCGTTTCCTCCGTTGCTGTGAACACAGAGCTGCCACCAAGCCCTGAAGCCCCTCGACACCTGGGGTCCGAAAGACCCGGCGATTCGTTTGAAGTACAACGCGTTTATGGCTGAGCGGGGCTTTGGTCCGGAGGGCGGCGGAGGAGAACCACCCGTAGGTGGTGTTGAGAAACCCTTACCGGCCGTCGGCGAAATACCGGAGGCTCCGCCGCAACACGTCGGCGCAGTCCAGCCAGGGATGGAGCCGTAACACTGGCGCCCCAGGACTTGGAGACTGGAACATAAATAAAACGTTGTTCCTCTGTGTGCTGCTTATCTATGTTAGACCCTTCTTTCGACTGCTTACGTGTTCTGTGCAGGTATGAATAGAGCCACGATTAGTGACACCTAAAGGGATACTGAATCAAAACTTCTAATATACAGCAAACATTAAGAAATAAGTCTAATAAGGTCATCTGAACCTGTAAATGAAAATCGCTTTCTTGTATTTTGAGCGGATGTCTATATTTTTCGTTATACGTGCCGGGAGTTTCGCGAGCGCTTCAAATTCAGCCATTGAAGAACGCAATGCATATCGGAGATCGGGCACTCCCTTGACGCCATCCTGTTATGCAGGGTCAAGCGCATAACCTCCGACATATTTCACGCGCTGTGCTCCGGGCTGTCCAGACGCTCGGCTGCCTAGCAGAAAAACCGAGCCGAGCCAGTTCTCTAGATCGCCGCAGGCGGCGCTTATAACCAAACCAGAAACGAAAACGGAGTACCCTCGAAGCACACTGCACAAGAGTGAGCCCGCGGCATGAAGCTCGCATTTTTATTGTTCTCGTCATCAGAATAGAGACAGGTAAGTCGATGTCTCTTGATTCGTAATTTTTATTCACTGCTCTGGTCTTTGTGCTGTGTCACCAGACGCAGAATGCACAATGCCTCAGGATGCACTATTTAGTGCGAATCTATAGGAGGTATTCACTGGACGCCATATTTGAGGTCACTGTTTAGAGCGCATGCCCAGAACGAGCTCACATTAATAGCCTGCTAAGACCGGCAACCTTGAGGGTGCTAAATGCACGCTCCAAAAAGGCTGCGGAAGCTCGCCGTCAGCACGCGCTCAGCAGCCGCGCACACAGATATGGCCGCCAGTGAATACTCCCTATACTTGTTCTCTACGGATACTGCCTGGGCCGGTGGGGACAAACAGAAATATGCTTCGCTATCATGCATGACAACAGCTTTCTGAACTTCACTTACGTGCACAAATATTTGTTCTGCACCTTTTGCGCTTTGAAAACATGAACCTTCAAATTTCGATCAACTACTTATTTACGTATTGCGGCGAGAGGCAGGGAGTACATTTCGTGCTGTTCCTAAAGGGCGATTCACACACTTGCGTCGAGTCTGACTGAGTGCAACTGCAGCAGCTTGCAACGTACGGGTTGCTATGGCAACAGCTGCGTCGGCTCCAACAAAACGGGGTCAAAACCGGTTTTGTTGGAGCGTACGCAGATGTTGCCATAGCAACCCTGGCACTCGGCCGTACTCAACGCAAGTGTGTGAATTGCCCTAAGTTCCGTAAAACGTCCCTAAATCACGCTATGCGAGGTAGCGACAAGTCCTCCTTTTTTTTCGCCCTCCTTCCCTCGCCCCTGTCGTATGCTAGCGCGGTCCGCCATGTTTTTCCTAGCTCGCCCACCTTGGCTATGTTCGAAAGCGTCCGAGTTACTCAGGCGGGTCATATGTTACTTGACAATAAGATTGATAAAGGCTGGACACGTAGGTTTTCGAACGCCAAGGTACCAAGCCTTTACCGGAGAGTGAGGTCGAGTCAAATCCGCATGTTCTGCCTGACCAGAAACAGAACGCTGGCACAAACCAATGGAAAAGCGCGTCGGCACATCAATCGCTGTCACTACTCAGTAAAGCGTTAATAGATAGACCTTAGTTCCGTAGACCTGCGGTAATGGTGATCATGATAAATCGCGGCTATTTCTTCGTATTGTTTGGTTTGTTTGCGAGCGTCCCCAAGCCCCTCAGAGTAACAGTGTGTACCGGCGAATGAAATGGCCTGAGGAGCGCAGCCAGAGCTAGAAAAATATTGGAGGTCATGCCAAGCGTACCGTAGTTATGAGCTTTGTCATTTGGAGGTGTCAACGCCCTGCAATACCGTAGTCGAGGTACCCGAGGGCTATAGCATATCATAGGGGGATTGCGGAGCCGGCGGAGCTGCCGATCGTGTGTGTGATGGCCAACCAACGTGTGGGTACGATCAAAGCGGTGGGTATGGTGACATTAAAGGGATACTGAACCAAGGAATTTAGTGTCCATAATAAGTGGCGCACGTTCTTTCAACGAGCCAGCAGCCGCCGGTGTGCGCGAGCACACGCAACGAAAATGACGTCAAAGAACTCCATTCGCGCTTAAGAGGGCAGTGAAATGCATGGGCTTGGGGCCAAAGAAGAATAAAGACAGGCTTTTCATCTCTACAAGTGAAAGCTACGTGCTTGTTAGACCAATTAATCGCTTACCTTTTACACCAGACACCACTGTGTAGATGAAAAACTTGTCTTTATTCTCGTTTGGCCCGAGGCCCATACATTTCACTGTCATCTTAACCGCGAATGGAGGTCTTTGACGTCATTTTTGTTGCATGTGCTCGCGCACACCGGCGGCTGCTGGCTCGTGGAAAGAACGTGCGCCACTTATTATGGACACTCAACTCCTTGGTTCAGTATCCCTTTAAAGGGCAACTCGAGTCATTATTTTCGAATTTTGAATTGCGACTGTTTTCAGCTCAGCCAGTGTCGTTGAATTACGAGGTATAATTTTTTTTCTCTAAATATTGTGTGTAGGTTTATCAATATTACGGCTCAATGTTTGGTTTCGGGGTTCTACTGCAAAACCGAAACTATCCGCTAGAGGGATGGCAATACTGATAATCAGCTGTACGGCCGCGACGTGACGTCACAGTAGTGCTGTGGCAACGTTATTAGATTAGCTCAGTAAAGGAACTGCTCATAGACGCTGCTTGCAGAGGCAGTACACCCTTCTTCCCCCTCCCCCCCCCCCTCCTTCTCACTCACTGGGGTTTGCCTCCCGTCGTTCGAAGCGCCACTGCCTTGGAGGCGGCCGTTGCAAACAACCCCTGGAGCTTCACCAGGGAAGTGCTGGACTCCTTCCGCCACCTGAAATTTGGCCGGCTCGTCTGCAGGCTGGGCACGCAGGGAGCCCTCGCCAGGCGCTCGAGACTGGCCTGCTAGAAATCTGCAACCCATGGCGGCCCAGCGAATACCACCGTCACGAAGGTCGCTGTTAGGCCTGAAGCTCTTCACTCTCTTCACCCTCCCATCATCATCGTCATCATCCACACTATTCATTTGTACAATACCATTTCATCATCGTTAGAAGCGGCGCCGCAGGCGTTCAAGGTATAGGCGCTTTGCCTTTCTGCGGCGCCGCGGCTCTTCCGAGCTAAAATAAATAATATATATATATATATATATATATATATATATATATACATATATTGTGGGGGTTCTGCTACCAACACAGGTACCGATAGAGTAACCAAAGGGTTGTCTCAACAGCGGCAATATCTCAAAGGAGCCGTGAAACCTAGTAGCGCGGTCCCCACATCTCCACGGAAATGTAGACGACGTTTAGGGCTACATTACCGCGGGTCGGTTCGATTAATTACCTCCGTCGGTGCCAATGATCGACTACCTTGTCTCACTCTCTCGAATATAGCGGAAGAGAAGACACACGTACCAGAGTAAGGACAGAGTCCAAGAGCATTTATTAACGTACTCTTCTAAATGAACTACTATGTCCCCATCCGAAATGCCCCCCCCGCGCCGGCAAGGTAAGAAAAGGTCCTTACCTGCCAGACGCGGGGTTCCGGAGAGCCAAGACGGGGGAAGCATCGGAGAAGTCGCCGACGCACGTCCTATCTCCTTCGCGGTCACCCGGACGAGTCCCTTTCCCGAAAGCGGGAAAACAAGAGGCGAAACCTCCTCGCCTGTCAGCAGTGGTCCGCGTCCGAGCGGGGGAACGGAAATCGGTCCCCCCGGGAGAGAGTGAGAGGAGAGCCCCCCAAGTCAGGCGGCCCTCCGCCTCACGAACAGGTCGGAGCTCACGGCGAAGGAGGCCGAGTGTTCCGACCCGCGGCCGTTATCACAGCCATTGGGGAAGGGAGACCACAGGAATCCCCACATCCCCCCCTCCTTAAAACGGTAGGTGGGTCTCAATAAAGAATAAAGGAGGCCCACCTGCTGTCATAAAATAATATATCTCTCTGCGCACCACCAACAAATACACGCGACACCCAGCGCGCGTCTTCACAGTGTCCGCCGTCAACAGCTGGCCCGCAGGACCGAAGACCCGGAAAGTTCAAGTCCAGGTGCACGAACGCGGCCATCACAAACTTGCACAGCATCACAGGCGCCGTGCTGATACAGCTGGACACAGGTGTCGCGGTACGAGCTGGCCTGCAGTGGGGGGCAGTCAGGCGGGCGTGAAGGCGGAAGCACCAAAAAGACCAACGACCGCCGCCCACCAGCGGAGACCAGCTGGGGAAGTCCCAGACACGCTGCCCGGGGAGTTCGGCGCCATCTCGGCCGCAGTGTGCTGGTGAAGGGGGGGGGGGGGGGGGGGTGGATGACCTCGGAGCAGACCTGCGAAGTCGTAATGCGCCAGCAGCCAACACGCGCAGAGCCGGCCGTAGACCTCCCCAAAGGGAAGAAAGGGCGCCGCGACCCCCAAACGAGGGGGCGCGCGCGACCGACGCTCGCCTGCCTCGGTCCGCAAAGGCGGCAGAAACGGGCAGGAGCAAACGACAAACAAAAACCACAAAAAAGGTGGCCAGTTTGTCAACGGTGACAGGAACATGCCAGAGTGACCCGCTTCGACACCGGAAGAAGAAGCCATAAAAAAGGGGGCCCCTCGGTTCGAAACGCGTCCACATACCAAGCAAACTAATTGAGTTCGCTTAATGTGGACACCGGGGAGAGAGCTTCTAGGAAAAACGCCGAGTTCTCAATCCTTTGAGCAGGCAGCTAACACAGAGGCTGCCTACAATACCCGGTTTTATAGTTACCGGAAGAGCCGTTCACTATAAGTGGCCAAAAACAGATAACAGTCTGCAGCTGGCCCGTCTTCGCAAGTCGAGGTAAACGGATACGGAGACTTCGAAGGGGCGGATAGAAACAAACCGCCATGCATGCGCGTCTACGAGCGGGGAAGATGCAAGTTCCCGCGCAAAATAGCCGCCATCTTGCTCCCCACGGAGGAAGACAAAAGGGGGCCGCAGCTCACACGCTCAAACCTGCTAGCTTCACCAAATATTTGAGTTAGCTAGCTTACCGAGGCTAGAAAAACATGTCTTGCACTCGTTACGGTGTGATCAAGGGCTCACAACGGTGTGGACCCTTCTTTAGAGGCAAGGCCAGGTTTCAGAGCAACGTGACTGCTGAGAGTCTTAGAGTCACTCTTCCACCTGGATTACGCGAGTCTGACAGATATCGCCAAAGGGCGCTCTGGCCACATGGCGCCCGGGTTTCAGAGCAACATAACCTCCGAAAGTCTTAGAGTCACTCGTCCACCCAGATACTGTAACAGTGCGCCTCAGACTGCGTAGCGCCACCACCATGAACGCAAATCTAGTGTCGTTCTTGGAAAACAACAACAGGCTGCAGGAGTACGTTGGCATTAAGCAGAAACAAATCTTCCCCGAAGAAAACCCTCCGCGCCCACTGCAATATAGCAGTGAATACAGCGCGCGCGTCAACAGTGTGCAAACTGCTTCTCGACGCCGACGGTTACGCGGCCCGGCTCCCGGAGCCCGTCAGTAGCAGTACCAGCTACTTATCGACGTTATTGGCAGGCGTACCGTCTGACTCTAAATGAGTGTCCGCGACTACTCCGAGTCAAAGAAAACGCGAATATTTACATTCCCAGATTGCACTGCTGATCCTTCGCTACCCTTTTCTGCCAAGCCTCTCTCCCCGCCGGACATAAAAGTCCACCCGATTCTCAAAAACTTCTATATACATTTTCCCTTCAGGACAAGTTGTTGGTGGCGCGCTAGGAACCCAAATACACAAAGGTGAAGGGTTGGCCTCAAGCATGGAGAACAAAGGGTCTCCCGCAACAACGAATGTTGCTTGTCGCACGCCAATTCAAAACAGGAACACGCGCACGAATCATACTGCGCTCGCTCAAAGGAGTGGCACTGCGGGTTGCCGACTCGACATTAATCGCTCAGCCATAAGTGGCGAGATCAGGACGCTCGTGGTACGGGGCGATCAAAGGCAACGAAATGCTGGCAAAGGCCGGACAAGGGGACGGAGGCCAGGAGCCACGACCACGATAAAGGAAGCCGTGGCCCCACGTTGGGCGCCATTTTATGTGGGGGTTCTGCATTTAGCTACCAACAGAGGTACCGATAGAGTAACCAAAGGGTTATTTCAACAGCGGCGGCGATCTCAAAGAAGACGTCAAACCTAGCAGCGCGGTCCCCACATCTCCGCGGCAATACAGACGACGTTTAGGGCTACATTACCGCGGGTCGGTTCGATAAATTACCTCCGTCGGTGCCAATGATCGACTACCTTGTCTCACTCTCTCGAATATAGCGGAAGAGAAGACACACGTACCAGAGTAAGGACAGAGTCCAAGAGCATTTATTAGAATACTCTTAAAATGAACTACAATGTCCCAATCCAAAATGCCCCCCGCGCCGGCAAGGTAAGAAAAGGTCCTTACCTGCCAGACATGGGGTTCCGGAGAGCCAAGACCGGGGAAGCGTCGGAGAAGTCGCCGACACACGTCCAACCTCCTTGCGGTCACCCGGACGAGTCCCTTTTCCGAAAGCGGGAAAACGAGAGGCGAAACCTCCTCGCCTCTCAGCAGTGATCCGCATCCGAGCGGGGGACGGAAAAAGGTCCCCCCGGGAGAGAGTGAGGAGGAGAGCCCCCCAAGCCAGGCGGCTCTCCTACACTTCACGAACAGGTCGGAGCTCACGGCGAAGGAGGCCGAGTGTTCCGACCCGCGGCCGTTATCACAGCCATTGGGGAAGGGAGACCACAGGAATCCCCACAATATATATATATATATATATATATATATATAATCGTCGTCTTCTATTTTCGCACCCAGCTGATTGAAAGCAGCGGTGTGCCTAAATTTCAGTGTTTCTGATTGCTTGATCGGGATCACATGGTTTATGGGCCGCTTTTGCCACACGAGCGTTGAAGAGGCGAAAGCGATCGTTTGCAATCGTCGCCTGACTTTACTTAGCCTCACTGCTCACTTTCTTTCATTCTGCATGCCAAATGACGCACACGCATGGGCAATCAATTTGCGTCCAAGGTGTCCGCCATTACACTGCACACGCTCCCCACGGTTTGAGTTGCTCCCTCTCTTAAATGGGATCTCCAAGTGCATGCTGATGTTGATGTGACCTTTCCCTTTACAATAGGCAGCTGGACAGAGTCAGCGCCCTGTCTGTTAAGCTTTATTAAAGAATACAAATGTTTTGACGCGCAGGCCCTAGATGGCGCTTCAAACGACGGGAGGCGAACTGAAGTGAGTGAGGGGAGGTTCCCCCTCGCGCGGGAGTTCTACAACTGAGGTAATTAATAAGGTTGTGCTGTAGTACGCGGTACGACGTGCGGAATCAACCGCAGCTCGACCGCCGACGTGACGTCACGGGGGTGCTGCGGTACGCGTCGCTCAGTGTTCTTTGACTCAAAGCTAACCCACTTGCCACTCGCTAAAGATCAGCTGGTCGCATCTTTAAAATCTGTTTTAGTGGAGTGCGCGGCTCAATTCAACGTAACATTTTGGCTCTGGTCATATTTCTTGCCACTAAAGCGATACCAGTAATTTATCTTGGTTTCGATTTCGACCGGAGTTACCCTTTAATAAGGACGGAGACGACGCCAGATCAGTGGTGGCCGTGATGGCCGAGAAGCGAGTCTGCCTATAGACCTTTCCAAAAAAGAGCGTGCGGCCGGTGCCATTTCGAGTGTTCGTGCGTATGGCGCGTGCTTTGGTCGCTTTCCTAAGCGACGAACACGCACGTGCCGGACTGTGAAGATCGCACGCTGGACTGTGATTTTGTAAACATTGGAAAGGTCTATAGACCTTTCCAAAAAAGAGCGTGTGGCCGGTGCCATCTTGAGCGTTCGTGCGTATGGCGCGTGCTTTCCTCGCTTTACGAAGCGACGAACATGCACGTGCTGGGCTGTGAAGATCGCACGCTGGACTGTGATTTTGTAAACATTGGAAAGGTCTATACTCCGTTCACCCTTAAGGTGAGACCAGAAGCTCCGCCTTCAACGCGAGCTTTCTGCCCTTGCTAACACAAGTGTGAACGCGCTGGAATGCAAAGCAAAAGCACTGCGGAAGCCAGCGAGTTCGCGCTGAAGGCGGAGCCTAAGCTTAAGGGTGAACATAGTATAGGCAGCCGGCAATGGCCAGGCGGCGCCACGAGAGTACTGCATTCAGCGCCACAAGCGGAGGCGTCTCTGTAATGGGGCGGCCAGTCTGCCCGTCGGGCCGTTGCGAGCGGCGGCGACCCCGATTTCAGCACTCCCCGTGTGCATCTGCGTCCCTGCGTGCCATGTCCCTGGTTCTTTTATGCGGTTTTTAAGACCATCGGGAGCCTTGATAGGTCCAAGTGTTGAGGGAATATTCTAGAGTCCTCATTTGGACACCAGTTCGAGTTATCTTCACTACTTGTGGCCGCCCGATCGGTCTGTGCTTCGCTCGTCTCTCAGGAAGGGACACAACACAACGAGAAGGCAGCGAATGGGTTTATTGTACATCCCGGTTGCCTGTCTTCGAGAGCCGGCAGTCCGGACCCGCCGACCCTAGTTGTCGCCCGTCGTTCAGAGCTCACAGTCGGAGCCCGTGTCCAGGCCTGCGGATCGTCCTTCCAACGCCAGTGCTGCGTAGGCTAGCTGCTCCGGGCTATCACAGCCAGAGTCTCGCTGCGCAACCACTCCGGGATCGTCATAGACTAGGCCGGTAGGGTAAGGGTCCGCCGCTTCCGCCGGTCCTGATCCGTTCCTCGCTGGTGGAATTCTCAGGGGTTCCCCAGAACGGATCTATCGTTCCGGCCCCAGCCTCGTGCAGCACGCTCTTCCTCTTTCCTCGCCGGCTGGCCCCCGCTCGCGCCTCGCTCAGCCGTCCTCTCCTCCCGACGCTCACACACACTAGAATAAAATTTGGGTAATTAGAACCAAACTCTGCATGCTACAGAACCGTACGCACATTGCAAAGCCTGGTGTAAAAAGGCGACAGGCAACAAAGTTTACGTGTGAAGGGGTGTCCAAACAGGACACTACAAAACGCACGACTCCGACAAATCGTGAAAATTGAAGCGTGAGGCGTCCGCTTCAATTTTCACGATTTGTCGGAGTCGTGCGTTTTGTAGTGTCCTGTTTGGACACCCCTTAAGAAGGATATTTACGCTTCGCACGAGCTTTTTCTAAAGAAAAACTTTAGCATCCTGCTTTCTGCACGCCGTCACATTTGTTACCAGACTCAGCATTAAATTTGGTTGCTGAAACAAACAAAACTTTGTGTTACGAAAATCCACTATTTGAAAACTCGCAGGTTTGGAAGGTTTTGGTTGCGACCACGCGTGCCGAACGGTATTAGGAGTGCCGGAACGGGCCGACGGGCCTTTCGCTTGAAGACCAGATCGCCCGATTCCCGACGTCACAGCGAAGCAACAATCGGCCCGATTGTTCCTATCGTATTTCTCTATGAGGCTGTCAAAGCGACTCGTAATACAACTTGTATAAATATGTTATTTTGCCGAGTAGTCTGCAAAACGAGCTCGTCGACCACTCTCCAAGCCTGCACATATATTTTTGTTCACATCCCCCCCCCCCAAAAAAAAGTTTCTGTAAAATTCACTTACTTGATGCGTCGCACTGCAGTAATCCACTCCTGTCGCCGTGTCGCTTCCCAAGACCTCGAAGGGAAGTGGTGAAGTTTGACGCTTGAGTCACCTTCGCGACTGTGGCCGTCTTTCACGCAGCAGTAGCAACGTTTATTTTTTGGGGGGAACTCTAGGAGTAGGCGAGATGTTACAGGAACCCGGTGAGGTCATAGAGACGTGAAGTTGGGACTTACTCTTACGAAAAACGGTTCCAAAAAAAGCTCACGCCGATCCGAAATGCAACGTTCACACACGGTTTCTGAATGCTTCCGCCCGCAGCCCCCGCGACCCGCGCAGTTTCTTTATTTTTCAGCCGCCAGATGGCGCAACGTGTAGCGCCAAACTGCATTGCAGGTTGCCTATAGAGAGATCATTGAGGAAGAAAGGATTGCACGGCTTAAAGATGCATGTGTCAGTGCCCCACCCTTGACGTGATCAAACAAAGAACCATAATTTTTGGCACATGGAGAGATGAGACGCCAGTGAGATACAGAAAATATTGTTGCGCATCTCGCGAAGGCGAAAAATACGAAGCAGTTTTGCAATCCTCGTTCCTCGCGCAGAAGAACCCAAAAATACGACTGAGTTGTAATAGTACGAAGCGGCTCGCGTGAGGCGCGTGGTGTAGATCACGATAGGAGTCGACACCAGCGCATAGGCAGTACAGAGCCGTGTACAGAGAGAGCTTGGTCAATGGGAGGAGCGACTAGAGCCAGGGCGTGCACCAGGCGCAGATAGAGGGCTTGACATGCTCCCTTGGCCAACCAGAAGCCGAAAAGAATCCCCAAGCGGTGGTAGCGGGAGACAGTTTTAATCGTATGTACAGGGTTTTAAAAAGCATGATCATAATCGTAAGAGTTAAATGTAGTAACCCTTCATGGTTAAAAATAGGGTTCACGTGATGTTTCAATTATGATCACGCAGAAAGATGTACACATCGCGACACTGTTAGCGCGAACACGGCATTTGTGCATTTTCGCATTTTACTTCTAAATAGTATTAGCGAGCACGAACTTTTTATCACTTACATTATAGAACTAAATGAGCTCTTTCCGTAGCAATAATAACGTGGATAATATCCCTTGGTTTCAAAGAGAAAAACTGTAAAAACCGGCGATCGCTTGTTCGCGCTAACAGTGTCGCGCTCTGTACAAAACGAATGTGCCGCTCGATCTCTGTTTTGCTCGAACAGAGTGTGACCGCTCGGACGGCAGATTCCCGGCCTTCGGCGACTGGATTATGCGATCGTTCCGCTAGTCGCGCATTCCACCATGATTTTGGATGACCGTGATTGAAACATCACGCGCACCATATTTTCAGTCACCGAGAGTTACTCCGACGCACTTATTATTTTTGTTTCTTGCGACCACCGCCAGGGTATTATTTCCGGCTTCTGGTCGACCGCATTTGAATTTGCGAAGACGCCCTTGAACACGCCTAGCACGCTTTCGGCCAATTGCGTCTCCTCATTTGACTCCTATACTTCCCAATGAACGGCCAACTCTCTGTATATAGCGCTCTGGGGCAGTATGGTCGGTATTGTGGTGTTTGTGAGCGCGCACCGCCTGCACGCGCACGTGCCGCGGCACGTGCGGACTGCAGCGATTTTTTGCTGCCCTGTCGACTCCGGCGCCACGATTGTTGTCTACACGCGCAGTCTCACAAGCTCCTATTGCCGAGCCGCGCCGGTTCAAACACTGCCCCGTATTCTAGTACACTGTAGTAACAGACTAATCTCACTAACCCCTCATTCACACTGGAAGCGGATCCACGTTCGCAAAGCGGTTGCGAACGCGGTTGCACGGCCTCTCGATCCCCCCTGTTGGTGCGGCCTGTCGATTGTTTCCGAAAACAAAAGAGCGCGCGTGAGAGGAGAACTTCTCCCATATGCCGTGGAGGCGCTGCACATCGGCGAGTGGTCTCGTGAGCTGAAAGCTATACTCCGTTTCACCTTATGTTGTACCGCAGACAAGGCTAGAAGCGCGAGCTCATAGCGTTGGGAGCTACTCTTAACGCACGAGAGCTTGTGCCGCCGAGATGTGCCTTATAGAGCAAGGAGCTCGCGCTTGTAGCCTTTCCTGCGGTACATCATAAGTAGGGCTCCGTGTTTTCGGATAAATCCGACAAACTCCGAAAAACACCCGCGGGTAAAATTTTGGTCAATTCGGATTTATCCGATAAACTCCGAATGTTTATGTGCCAATGCCACCCCCCCCCCCACACACACACACACACACACAAAAAAAAAGAAAAAAAAGTAAAATACTTTTTTTTTTTACAATTTGATCAGTACGGAGTCAATGGTCATGGGAAAATGGAACCATAATTACATTTCAAATCTCAGACCATTGTCAAAAGGGGTCTTGCCGCTTGTCTCGTCGAGGTTGATTCAAGGCAACAGGACATTGTACATTCGGGTCACGACAAAAGAAGCCACTCTTTTGGTTTCCAGTTTGAGTCATGCGATTTGTGATTTAGAGAAAGGAGAAAGTGTGTTTTGTAACAGTGAAAGATATGGACCATAGAGATTGTATTAAATAGAAAAAAAGGGACAGTTGAAACTCTCTATCACATCCTTAACCACTCCACCTCGCGCGGCCGCGGGCTAGATTGATGGAATAGGATGGGATGACTACGAGCTTCGTAGCGACTGCCCCTGGGAGTTTATTGACTTTAAGGTATCGACGTTTATCGAAGCAACACTTGTGTGCGACGTTTGTCCTGGGACAAATTAATATTGCCAATGGCACTGGCATGAATGTCAAATTCAACTGAAGAAATTTTAATAGTACAAGCGCGTTTTATTTTTTATCTGGCATACGTTCACATCCGTTTATTATTTACATATTTATTTGCAATAGGAAACACTGCGAAATTAAAGTCCGAATTTCTGAGAATTGGGAATCAAACAAATATAAACTCTGATAAACTCCGAATCTTCGGCAGAAAATAAACTCCGAAAAACACCCTCCGAATTTGACGAAAAATAAACTCCGAAAACACGGAGCCCTAATCATAAGGTGAAAAGGAGTATAGAAAAGGCGCCCAACGCTCTCTTGCTTCGCGACCCAGAGAAAATATCTGCCCGTCATTGGCTTCGCCGATACCGAGGCGCTGTCGCGGTTGCAAAAGGCCGCAAAAATCGCTTGTCCCCCACCTTTGCACCACTTTGCGCGGAGAAAAAATCGCAGTTTTACCCTGTGCTCGCAGGCGTGGTTTGTGTTTTTGATCGTTTTTTTTTTGCTCGTTTCTATAGTTTCATGGCGATAACCACTGATGGATGAGAAAAAAGAGACGTAGACAGCCGCCTTTTGTCTGACTTTGCACAGTTTTAAAGTGTGCAGATGGGTTACGGAGCACGCGATGCCTAAAAACTGTTGCGTGCCGCGTTGTAAGTCAAATGCTGCGAGAGATCCGGAACTCTGCTATCACGAGCTTCCGTCTAGAGAGAAATTTTGGGATGCCTGGTTGAAGAACATTTCGCGAGAAGGCAGCGAGAAGGGCAGCCAGTGGCAACCAAGCTCCAGGAGCGTCGTGCGCTCCCTTCATTTTAAAGGCCGACGTACACTTCGCGCTTTCCACTTTCGCCCGTCACCTCCTTTCCTATATCCTCTTCACATTTTACCTTGCCCCAACCTGGCTCCCCCTCGCAGCTTTGGAGAGGGGAGCGCTATGTGGATTATCTTCCCTGCAGAAAGCCGAGGTTGTACATATAGGCATTTAAGGCGGAGGACTACAAGGTAGGGATGAAGCGGAAGGTACTGCGACCAACAGCGGTGCCGACTCAATTCCCATTGTATTCGTTGTACATGCAACCAGCAGGTTCAAAGAAACGCAGAACGCTTGCTCGTGTGCCACCTAACGCGTCCACGTCGCATGCGAGCGGTAGAAGCCGACAACGCAAAATGCAGTCCCCTGCAGAAAGAAGACGAGCTGTTGATGAGTGCGTGGCTATTGAACCTTGCCTGCAAAAAGAGTTTGAAGTGGAAGAATGTCAGACGTCATTCAATTTGACAGCTATAGGCTTCATGGAAGATGCCAAGAAAAACGCGCACCGCCTTCAAATGCAAGCCAAACGACTGAACGAGCGAATTAAAAAACTGCGACAAACCTGCGATGAATTTCAAGACAGATTTAAGCAAGGAAGGCTACTGTGTAGAACCCGCTCAACTTTGCAGGTGACGTGTCCTGAATGCAAGCTGTAACTTAAGGGAAATGAATCTCGTGACGGAGAAAATCAGTTCGTGTTTAGCCTTGACCAAAGAGGACTCAGCTATCCACGACCTGAAGCAGTCTGGCCGTGCAAGCTCGTCTGCACCTTTGTCGAGAGGGCTCTACAGTTGGCAGAGATTCGTCGTTCTGGACGGATTGGCAAGGTTCTCTCGAGCGCTGAGCTTCCACACCTTATGGACTGCCTGCTGATGTGGTGTACTAACTGCAGAGACCGGTACCACAGCTAAGAACTCTGCGAGCTTTTTCTTGGGAAGCTCCTCAGAACTCTTCTGGCTAACTCGGCTGGTGACCTAAACAGCTCTCTAGAGAATATATTGAGACTTTCGCGGAAGCCTCTTTCCCGAAAGGTATTCCGCTTGCCAACTATATGACTCCCTTGATCTGTTCGTGACAACCGCCAGGGTATTATTTCCGGCATCTGGTCGACCGCATTTGAATTTGCGAAGACGCCCTTGAACACGCCTAGCACGCTTTCGGCCAATTGCGTCTCCTCATTTGACTCCTATACTTCCCAATGTACGGCCAACTCTCTGTATATAGCGCTCTGGGGCAGTATGGTCGGTATTGTGGTGTTTGTGAGCGCGCACCGCCTGCACGCGCACGTGCCGCGGCACGTGCGGACTGCAGCGATTTTTTGCTGCCCTGTCGACTCCGGCGCCACGATTGTTGTCTACACGCGCAGTCTCACAAGCTCCTATTGCCGAGCCGCGCCGGTTCAAACACTGCCCCGTATTCTAGTACACTGTAGTAACAGACTAATCTCACTAACCCCTCATTCACACTGGAAGCGGATCCACGTTCGCAAAGCGGTTGCGAACGCGGTTGTATAAAGATCTAGTAGAATTGCACGCGCACTTGATGTCATCGAGTGCGCGTGCAATTGTAGCGAGCTTTATGAAGGGCCCATGACTTTTAAGTGGTGTTCAGAACAATGTAGGTCAGGAACGGAGTTCCACACGACACAGAGCAACGCTTCTTTATTAAAGGCACAAATACATATCATTGTCAAAAGTTTAAGAACGTCTATTTACTATGAATTTCTCGCGCATTTAAAAATTGATTTAAAACAGAGAGGTGAGGAAACTGGTACATATACTGATCCTGAATCTAAAATGAATCACGAAACATTAATGCGCTAACACGCCGGTCACAATTAGCACGTTTGGTAATTAGCACGTTTGGTTTATAGTTCCTAGTCTTCAGCAAACACGAAGTGTGGACCCTCAACTTCGAACATCAGAGATCCTAAGGAACGAAACTATCTTGAGCACACAGACTCCATTCAGGTCATCTAGCTGTGCCGCAGTCGTGCTGGTCTGTTCACATTGCAGCGTTCCCTTGACGATTTCGGCCAGGACGAAGAAATAGCACCCGATGAACTCTGCTGCCGAGAGAATCAGGTTGTAGGTTCCCCAGGAAGACGCTTCATCGCTCCTTTCCACCCTTCGAAACAGCTCTCGGCTGTTCTCGTACCGCTGGAACATCTCGGCGGACCGCTTGCTCATGTTGGGCTTCAGCACGAAGCGCACAGCTTGCTGAAGGGCACAAATGTTTTGCAGAACCGTGAGCGTGAAGTCCGAAGCGAGGTCAATTGCACAACGTCCCTTAACGCTCACGTACGCTTCGAGTATATCTCTGTTCGCCTCGATGGCCCTCGAAAGAATAGTCCATCCTTCCGTCCATTCATTCATTAAAGACAACGGGGCGTAAATATGACATCTGTCTAATAAAGATTTAACATTTATACGTATAGACGTTAGTACCCTGTTGTTTTCTAGTACTGCTGCCAGGTACTTCAGAACAACCGGGGCGTTTGCTCGCACTGTGATTTTTAAGCAGCGAATAGTCGAGCTCCCGCCAATTCCTTCGCAAACGATTTTCGAGATACGTCCGTCCGCTGTGTCCATGAAAAAAAGGTCCAGAGTTTCTAGAGTTTTATTCTCACGGAGAGCGGCTCGCAGTCTTTGACAGACGGACTCGTTCATTTCGTGGGGAGGAACAATGCACAGCCTTAATGACCTCACAGACCGGTTCTTTCGCAGGCTGTCGCAGACGTTCCCGAGCTTCGAAAATGTCGGAGAATGTTCCCCTAGTGAGTACCAAATGTCAATGGACGTTGGAGCTGCTCCGCAATTCAACGCGTGGGCGAGTTTAAGGCACAGTTCTCCGTCCCAGTCCGTAACAACGCGGCCGAGAGTCAATGGAGTAAGGGCGGCCACCCTGAAATGTGTTTGCTCACAAGGGCTTACGTGGTGGGCGCCAACATCGAGAGACAAAAGAGTGGAGTTATGCTTGAGGGCTCCCACGAGTACAGTCATCGACCCCAGGTCCGAAGTGCGAATGAAAAGCTTTTGGAGTGTGACGTTAAAAAGGATCGCACCGGCCAATTCAGTAGTGTCCACGTGGAGGTTCTGGGCGGACAAGTGCAGCTCCAGTAAGGTATCGTTAAGAATGACCATCTCTGCCATCGACGAAATTGCAAGGTTTTCAAAGCCGTTCAATGAAAGTGAACGTAACGCTGTGTTGGTGCACATCGAGTTGGCTATGAGTGTAGCGTCGCCGCCCCGCAATCGCAATTGCAGCACCTTCAGTGTTGTGTTGACTCTAAGAAGGTAAGCAACACCTTCCCCCAAGTTCACGGTCGTCGGAAACACTTGTGAGAGACTTAGATGAGTAATGGTTTTGTTGTTAATCATGAAGTCAATAAATATGACAACATCCACTTCGAGAACATTGAGCTCGAGCCTCGTCAAAGAAATGCAAAACCTCAGGTGGGAGAAAAGACATCCTGTCGTCGGAATCCTTGTGGGATACCCTAAAACGAGTTTGGTAAGAACGTTGCCATTAGAACGGAGTATCCTAGAGAGAGCATCCTCGTGACTCAGGCTGATGCTGCATCTGATTTCTTGTACGGTAGCAGCGGTAGGCGTAGCATCTAAGACGCAACACTTGCCATCTTCGTCAGGCGACGAAATCACATCGACATACCGTAGTCCCTCCGAATCATGCAATGCAAGTTTTAGCAGAGCACTCCAGTATGACGTATCCTGGAGAGGGTAGGGTACTTTGACCACTAACCTCTGGAGACAGCGATGCTGTTCAGAGAGCCGATAAAGCAGGTACGCAGCTTCCAGGATTGCGCCTTCATTGCCGAAAACCTCGCTGCTCTTCGGAACCTTGTGAGTCTTACAGGTCAAGCAGCCAAGTTCCTCTTCGCAAAGGCCAAGGCCGCCCTTGTATAATATAGCGTTACACGGACACAGTGCATCTAGGAGCCAACACACGGTGGATGGGCTGGTCGAGCAGGGGTGATCAAGGTCAACGTCATTCTCGAGCAGTTGTCTCTTGACCCTGTTCATCATGCACTTGAGGTCACTTGCCGTCAGGAGTTCGTATTCTGGGCAAATGCAGGCGGTGAGCTTGTACAAGCGCTCACGTTCTGCGGAGCTTCCCATGGCAGCTTCCTGAAAAGGAGAAATAAAGCTGGATTATTCTACGCTTCCAAAGACGAATATTTTGGTGATTCTGCTTTCACCTTCTCGTGTGTTTCTTTACTTGATTCGAAAATTTAGAGCGGTAAAAAGAAATGTTCCTGCTAGCATGTGCACGTGCTTTGGTATTCTAGGGCCTTCACGGCTGTGTACCACAAAATCTGTCGAAGTATACAGTCGAGTTCTTTAGAAAACACAAAACGTCACAGCACAGATTAGCCAAAGAGTGTGGAGATCGGGCTGCCCTTTCCCGCGCTGACCCTTCGGGCCCTGAATAGACCTTTTGCGAAATCCCCCAGGCGCCCCGGCCCGCGCGCGAGGAATTGTGGGAGAGACTGTCCCTCGCCTGGCCGCTCTGCCTTGAGATCGCATTTCCTCGTCGCTCGCCTCCTCTTAATCCCCTGTTTTTCTATTCCATTACCTATTTTTATCTGTTCCAGTGAATTGTTATTGCTTCTTAGTGTTTCTATTCTCTTCTGCGCGATATTTCTTGTATATATAGAGTATTTGTACCTTTATTTTGCCTTTTTCGACGGAAGTGCCGACGGACAACACGCCACTTCGCGCGTCGTTCCCCGGGTGAGTACTACCGTTGCTACCGATTCCTATCGCGCTGTAAGCTGTTCATTTTGGTTCAATATGACCCGCTTGCAGTCGAGAGGAGCCGTTTATAAACACCCGCGCACAGGTCATTCGGATAGGCAGATTTGACGGTGACAGCGCAGGGAAAACAACTCTCACACCATACACTCAGGAAGACAAGCACACGCGCTGACTTACAACTCTTGTGTATTCGAGTACTTCATTTTTCTCTTCAACGTCCGGGTTGACTTTTCGAACGTGATAAGTTGAAGAAGTAGCACGACAGAGCTCTGAATCAACAATCGCGACGCGAGAGCCGAGTGCGCAGTGATTTGGCCGCCCGCGCTCGCTCCGTTGACTCGCACTGTAGCGTATGCCTTCGAGTGCCGCTTACTTAACCAAGATACAGCATGCCGCTTTGTCGCCGCGAACCATTTGTCCGAATGTTTGCCAAGCTGAGGCATATGCAACGCTGCGGCGCCTGACAACTGCGCGCTGCAGCGCGATCCCTTCGCAAACGCCGACGGCCCAATGTCGCGGCTTGAATGCGCATATGGCATGCCTTCGTAATCTATCTGCTAAGCTGTTGTCAGTTGCCAACGCCCTTTTTCAAGTGCAGAGAAGTGTTGCCGCGAATCATTTGTCCAAATGCCTACGAAGCCGTAGCACCGTTCAACATATCCAACGCTCCGGCGCCTGACAACTGCACGCTGCGGCGCGCAGTTGTCAGTGCTTGAAAAAAGGTGTTTGCAACTGGCAACCGCTTAGCAGATAGATTAAGAAGGCATACCATAAGCGCATACAAGCCGCGACGTTGGGTCACCGGCGCTTGCGAAGGGCTCGCGCCGCAGCGCGCAGTTGTCAGGCGCCGCAGCGTTGCATATGGCTTAGCTTCGCAAACATTCGGACAGATGGTTCGCGGCGACAAAGCGGTGTGCTGGATGTTGGTCAAGTAAGCGGCAGTCGAAGGCATACGCTACAGTGCGACTCAACGGAGCGAGCGCGGGCGGCCATTTCACAGCGCACTCGGCTCTCGCGTCGCGATTGTTAATTCAGAGCTCTGCCTACAAATGTGCGCGGGTGTTCATAAACGGCTCCTCTCGACTGCACGCGGGTCAAATTGAACCAAAATGAACAGCTAACAGCGCGATAGGAATCGGTAGCAACGGAGTACTCAACCGGGAAACGACGCGCGAAGCGGCGTGTTGTCCATCGGCACTCCCGTCGAAAAAGGCAAAATAAAGGTACAAATACTCTATATATACAAGAAATATCGCGCGCAGAAGAGAATAGAAACACTTAGAAGCAATAAAAAAATACTGGAATAGATAAAATAGGTAATGGAATCGAAAAACAGAGGATTAAGAGGAGGCAAGCGACAAGGCAATGCGATCTCAAGGCAGAGCGGCCAGGCGAGGGACAATCTCTCCCACAATTCCTCGCACGCGGGCCGGGGCGCTTGGGAAAATTGCAAAAGGTCTATTCCAGCAACTCGGACACAATGCCTCCGAGATGCGTCATGCCTCGGGGGAGCGGCGATGGTATCGCTTACCGGAACATCCGGCTACACCGCTCCCCTAGCCAATTGATGTCGCGCGACTGGCTTTTCGGGACAGAGAACCCAAGGCTTGATAAGGGGACGCAGGACAAAGAGGGCTCTCTCTCGGACGGCGGCTCTTTCGGGTGGCGACAACAGGAGACGACGACGCTCGCGCGGGATTCGGCGGGGAGACGCACGATGGCGCGGGGAAAGTGCGGGCATACGTTGAGCTGTGGACTCTACGAACGGACCGGACGGCGACCCTGAATGACGACGTCCCCATGACGCGGTGTGGACGACTACCGCTGGGACGCTGGGCAGCTGCAGTAGCAGTGGACACTGCCCCGGCCTCGCTGATGACCATTCCCCGATCCCGAAACCCCCCCAGGCAATAAGTGGGTGAATAAACCCTTTTGCCGAGAGCGAAGTATTGCTGTGTCATATTGGTCCGGGGACAGGGTCTGAGGGAATCGGAGTTAGATGCCCGCAAGAGTAAACATCAATTAGGCTAGTTGCACTTAAGCATACACAAACGTTTTCAGGCATTTTCTAATACTGTACACTATTCTGACTGCAATGATGTTTCGACAAAGTACAGCACAAAAAAAAAAATCGAATTTTCTAAGATTGACAAGCGCTACCACCAAATTGTGCTGAATTCACAAACCACATCCGTTTGGTACTGTTAAAGAGCTCAGTTTGGAAATAAAAAGAAACTGTTTACACAAAACGGGAGACAAAAAAAAAAAAACCGCTATAGACCCCTTTCGAAATTCCCGTGCCGATTATTAGAAGGTCGGAACCCCTGCACAATGGCGGAACAACACACATCGTGACACGTGCAAGTCATTCCATAAGATATCGAACGTCAGAGCGCAGTCAGTGCTAGGAGTCGACGAGCCAATCAAACAGCGTCGAATGTGCAACGTCACTGCGGTCATCGCCTTTTTCTGTGGGTTTGTTTTTTCTTCTGCTTCAACCAAACGCATAAAGTGTGCCGTGACGTTGCGGCTTTAGTCCGCCATTGTGCAGAGATTCCACAGCTGCCAACAGAGGGCAGTATTTCGAAAGGGGTCTATACTACGTTTCATTAGACCCTTTCCGAACGTCAGTCTACCCACCCTGTACAGAGCCCAACCCGACGCTCTAATGGCGTCACTACACAGCTTCTCCACACAAGAAAAAGCGAACGTCTTCGAAAGCATAAAGCAGAAACGATGTTGGTCTTTTATGTCACCTTCAATTCACGAAATCTAGTGGGCTTGGTTTAGCCGAGCATGATCTCCCATCACCGCCATTAGAGCAGCAATATTGGAGCTTTCGGGAGCCACAAAATGACTGTCGTTTGAAAAGGGTCTAATTATGTACTTCCGCAGCAAAGGCTACGATCCGAGGAAGCCAAATTAGCAGCGTCAAACATCGTCCCGGTGCTCGTCTTTTGGTCTCACTACCACCGGCTAAGCTAATCGCGCTAAAAAAAAAAAAAAAAAAAAAAAAAAAACGTTGGAGTGCGGGGAATGTATACTGTGTGCGATTGTTACAGTTTTCGATAACAGACGCACAAAGGCCATGAGTGTCGTGACCATTCAACTTTGGCTCTGCATGTTTGGCTCTATCGTTTCGTAGGGTCGACTGCGGAGCAACGCCGAGCACCGATTGGCTTTGATGGAAAGGAGGGTGG
This sequence comes from Ixodes persulcatus, assembly GCA_013358835.2. Lineage (NCBI taxonomy): Eukaryota > Metazoa > Arthropoda > Arachnida > Ixodida > Ixodidae > Ixodes > Ixodes persulcatus. The sequence continues at coordinate 95,008 of JABSTQ010009819.1, read as the reverse complement.
GAACACCTCAGTGCTAGATGCCTTGAGGTCTATACCCACTATTTGTTTTCAATCAGGCAATAAGAGCTCGAAGTTCTGACGTCATCGCAAGCCCTGTGCAAGAAGCAGACGAACCTGCACTCAGCAGTAGACATTTCCTGCGCTTATTACCTGGGCGAAAAATGCCGAGTCACTGGGCCGTCGACGCATGCTCGGCGCCTCATATTTCATGGAAAAGAGCAATGTGCGTACGCTCAGAACGTCTTCCACGGCCCAGGAGACAAAGATGGCGGCACACAGAAGGCAGTGATTGGAAAGGGCTTTGGGAGGAACGTGCTGCAGCTAATTCGGGGAACGAGCAGAACGTTTCGCTGAGCTGGGAGAAAGGTTCATCAGGCCGCTCGTAGGATGCACCTATATCGAGTGTGCCAACTTTCTCTGTCCCAGTGAAGCGTGCTGCTTTAAGAAAGACCGTGAGGGAGCGCGTTCGGAAACCAGGTACCTTTGACGACTAACCATGTCCCACTTGCGTGACAGGTAGCAAGCACCGTCAAGACAAAAGTAAGTTACCGGCGGCCCGAGTAATATTTTTCAGTACTGCACATGTTCGTTACCGCACTTTATTTTTATTGTCTTCTAATGGATCAAGAGCAAGCTGGGTGACGAATAAAGTGCACTTGACATAGTGGTGAGCTATGCCTGTTGGTTGTTTACTTGCGTCTGAAGAGGACAGGTATAGTACAGAAATAGACGAAGTGTAACTGAAACGACCGAGCGACCCCCGAAAAATAACGGCAGCGCCGTCCCGACGCGAAAGGTTGAATCGTCAATTAGAGATAGCATGCGGACGAGATAGCAATGGCCTGCATGCTCTATGACTCGGCCTGATTATGTTTGAGAACTTTGCGCCATTGTACACACGTGCTGCTGCCGGGAGCATTTCTAGTCGTCACTTTCGCCAGTTCAGACAACTGCAAAATAATATGGCTGGAGCGGGACCACACCGAGATAATGGACAGTTTTCGTATACTGTTCCTGGCGCTTGCTTAGGCACTACGCAAGAATGTAGCGTACGCTACAAACCACTCCCTCGGACCGATTTTAGTGGTGCGTTTTGCAAACGTTGCCGATAATTTATCGCGTGCTCTTGATTTAATTCCGCGTGCTTTTAGCACCCCAATGCTTCTCAAAAGAAATGTTGAAAATAAAAGCTTTTTAAATCATTTTATTTAAAATTAATTCAAGTCGCAGCGGCCTGGTAAACAGCGCATTTTTGTGGGTTAGGGAGATTGCGAGTAGGAACGAGTGCTTAGCGAAATTCGACAACGGTGTCTGCTTCAATCATGCCGTAGAAGTGGCACCTTTCCCTGATGCTATACTAGGAAGAAATCAATAGCCAACTGATGTGCAATGTAGGGATGCAACTTCGACGATTATTTCAAGAGTCGTCTGTCGGTCGGCGACGAACTGCGCGATGGGTAAGGCCCAGTGGTGAGTATAGATCGGAGCGCTCACAAACATTGCGGGCGGTGAGCACTTTCACTCTGCATCCGGCACTTTGCACGGCGATCTGGCATGACTGCTGTAGGTCCTGGAAAGAACTGCCTAGCTGAACTTCACGCAACTTCACGTAACACCGAACTTCGCGAACACCACGTCAACCGTGCATGTCAGTCGAGGTTAGCCGCCACCTCGAAACTGGTGCTCTCACCGGGTCACGGGATTCCTCGAGAACTTCCCGCAAGATGCCCGCAAAAGCCGCAGCAACGCAAAATTCCCGGCGTTGCGTGCGTACGCAATACGCAAGCTTTTTTGTCGAGTTCTGCGCATGCGCGCTCCCGACCCGCAATTTTTGCGTAAGAAGAGCTCTCGCGCACGATTCATTAAAATTGTCTTAATGAAGGCGGCGACAGGACTGGGTAGCCAGTAGCAAAGAAATTCGAACAAAGAGCAGGCTGAGGTGAAGCCAAGGTCACACCGCTCGCGCACCGTACGAGACACGATGTTCGCTCCAAAACTGACGACAGAAATGCCTGCGGACAGGCCTTAATCTTGTTCGAAGCATGGTTGCCTCATACATAGGCATACTTTGAATATGTCACAGGTTTTGTATGAGCAATATGACAGGACCGTCATACAGAAAACACACCTCGGTCAGCAGAAACCGTTTCCGCACATCTGGTACGGTACGATGGACCGTCCGGTACGAACTGCGCATGCGCTACCGCGGAAGACTCGCGCATGCGCAGTGCGTACCGGATGGCCCATCGTACCGTATCGCGTATGCCAAAAGGGTTCCCTAAACTCCTCCGATGTCTGCAGAAGAGCAAAGTTACCGCGGCTTAAGATAGCAATGGCCACCGCACTCTTGTCTGCATGATATGTCTCGTGCTATGTTTACCTTCTTGAGTCAAGACAGCGTCATCATCAACTTTCGGTCGAGTGACGAAACCCCGTTTACTCACCCAGCTGGATCTGGTACGCCTGCCGCAGGTTCCGCCCTAAGTCCTGCAGCGGTGAGAACTTTCACTCGGCGATGCTTTTGGCCGGGTATAGGAAACTAAACAAGTACGATGGAGCGCATCGCGACGGTCAGCTTGTGCAGTAAGCTCGTCGTTTCAGGGTAACAGGAGCGGATTCTAGGAGGCCATCCCCCGTTCCGCCGGTTGCGGTCCGAAACAGGCAGTTGTTGAGGTGGATTCGAGAATGCACTGATTGTAGAGCGTTGCGCAAGCCTTATCCAAGAAGAGTTGTGCGCGTGCGCTCGCCGTCTTGGAAAGAAGTGCCGTTGGCATTGCGCTGATTGGTGGAAACCGGAACAACAGATAACTTTGTCCCGTCCGTCTTATCATGGGAGATGAAAATTTATCGTCTGAATTTTTTCTGCCGCGCGATTCCGGTAATTGTAATGTCTCATGGTAGCGTGATTTGTACTTTACAAGTAGCGAAGAAGCAACATGCACGAGGAAGCATATCTTGCCGAAAGAACATGGACTCTTCCAAATAAATTTGCAACTATGCGTCGCCATTTTTCTGATAAGTGGCGCACAGTCACGTTTAGCCGCTGCCGCACTCGTTACTTTGTTAGAGTGTACGAATAGTCGAATATTACATCGAATCGAACAGCGCAGCATCATCCTTAGCTTCAAAACAGCAACTAGAGCAGGTATGTTATGGGTTTTCCTAGCAATGTGAAGGCTATGAATGACGCAGTTGTATTCAATTCAAACGACTACTCGCACACCTCTATATTTAGTCATTGATTACACATGTTAGAAGTAAATCCCCTGTCAAGGCCACGTTTCCCCACACAGGTGTGGGCACTGCGCCTGCGCAGAAACCAGATTTGCGTGAGGTGAAGCTTCTGCGCATGCGCCATGGCGACAACAGCGCCACCGCAGAGGCGTGGCGTTAGATCCGCGTGTCGGTCTATACCGTCCTGAAAGGTAGCGCGCAAACAATTGTCTGAAATGAAAAAAACAGTAACTCCTCCTCGTCCATGCCCTTTCCCTCTAGCAATTTGTCTTTCCCCTAGATTTATTTGGATCAGGCACGACACGTGACCGTTACCTTCCCAGGGTCCCTCGCGATTCGGTGATCTGTTCTGAACAGACGCAATTTTTTCCCTCCCCCCCCCCCCCCCCCGGCCTGGTGCCGAGGGGGGAGGGAGAATGCCAATTCTGTCGGACAATAAATGTTCTTTCCTCCTCCTTCTCCTCCGTTGCTTACGGTCGGCCGTAGGTTTTTTTGTTGGGTTTTGTTTTTTTGTATTACGACGTAGGTGACAACGCGATGTCATCTTACTGCGCTGTGGAGTGTTCGAAGAGCGTTGCGAAAGGGAGGAATTTTTTTACCGTCCCGACGGGAAAATAAAATCTTCAGTGACGAAGACAATGGCTTCACTGGATCGGTCGAAAAATACGACTGCCTCCGAAGGAGCTGAGTGTATTTGATGAGTAGATAACTGCACGAGACACGTAAATAGCAGACGTCGCATATTCCTCGGCGCGCGTGTGCACAGTTTCAGGTGGTATTCGATGTTTATAAATCGTGTACGAAGTAAACCAAGCTGTTGGTTTGGTAAAACGATCGCTAATGATTAAAAATACCCGAAAATCCGGGTATTTTCCGGTGTATACTTCCGGGTGTATACTTCGCAGTATACACCCGGATTACTTCGAGAAGCCGACGTCCCCCGGCGAAAACGACGCTGAAAGCAGCGTGCGTCATGTTGAAAAAGATGGTTCATCAAGCCGAACGAGCGCTAACGTCAGTGACGTCAATGAATGAGTGAAAGCGATTGGCTGGCGCATTTGATCCCAAGGTGGCCAACTGTGCTTCGGCTTTCCTCACCAAACCTTCCGATTTTCGTTCTGGCCTAGAAAGGAGAGAGGGGGTGACTCGAACCATGGGGAGTGTTGGCAGTTTAATGGCGGACGGCTCTATCGGTGATTGGTCGCAAGTGCGCATGCGCTGCGTTATCGTGCGGCCAGCAGGAAAGCAGGCTGAGACGCTCATGGATGACCAACGCGTTCGTCACCTGCAAACGCGGCCCATAAACCACGTGACTCTGATCGAGCAGTTCCATACTCTCTGTAATACACGCTCTCTAATTGTTCGCTGTCACCTAGCGATTGTCTCCGCCTGCTTATCGGGAAGCTATTGTGACGAATTGCGCGGGCCTAGTGTGCCCATCGGGATTTAAGGTACTTACAAATTCCGCCAGCTTTTTCCGTGGCGCGAAATTTGAGCGAACGTAATCTAAGTGCAGCGGCTAAAAAGGGCCTACCGTTCAGGGGGCCCCTACTGGCATAAAGATTATTTTCATCGGTGGGTCCTTTTTAACTGCTGCGCTCAGTGAGCGTGCTTCCCACATAGTGGCACTGCTGTCGGAGGTCGATGCGGGCACGTTCCCCCTTGTGACGTCATTACCTTGCAAACAACAAGTTCGATGGTGTTTGTTATTAGCATGGTGGAAGCTTGAAATCATTGCGCTCTCGAAGGAACACTGCCAACACCGTCAAAATTAAAGTTCTTTCATTCCTCTTATTTCCGTCGATGATAAATCCCCTTTCCGACGTCATAGTCAGCGTTCGGCCAATCGTGGAAGGCCGACCTCTGCGACGCTTTCGGTCACGCACGGGGCTAATTCAGTGACTCTAATCCCGACCGTGGTCACAACATTCCATCCAAGCTTCACATACATCCACGAGGTGGTTTTTAATCATCGTTCAATTCCGTTTCAAATATGTTTCCTTCCGTTTTCTAGCAAAATTATCATGTTTCTGAGGTTATACTACTAGCTGCGTCATGTTGAAGCAAAACAATGAGCTCTACAATTTGGTTTTCGTACCCCTTTAATAACGCTAGTGCTACCAAAATTGCAGGCTCTTTTTACGCACGCGGTACACTGCAACACAGCGCGAAGCGATTTCTTGACTTAGAGACGCACAAGTTTGTGCCTCGAATGAGAAATTTCCACCGCACTAGTAGAGAAAGACTAAAAAGAAGAAAGCCCATCGATTGTTTGTGTTGACAGCACTTATATGTATCACTATCTGCTGGATTGCGTTTGCCCAGCTCCGCCAATACACAGGAATGTGGCCACAGTCGGCCATTTTTTTGGGTAGAGTTATATTATCTCTAGCCATCATAAGGGTAATATGGTGGGCAGCGCTGTGGCGGATGACTGCCATAAAAATAGCCGTGGGTCTAGTTCACTGTATCTTTGGTAACGATATATATCATCGCTAAGTATTCAGTGTTTTGTGGCTATCCTGGTGCACACGAGGATACGTTCAGTGAAAAATATTTATTTATTCCCAAGGTTTCCACAAAGTCGCCCCGCGACTCTGCAGTGGTGGGTGGAAAACGTGCACTCTATCTAACGGGCGCTAGGTTGCGCCACCATAGTACAATGGTGTGGCTAGAGATAATATAACTCTACCCAAAATATGGCCGACCGTGGCCGCATTTGCGGAGCGGGTAAACGCGATCCAGCAAATAGTCATAAAGATCAGTGGTTCACAGGGTCACGTAGCGTACACTCTTCACATCGTTGGGGCGAGAGCGGTGGAGACGATTGTCGCATGGCTAGATACCCACGAAACGAGCCGTATGAACAGAAAGAAAATACGCGAGCAAGAATGAAGTCAGCGAAATTTTGTACCGAAGGGCTCTTTTGACTGATAAAGACATAATTGAACGTGCGTTTGTAGATTACTATAACGAACGTTTCAGTTATCACGCTCCCCAAAAAGATGGGTTTGGAAATTTGTACTTGCCGCTAATGCCGAAGCTAGCGTACGACCTAAAAGAAAAAAATGGAATGGCCAATATCGTTGTCGGAAGTAGAAAAGGCCATAGACAACCGGGAAAGTCACCCGGTCCTGATGGTTTGGGAGCAGAGTTTTATAGAGCACCTAAGGACCTACTAGACCCGTTTTTACAGTGTGTTTTTGCCGAAGCTTATCGATGCTTTTCCTCGTCGTTTTCGTGCACACACAGATTTTCATCCCCAAAAGTGACGACCGCTCGAAGCTCTGTTTTGTTGGTTCTTACGGCCCTATCACATTAATTAATGTAGATGACAAGATCTTGATGAAAACACTATCGGAAATATTTCAAAGTGTCATAAGCCATATCTTCGGACCACACCAGACGTGTGGTATAAATGGAAGAAGCTTTTTAACAAACGTACATGTTACCCGAATTATCCTAAAGTGTTGTGACACTACAGAAAGAAGAGTCACAATGTTACAGGTCGACCTGGAGAAAGCCTCGGACCGTGTGTCGCATGAATTTTGTCTTGCTATTTCACAACATGAAAATATAGGCTCAGCTTTGTGCCAAAGTATACGTATAGCGTACCAAAATTACTCCACCCGTCTCGTGGTCAACAAACGTGTCACTGTGCGAATAAGTCATTTTTCTTCCGTGAGACAAGGATGTCCTCTCTCGCCTTTGCTTTTTTTTGTATTTTTCTCGAACCCTATTTTTTAAGCATTACCCGTAGTAGTTATGTTAGAGGGTTCAAGTTACAGACGGCCGAAATCCGTATTTTGTAACAATTTGTAACAATTCAACAATTTCTTGTATTGACAAAAAAAAAGTAAAAAAAAAAAAGAACTGTAGAGCTAACAGAAACGTTTTGCCAAAATACATGCAGTTCTATTCATTTTGAAAAGTTTATGGGTTTTTGGCACGGTGACTGGCCTTCCACGGCGGCTGTGTTTCAGCGTGTTGCATGGGCCGACTCCGTGTCTCGTTATCTTGATGTAGTACCTTTGAATCACTACCGCCGTGATGATGAGTATACAGGCGTGGTGAGGCTGAAGCTTTGCGCGTAAAGGCGAACAGTGGGAGAGGGCAGCGGTTTGTCTATTTTTGCGGGCGCCTGTGTTTGCAATGCATTTCTGGCGGGAAAAGTGTGGCATGTTTTGCAAGTTTTGCATTGCTCCCGTGTAAATATTCAGCGTATACACCGAGTTTTTGTTATTTTTATTTGAAGCTCGGTTTGGCAGCGAACAAGAAGAACAAACCTTTTAACCTTTTTCGTTGCGCCATGGTTGGTGGTCGAGACCTTTCTCATTTGTTTGTCAGACAGCTTGTCAACGGATTTATTTTTCTACGAGACCAGAAAGATCCATTTCTGCGCACGGTTATTCAAGTGAGGCTGCGCAGTGCCCTAACTGAGTTTATTGTTTCGTCAATCGACGACGTCAGTGCTTGTATACGCGGGTATTTGAAAGAAGCCATTCAAGCTGTAGTGTGCGGACTACATGAATATTTAATACCTACATATATACATCTAAAAATCGCTAAGCGGCCAAGTGGCGCAGCTGGGACGAACGTCGTTCCTAAGCTGTCTCGTGCTGCTCGTTTTTTTCTTCCTCTTACCGCGCCGAATGTTCACTACAATAGAGAGTTTTAGTAGATCGTTCCGATACCTCCGATACCCCCGATAACGATGCTATATATGTAAGCGCAAAGGTGGAGGCAGAGTATCGGGTTTCGTTATCGGAGTCATCGGAACGATCTACTAAAACTCTCTATTAATTCCCCCCAAGCTTGGAGGCGCAGTGGCCAAGCGCTTTCTTTTTAACGCTAAAAACAACAGTGTCACGAATAGTTTTATTAGGGACCCCTCGTCGAGGCCGGATGAGAAGGAGGTGGGAAAGGCGGTGTTGCGGTTCAGTCCAGATGGGCGGGCTTGACTCGGTCGATAGCTACAACTTTTCATGTCATATAGCCCCTGAGACTGTGGTGGAAAAAATCGCAAACCTTTTAGTAGAAGGAACAGACACCGAAAGGGACGTCTCCAACTCAGCTAACTGGTTTATTTCTCGACCATTCTATATCACCCGCTCGCCTGCACACTCACTGCCTTTTCAGCTACAACTTGTTCTTTGTTCCTAACAAGGATCGTGAACGTCTTAGTATCTCTCTGAACAGACCTTCATATGGAGGTTGGAGTGGCGTCTTGGCGCCTTCGTTTCGAAGAAAAACGTGTTTGCGCTTTGCGAGATCAGTACTGAGGAAAGTGCTCCGTGGGGAAGGAACTCGTGAGGCTACAGGCCGCAAGTCCTGCCTCAGGAGCCGCAACCTATGAACGTAATCTTCCGCGCTGGCAATTGGGGCATTGCTGGCTTTGTGAAACTCCTGGTACGCGAAGGGACGTCTCATATATTAACTCCGCTGCGCTACGGTTGAGATCACTCTTGAACGCTGTTCGGATGCCGAGCATAACCAAGGAAAGGGTCTCTGTCCACGGAAGTGGACAGAGACAGGCTTTGATGCCGCTTTGATGGACAGGCTTTGATGGCCGCTTTCAATTGCCGGTGGAAACGTTCGACTATTCCCTTGGATATCGGATGGTAGGCGGTAATGTGTATCTGGTGTGCGCCCAAGAGCTGAGACAAATTGTGGAACAGTAACGTTTCAAATTGTCGTCCGCGATCCGTGGTAATGATCTCGGGTAAGCCAAACCGGCTTATCCACATTTCGACGAGCGTGCGGGCGAAAGACTGTGCTGTTATGTCTTTCATGGGGGCCACTTATGGCCATCGAGTAAACCTATCAACGCATGTCAACAGGTAACGGAAGTCGTGCGATGGGGGAAGTGGGCCGACAATATCGACATGAATGTGAATGAATCGCGCGTCAGGTAGGTTGAAGGCGGCCAACGGGGTCATAGTATGATGTTGAACCTTGTTGCATTGACATAGGATGCATGTTCTTGCCCACTCTCGCACGTCTGTGTTCATGCGTGGCCAGACGAACCGAGATCCCACGAGTCGTTGTGTAGCCCGAATTCCGGGCGGCCAGTTGACATCTCGCACGCCACAGTAACAGAAGAACCATGCATCTGGATGTCCTCAAAGGTGAGTGTTTTGGATGATGTTCGTAGGTGTTGGGGTTCCGTATCTTCTCGCGCCGGCTGTTCACTACAATATTCCCCCCCCCCCCCCCCCCCCCCGCCTAGCTTGGAGGCGCAGTGGCCAAGCGTTTTCTGTTTAACGCTAAGAACAACAGTGTCAAGCATAGTTTCACGCATGACAGCACAGACGAACGTCGTTCCCATTAGAAAAAAAAAAAGAAGAGACGGGCAGGAGGCCAGTGTCATTGCGTTGTTGCTGTTGTTTGGGTGTTGTTCTGCCTGTGTTCCGCGTATTCCACGTGATCAGTTATGTATGTGTATGTACTATATAGCGTTTAGAAGTCGGAAGAAATTGGAAAAATTATTGGCGCTTCTTCGACATTTCGTTTTTTTTTCTATTTTTAGCGCCATCTGGCGGAAGCAATGTGAATTACACAAGGGGAGAAAGTTTCCTCAATTAAAAAAAAAAAGGTGTAAATTTTCCTTCCTTTTAAGGCGTGCAACTTTTTCTCCACGAGCAAAAATAGGTGGCCACTTTCCTCCCTTCTTAGGGAAGCAAATTTACTCCCCGATTTGTTTAAGCAACTTTCCTCACTTTCTAAAGGAACAATGGGGACACCTGAATTCCACTTTTCAGGCAGGAAATACTACTCCTTTTCTTTTAGTGCGTTCCAGTCTAGTTACTTCCATATATCGATCCCTTTTCCTATTGTTATTAAATGAGAGATCAATATTTTTAGACTTGGTACCTTTAAAAATATCCGGAATAGTTGCTGCTACGAAGTAATGATCGGCTACTTTTTCGGAAATGACCTGCCCTTTGGTCTTACCCTCTGTAGTCGGTATGTGTTTATTATCTATGCACTATTGCGGTAGTTTCCCTCCTGATATTTCTTCTCTTGTAAACTCACATCATCGATTCCAATACCGCCTCTGCCATGTCATCTGGGTATTTATTGGTCAGTATAACTCGGTTTTCTGGCGCCTATGTTAATGCTCTCTACAACTATCATGTCAGTATCTCTGTTGTCATTTAACCAGTTATTGATGTCATCTAGAAATTCTTTTACATTACCATGAGGTGCTCTGTGTATGCCTATTATAGAAGTATTTTTATTGTTATATTAAATTTTATAATAATAATAATAATAATAATAATAATAATAATAATAATAATAATAATAATAATAATAATAATAATAATAATAATAATAATAATAATAATAATCTTTATTTTTCGGGTCCCCTAAAACGGCCCGTCAGCCTTCTGTAAGGTGCACCAACTCGTATAAATGGAATCTTTAACACAATTCTATATATTCTCATAAAAAAAATATACAAAAATATAAATGTGTATACACTGACGCGCTATGAAGTGACCAAAAGTTTGTCCAACTGAGATAGATTTATATAAATGGGTGCAGGGATGTCATTCTCCATCCATTTCGAGAAAGAGGTGACGCACTGCATGGGGTACAAATATCAAAACAGGTAAACTGTCTCGTAGTGCGGAAAGAATATGAAAATATATTTTACCAATGAGCCATGAGGAATCAATAGCACCATTAAGAATATTATGGAGGAATACCAAATCACGGACCGTTCTCCTGTGGGATAATACCTTCAACTAAAATTTAGTTAGTAAGCATTCATGGCAATAATAGACGCGCCGTCCAATCCACCTATCATAAACAATTCTAACAACTCTTCTTTACCCGCGCTCTTGAATCAAAGCCTGAGTTACAGACACTGGTTCAAAATCAAAGAAGCAAATTCTTGTCTTGATACCACTAAGGAATTAAATATATGTATCAAGCAATGGGGACTACTAAAACGCTTGGTCAAATGCGATGTAACTCCTTGAAATTTAAATGCAGAGTCAGCAACAAAAAAGACTTGATTTTTTAAAAGGTCATCCGCAATCAATATACACACCAATATCCTTTGCGAGTAAACTCGTTAAATAGGTATTCTCTCGAGATGATATAAAGAGCCTCCGTTGAACAGAAAATTTTATTATTTCTGGTTGTCTTTCATTTTCGGTCTAACATAATCAGTGATTCCTCTTCCTATCCACTCATCTCTATTATGTGAAAACACCTCAAAATTATTTAGAAAAAACGAGGTTTCTTACTCTGGTTTAATATTAGTTTCCGAAAATACAATTACGTTTATATTATTCAAGTACGATTCTACCAGGCTGTTTACTTCATTGAAATGTTGTTTTTTAAGGCTGCGAACATTGGCGTGCATGAAAACAAAACAAAACTCGTTTACAGTATCGTTTATACTTTCCCACCACTTCTCAAACGAAGAATTATTTACATTTGGTCCCGAGCCGCAAAACTTTCAACCCGTGATTTTCGTCCTCCTGGACTAAAAGTTGTACCCTACAAATCGCGCCCCACTGAAGAAATGTGCCTCGCACAGATCTACTGGTTGGCCGGTGTGCTGCAATCTCAGAGACAAGACGTTGCAGGTCAAATCAAATGTACACTCTTAAAAAGAAAACAAAATTGGTAGTATATTTACTAGGTAAGAGCTAGTAACCGCTTGTCACATATGGGGTACCTAGTAACCGTAGGCAGTAACGGGCAAGCCAGTAATGGTCACTACGTCCAGAAGCTAGTAACAGTTCCTAACTATACTCGTTTTCACCTCAAGAAAAAAGGACGTTTTGCGCATTGTTCATACGCCGGGCGAAGTAGTCCTTACAATATTTGGTTGTCGGAAAAAGAAGCGATCCTTTTGGCGTTTGAAACGTATACGTCTTGATTAGATAACATATATCTTATCTAAAATGCACTTACATATATAATAATTCTCCTCGTAAAAAGGAACTTCGGTTCTTGAGGTGAAAACGGGTATAACTTAGTATCTTTCACTAGCTTTAACTTGTGGCTGGCACTAACGTTCACAAGATCCAGGTGGCACAAGTCAACAACAAATTCAAGATTGGCGAAACGATTACTATCGCTGTTATAGACTTTTTCCACGCTGATTACATTCACATTTACACAGCGCTTCTTTCACATTTGCACACGTAATATACATTTAACATAGACAAGAAATTATAACACAGATGACACACGCACAACCATAGTGTGGAACCGAAACTTTTATCAGTTCGTTTCGGGTTCGTGTTGACGGGTTTCGGTTCAGTTCCGGTTCAGTTCCTGGGAGCAAAAATAACATTTCGAACCGGTTTGAACCGCTTAATTGAGAACAAATGTTCCGCGTTTTTTTTTTGGCAATAGGCACCATTTCAACCATCGAATGAGTAACTATATTGCTTTTTTATTATTTGTACAATCCGCTTCTATTTTTGTATAAAAAATAAGAAATTGTATGATTTAATTTTTACGAACAATAAAAGAAAAGCTAGATTAACATAAAAATGTTGTTTATACGACTCAACATTTAATTGTTTACCTCGGACACAGATATTATTTTACCTAAATTGAAAGTCCATCAGCTCTGCTACGTCGCCTATATACCCGTGATTGGTAAAATTGGAGTTGCAGTATTAAACGTTGAATTGTAGTTATGCTCTTGAATTAAAGAAGTAATTGGAGTGCATGAAATCATGAAATGGGCACCTCCTCACAACCAGTGTTGGGTAAAGTACATCTAAAAGGTACTTTAAGTAAAGTACTAAGTAAATTAGACGTTATGTACTTTAAGTAAAGTATTAAGTACACTGGGTGCAACTTACTTGAAGTAAAGTACTATAAATACAATGTACTTTCAAAGTAAAGTACATGTATTTTAACACAATCTTTCATGATGTCCTTTCATTCCCCTATACAGTGATTTATTTAACTGGTGTGCATTGCCCATGGGGGTAAGCAGGGGTGCATGACCTATATTTTTAAAAAACAGCGGCGAATATTTGATGAAGACAAGTGGCCACAGAGTAGTTATTTTCTGGAATGGAGCCAAATTCAGAAGTCCCTCTTCGGAATTTGGCGCCCCTTGCACTGGATTGTTGCACCCGAGGGGGTTAAATGTACGTAACAGGAGAGAGCATGACGTCAGCCCCGTAGCTTCCGTAAGCAGTCCTCTCACAGAGAAGTTTCCCCTGCTTAACGAAAAAAACAGTGAGTGTGCAAGCGAGCTGGTGATAATTAATCATAATGTGACACCTGAGATTGGGATGTGAAATAAATAGGGAACTTTCAAATAGAAGGTAAAGACAAAAGAGAATGTCTCAAAACATTGTGACGTTCTCCTTTTTTGTCGTTTACTTCGACTTGAAAATTTAAATATCCGCACCACAGTCTCAGGTGCTACATTATGATTAATTTTGCTCTCCTAATATTTTAAACCTCCTCGCTTGCGCTGACCAACCGTGAAGTAGCGAGAGTTAAAAAAGCTACGGGAAAGCCGCCCCCAGGACTAACTGAGCGATGCGTCCACTGCTCACGTTTCTGGTGAGAGTAGAATATCCCTCCCAGGATTTGTTCGGAGTTGACAAAGCATAATTTCGCGATACAAATTTAACAAAACAAAATTTTGGGAATCTACTTTGAAGTCCAGAATTGTACTTTCCTCGGAAAGTAGCAGAGAAAAAATACTTCAAGTAAAGTACAAGTACATACTCAGAGAATGTACTTCAAGTAAAGTACAAGTTTCCTAAACCTACTTCAAGTAGTACTTTAAGTACAATGTACTTGAAGTACTTCCCAACACTGCTCACAACACATATCGTGAAATATAGTTTACGAAATACGTTTCAGATTATATATGATGAAGACGCAGCTGAGTTAAAGGCAATAATATTTCGAAAATTTCACGAAAGTTTTAAGACAAGCCCTTTCAGTCGACCTTTTATAGAAGCACTGAGCGGCAATCACAAGACTTGTTTTCCTGACCAACATTGTTTACATTCAGCACGGTGATGTAGGTGAATAGCTATGCGGAAAACCGCGTGATCAAAATTGTCCACTCTAGTTTATACAAACCTTTACACTCAGATGAAAGCTGGCCTAAAATATCGCGTGCCCAAGTGAACGTTGTCTTATACAGGAATAAAGTGGCATAGCCTAGCTGTTGAGGTGTCTTCTTGACAAGTTGCCAGTCAATTCAATTTGCAACTAAGCATCATCCTTTCTATTTTGTGTTTTTTTTTTAGAGCGCAGCTCTTAGGCGCCCGTTTCCGGCTTGAGCGGTGTCGCCGTCGGCATCGGTGTAACTGTGAGGTCACGTGAACCCCTACCCCCCCCCCCCCCCCGAGGTCACGTGACCGCAGGGAGTCACCTATCCCTCAGTCCCCATCCATCCTCCTCCTCAAGAGCTGCGCTCTACTCCGGCATTGCAGGGAGTTGTAAACGGCTTTCATTTTTTAATAGTACAAAGTGGTATCTGATGCTCTGCTCGACATAGCAGCTATCTAATTGGTCACTCACTTTCTGGCAGTCTGCATCCGGAATCGCCATTGTTTCACCACACGCCCCTGTGTACTTTGTTTTCGTAAAGCTCGCAAGCACATAAAATTGTTGTTTATCACACTAAAAAAAAAAGAAAATAAGAGACTTTCATATGTTTGAGAAGTTAAATATGTGTCAGGAATACATAGTTATTTCAATCAGCTTTAAAATCAAAACATTGTTTTAGGTTCTCCCAAATCACTTGTAGACCTGCCAATTAAGGATAAAAACGCCGGAAAATATTTGCAGAGCATATTTTGAATAATTTGGGGCTGCATTTGCTTAGGATGTAAATATTTTGGTGATCGGCCTTTTATTTATGTTGTGAAATCTTCAATCGGTCATTCAATTTATTTCTATAACCATCAATAAATTTTACTATGAAGTCTGTGGGCGCTCTACCCGCCCCCATGTCAGGAGTGTTTTTGCAAACAATAGTTTCAGGAACCTTTACAACACAATGTTTTTAAACACCCCCTTCCCCCCTTTTTTTCTCCGATCCTGCTCCAAATAATATTTTTTATTGCTAAGGGACTCCCTCCTCCGTTTGGGGGTGTTAATTCGGAAATATTTGTGTCATTTGCTAACAGTAATCCTCCATTTGTTTTATTTTGCACCCTAAAACTGTGAAGTTAAAAAAAAATGGAGGGGGTCAAAACTTGGGGCAAGAGAGAGAGAGAGAGAGAGAAAGAACGCACTTTATTACACAACACAAATTAAGTGTTCAGAATGTCCATGGCTTGGTAGACCAAGGCTGTTTCATCTACTAGTTATTCCAACGCTAGCCAGGCATTTCAGGAAGTGTGTGTGTGTGTGTGTGTGTGGGGGGGGGGGTATGGAGGAGCGGGGTAGATATAACAACCGGACACTGTAGATGGCCATGTTCTCGATTGGCGTATAGGGAGGGACAGTTAGGGCAGGAGGGATCGGAACGACGACGAAAGGGGTAAAACCTAGCGGGAGTTAGAAGTGTATTCGTTTGGATCTTTCCAAGGGTGTGGGCTTTCGTGACATCGAGGTTAGCGCGGGGACGAGGAAGGCGTTGCTGAGAGTTACGGAGCTGTTATACTCCGTTTCACGGTAACCTCCCTCCCCCCAAATAATGATGACCGTCTGGCCTCTTGCTGTGACAACCACGTTAGCATTTCCTCCTTTCGCCAAGCCTTCTCTTTTTCTCTCTCCGTGTTAAGTAACGAAGGACTTGTTTGAAATAAGTAAGAGTTGTTTTAGAAAAGTCTATCTTTCTACAGTTGCGTCGGCATTGTTTTTTTATCTGCCTATCTGTGTGTGTCTGCATTTTTGGGCGTCTTCCGTCCGCACGGGCGGGGGGCTTTGAGCAGCCGCGGGCCTCGGCAAAGACGAGTCGGACCCCGGTCGTTAACAAACGGATTGGGTTTCAGTTTCGGGCGCCGGAACATCGTGTCTCGGGGAGAGGTACTTCTGTCCGCACTTGTGGCTTTTAAGCGGGTGTGCTTGTGTCCGGTGTATTTTGCCGCTCAGTGTAAAATTGCCGCTTTTTGCGCGAGGTAATAATTTAGCTGTTGGCGCCAGCTAGACTAGGAAAATTGCAGAGACCGACTCTAGAAGGAATTTGGATTTGGCGGTTGGAGCGTCAGGCTGACAGCTCGCCGACCATTGGACGACAGTGTACCCCGTGGGAGTGGTGAAATTTGAAGTGATTGGTCTGTCTCTGGAGGGAAAGGAGGCCCCTACGAGTCTAGAAAAAGGCTGCCGAGAGGATTCTCGGGGATTCGACTTTTGAGATCAGGAAGACTGGGCTGTTGAGATTGGGGCTAAAGTATGGGTGGTAATTTTGGGAGTTTTGTAAATTACTGTTGACTTGTTGTCGTTTTGTTTTGAAATAAACGTGGCCACACTGGTCATCGTAAACCAACCAACGTCGTAATATGTCCAGCGGGATCGAACAACTTCCCGGAGGGACTTCCATCGGGCGAACACCATCATCGGTCGCCACCATCCTGACCGACCAGCCCCCTCCCCTCGGAAAGTTGACTCTCCGTTTCACGATAACTTAGTGAACTGTGGAGGCTGCGGCCCTCGCGTCCGAATAAGGGCGCCGGAGCAATTCACGTGATAACACTTCGTGGTCGAGGCCAAGGAGGCCTCGTTACCGCCACAGCAACAGCACCGTCCCCAGACAAAAAGTAGTTCGAGGTTTCTTTTTCTTTCAACGGCAATTGAACTCGCACTATTCCATCTCTATCGAGAATATAAGTAATAAACATTGACTAATTATTACATTCAATTATAATTAAATAAAAAAAGTGACGCCACATCAGTATCCGCGCTCGATTTTTCCCTTCTTTTAGCGCCGTGGTCGTTGGCGATCGCAGCCGAGTAATCAACCGCTTCCGCTCAAAATATCGCCCTGGCCACCACAGACTCGCGGGTACATTGAGCGTATGGGTGCCTCACGAACTGTTCCCGAAGAGCTCGCTACTTTAGCGGACAGCAATAGTTGAGGCGGTGGAACGTTCCTCCGAAGTTGGGTTGGTTTCCGTCAGCAGACGACTCTTGCCCAGCAGACACAGTTCGTTCCTTGGCGCAGTGACACACACGCTCCCAGTGACGTGTTGTCTCGTGCCCCGCTCCGACGCTCTGATTGAGTCGCGGGGGCCGGTAGCCTCCACAGTTCGCCAAGTTATGTGGAAACGAAATATAGGGAAGTATTCATTGGCGGCCATAGCTGTGTTGCCGCGAATAGCTGAGCGCGTGCTGACGGCGAGCTTCCCACAGTTAATTTGCAACGTGCATTCCGCACCATCAAGAGTGCCGGTCTTAGCAGCCTATTGAAGGGGAAAAGTCGTTCCTGAGCATGCGCTCTAAAACATGCAACCAGAAATATGGCTGCCAGTGAATACTCCCTATAAGCAACCTTTCTATTAACGGGCGCCGCCATCTTGCAGAATTGCGCGCGACGACGCCGGCAATAGCGGCTTAGGAAAAAGAAATACCGGAAGCATAAGAACAATAGCAGAAAGTGTGCCATGAGCACAAGAAGCTGCAGCGCGAGTGTGGCTGCAATGTTATCGAGCTTCGCATTTTCCCCAAGAATCCTTATTTATTAAGTCAGTCGATTGCGAGCTTGAATCGCGAGAGATTCGTTTCAGACTCAACGTCACGTTTAAGGATCAAGACCACTTCGTCTACGACAAGAGGACCGATTTTAATTCCCGGTGCAGGTGGTTCAATTAGGTTATCACTCCAAGCCCCATGGTATGTGACAGGTATGAAAAAGTCTACATGTCACCACTCAAGATGGAGCTATCAAATGCAAGAGCTTACCTGCATAGACTACATTAAACTGCTCATATATACTTCGCTGTGGAAACTCAATCAAAACACCCCACCGTCTTCGTCGTCGTTCTCTCGAGGAGGCAAGGTGATGGCCTGTGAGTAGCCAGCTGGATTCAACCGGACAAGCTCCAACCAAGTTATTGCAGCCCACCATAGCCAATTTTAAAAATTAGTTCTCTATCCACGACCACGGCCGTGGTTAGCGAGACAACCGTAGATTCGGAAATTGCAGCACGGAGAAAGGAGCCTCGGAACTAACTCATGGCACGACTCCGTTTTTAAGCCTTTTCCGCCCATTAACCCTGGCGTGGCATACCTGTGTCAGCGGGCAAATCCTAAAATTCCCAGATCGAGTAACGTCATTTGACTGGCGGGTTTGAGGTTAGGCGAAAAAGGGTCCTATAGGAAGTATTCACTGGCGGCCATAGCTGTGTGCGCGACTGCTGAGCGCGTGCTGATGGCTACCTTCCAGGTTCTTTTGCAAAGTGCCTTCCACACCGTCAATATAGCCGGTCTTGGCAGCCTATTAATGGGGGCTCGTTCTGAGCATGCGCTCTAACAGCACCCACTAAATATGGGTCCCAGTGAATACTCCTATAGGAGACTTGCGACACCTCTTAACGGTTTCAAATATGCCTTCGTCAATTACGTAACCAAAACAAAAGCCACGAGGAGCTCAAATTGGGGAAGGAAACACCCTTCCACGAACGTTTTCACGTGCGAATTTGTTTTCGCGATTCTTTTTGTTTTGTTTTAGTAAGCGCTTTCGAAGAGACGGTAAACATATGATCAATCTTGGGGTTGTCAGTGGCCCTTTGAGTTTCAAGTACTTTTCTTTAATCTCGCTACTTGAAGTTGGGACGCGCGCGGAGAGTACGTAGAAATGCCTGTTGATCGTCACGACGATGCAAGCGAGTGATGTGTAGGCACTGTTTATTTAATAAAAAAAAATGCCTAAGACACCACTCACGAAAAACTTACGAAAACATACTTACGCAAAACTTACGCAAACTTTACGGTAACTTCGCTTCGTAAATACAGATTTTTTCTTGGGTTTTGTCGTACATACGTACATTTCTTGTCGTATAGATCGTTTCGTGATTTAGATAGCCTGCTTAGGACGATGACAAGGAAGACGGGTCATACAAATACGGCTTTAGGCCTACTCGCTTCTCGGGCGAGCGCTTAAAAGCATGCTTCAAAGGCTCCGGTAGTGAGGTACGCGGATCATGGTAACGGTCTGCTAAACGTCCCTATAGTCATCAAGCCCACAGCTCTCGCCGCATTGGTTGGACATCGCCGCACACACGAGGCAGTTCTGCCGGCTCCGCAATCCCCCTGATATATGCTAGAGCCCTCGGGTACTTCGAAGCGAGATCGCGACGCGCTGACGCCTCCAAAAGGCAAATCACATAACTACGGTATTTTGGCCCTGCATGACACGATGACGTCAAGGGCGCGCCTAATCACCCTAGGTGCATCGCGCTCTTCGATGGCTGATTTTGAAGCACTCGCCAAACTGCCGGCTTTTGGAAAAAAAACAAATATCGACTTCCGCTCAAAATGCAAATATGCGATTATCATTTACAGGTTTAGCTGGTATTATTCGACCTGTTTCTTGTTTGTTTGTTTTTTTGTATATTTTAAGTTTCAATTCGGTTTCCTTTTAAGCGTAGCTCATCTAGTGACTTTATTCAAACCTACACAAAACATGTAAGCAGTCAAAAGAAACGTTCAACATAGATAAGCAGCACACAGAGGAACAACGGTTTATTTATATTCCAGTCTCTGAGGCCTTGGGCTCAATCCTAGGCTGGACTTCGCCGACGTTTTGCACCGGAGACTCCGGTGTTTCGCTGAGGCCCGGTGACGGTTTCTCGGCAGAACCTACGCCCGGTTCTTCCTCGCGGCTCTGCGGACCATAGCCCCGCTCAGCCATAAATGCGTCGTACTTCAAACGAATCTCCGGGTCTTTCGGGCCCCAGGTGTTGAGGGGCTTTAGGGCTTGTCGGCAATTCTGTGTTGACAGCAAGGGAGGAAACGAAAAGTCAAAACCTTCCAGGGTATCGCACAGCGAACGCAGCCAAGTGCTCAAACTTGGGCACGGTATACAAAAACTACCTGCTAGGGAGGTTTTCCCCTACTAGAAAATGTCCACATAAAAAACAAATAGAGAGGCATTTCCCGCTAGGGAAAACTCCCTACTAGACAGTTTCTCCCCCCTGCATATGCACGCCGCCAGCCTTGTCTGCAAGGTACCAGATATAGTAACGGGTTGCGGGGAGCGCTGCGGGAAGGTCGAAACGGCACGAAAACTGCTGTGCGGCAAGGCACGTTATACACACCTCGAGGTCGTTTTACATAAAGCGACTGTGTGAAAAATCGGTGCGATTTCCAGATTCGCTCGACAAAAAATCCATGTATCGTTGTAACGCACAAGTGTCGTTACATTCGCACCATGATGGAAATTGGTGCTATTGGACGTTAACTCTCGCATGTGAAACTTGCTTCAGTTTTCAGCGACGCACTTCGTGGCACATGCTCATTCATGTAGCCGGATACGCCTAGTACATGCACTTTTGCGGTTGATATGAACTGCAACTGTACTTCATTTTTTGCGTACCTGCTCGTTTCTAATGAAGAAAAAAAAACGTTTTGATCCAAAATGTTTCACGGAACGTGAAGCTTAGGTCGCATTTTGTAAACTACATTCTACACCTAAGGATAGAAAGTTGTGAAAATTGCAGACGCCAAAAAGTGCAAAATCGGACGTTGCAGCTCCTATTGTTCGCGTGGGTGCCATGCCGCCCTTGGTTGTCCAGACATTAACCAATGGCCAGTTATTCAATAAAACACTGGAAACGACCAACGAAAGTGTGCTGAGATTGACGCCGGTAGCTGCTACGTTGTGGAACGGCACAATGAAGGATATTTGCCTTTGGGCTGTGTGCTGTACAACCTTTGCAAAGGAAGCTTTGCTTTCAAAAGAATTGGTGTAGGAAATGTGAGTAAGGAGATGTGTGCTTTGATGGAACGATGTTGCATGCGTCGGAAAAAGACACAAAGACGTGCTTTCTATTTGGCTGAAACGTTTTTTCAGAACGGGGGTGCCCGTGACCGCGCCTCGTACAGCCCCTTCACAGGAAATAGCGCCAAGGCCTCTTTGCCTCGAGGATCTCTCGCTTCTTCTTTTTCTCCGGAAAAACTCTCTCGTTTTCATTTCGACGCTAGCGCCTCCTAGCCTGCCCTTCCGACGAGCGTCGCGGCAGATGACTGCTGGCATACCCGTGCGAGATCGGTGTTTTCTGCTGGGTTTCGACTCGCCGCTTTCCTGTTTTTGCCAGAGTATGAGTTTCCGGTGGTTCTGACGTCATTGCTGCTGAGTATGTCTTTCCATTGCTTCACGTCTGGAGCAGGCACGTGAGTTTTGTCGAGGCTTCGGTAGTGTGTCTGCTCGGATCGTTTGGTTTGAAATCAAATGCAATTCTCCAATTCATAACCATTCATACAATAAATTTTGCCTGCGAGAACGATCGCCGTAAGCTTATTTCTTTTTCATTCTGGTTATCGATGCATCGATAACCAAAGTTTTCCCCCGTGCGCACCGGTGGTAGCCGGAAACGTTTTATATAGACCGGCACGCGGCCCTGACGTCACGCAGCTGCGGTGGCGCTGTTGACGGCACTGCGCAGAAGCAGACGCTTCACTTTGCGCGCATTCGGTTTCTGCGCACGCGCAGTGCCCACACCATGGTGTGGGCAAAGAGGGCTTGTTTGTAAACAGCGTGTCGGTCTATACGTTTTTGTTGTTATGGGCCGATCCACAAAATGGCCGACTGATAACTTCCTCCACGTGCTAAACCAGTCAATCAGAACTGGATTCCGCGGCATTGACTTCCGGCAAGCGGAGTGAATGGAATTCGGTGCTCTCGGAACATTCAGTGACTCAAGATCCACACACCTTCCGCTCGGTCCTAACTCATATGTTAGGACCGAGCGGAAGGTGCGTCGATTTTCTCCATATTTTTTTTTAAAATAAATATTACGTAGGCACTAATATGGCTCGCCAAAGAACATTGCCGGCTCATTTGGTCGCTCCGGTTGCGCTGGGGCTACGCTTCCAACTGTACGCATGAGACGCTAAGCCTAACTCTCGACTTAGATGTGTTTGGAGACGAGAAAGAGAGAGACGAAACAACGAGGAGCGAGTCACGCATCGCTCGTAACGAAAGACATGAACTTTAATAAAAACAAATCAGTGTCGTCACAGGCCAGGAATGTGGATTGAAGAGCTCACACGAGAACGAATGCTACACTGTACGCGCTTCGCCTCGACCGCACAGGGCTGCGCCATATTGGGGATCGCGACTGTTGCGCCGCGACTCGGTTTTCGAACGAAGCTTGAGAATTTCGGTACTGTGGGAACATTCAGTGACTCTTGTCCTGTCCTTCCGCCGTTCAAGTTTTAGTCGCAACCGATGGTGCGCTGCACGCCATTGCACGTGCTAGACGTCACTGTGTACTACTGTACACATAGGATGGTGTACATCACTATACCATTTGCGTTTTATTGTACCACGTACTTCATCGCTGTACATCCCACATGATGGTCTACACGGTAGACGTCGCTGTGTGCCACCACAGATAGGGTAAGGTGCACGTCACTGAACCTTGTACGTTTACGCGGTACATGATACACAGTGCAAACAAGAAACATCTCCTTTGTGTAGAACCACACACATGGTAGACGTCACAATATACTAGCGCACTTCGCCATACGAATAACCAGTACCAAGTAGTAGTACGCGGTACAGTACAGATGATAAGCATCACAATGTGTACCACCTTACACGTGACGACGTGTGCACTGGGTTCCTGTTCACGTTTGGAACCCGGGAGGTTCGTCGTCCGAAACGAAGGGTCCGAAGCGGAACTCACGTGGCCACTCCGCATGAAGTGGCGAAGTGCGAGCGAAGGGATCATTTGGAAGACGAGGGCCACCATGACGACGGCCAGGATGCTTATCCAAGAGGGATACACGTAGCTGCCAAACGCGAGCTGCTCGTAAGAGCTGGCCCCAGCGGTGAAGATGATCTACGTCGAAAGGATATAAAGACGGAAGCGTTATGTTGGAGCTACCCATAATCGGCGCCTATAATATCGTCAATGCATTCCCCATGTTTTTTTTTTGTTTTTTTTTTGTGGCGCCGCGATTTTGTTTTGAGTACAAAGCGGGCACAATTGGGGATTGTTGAGATTCGAAATTTTGACTCCCTATGCTTTAGACACAGGCGTCAAGGAGCTCGGGCGACATTGATTTGCTCTGTCGCGAACCATTTAAACATTTCCGAGGACGGAAAAGCGTTTCCCATGATGTCAGACGGAACTTCACACGACTGGTAGAAATGACCTTAAACACCAACATGGCTGAAGTGTAGTTATTCTGAAGCCTAGCTTATTTTGTGGTTCTAGTTTATGCCGGGCGCATCCCAAGCCTGCCTCGCAGCGGTATCAGTGGCACGAGCACAAACAACGTAGCCTCCACACAGTGATCTGTTGACTCGACAACTCGCTCAAGGACTGCGCTGTCTCAAGGCAGTTATCCGCGTTCATTCCTCGCGGGAAACCTGCATGGGAGTCTTGAGACGGGGGATAGGGTCAAAAACTCTCAAGTTGAGTACCTCTCCAAACCGAATACCGCTGTAAGGAAAATACCGCTGTAAGTCGAATACCGCTCTAATTCGAATACCGCTCAAACTTTATTTTCGCTACGTCCAACATACCCGTAAGTCGAACACTGCCGTAAGTTGAATACCGCCGTAAGTTCAATAACACCGTGGGTCCAATACCACTGTAAATCGAATACCTCCAAGCTAAAGGTTATCTCGGAGAGAGTCTTAGTTCCCTTCCCTGCAGATCATGGGTACACCCAATAATGGCGAAGAACGTAAGTATCTCATGTACGGCAAAGCTCGGAATATAACGAGACAAAAAAAAAAAATGCATGTGAGCAGCACAAATGAGGACGCTTCACTCGCTCAATGTTCCCGGGGGCGTCGCATTTTGCACACCTAATCGTATCCTGATTCTGCTCACTCGCTGAGATCCTTCTATTGTTAGGAGTGATTGGCTGTCTCTGTATTCTGCAGGAAGAATTTATTTTCTTCAAGTGTAGGGCAGATTTATGAGAAACACGCCTAACGCATATCGAAAGACGTACTCAGCGGAACACGCTGTGTACGAAAGACGTACACAGCGGTTCAAAACGATCTCCTCAAAGCCACCAGTGTTGAGAAATCTGCTTATCTATGGCGCCAACTAAGCAAGTAAATATTAGAGTCCTTCAATAGCCTGTTTGAGCAGAGAGCAAAAAGTTGTCTATATCATGATCCACACTTCGAGCCGAGACGATTACTTGAATTGAAAAGTAATAAATTGCAATTTAGAAGAAATTGAATCGCGTTGAACTTGGAAGGTATACGGGAACGTGTGTGTCACTTACAATGAGTGCAATGGGACAAAGAAACTTCCAGCAGAGCTTGATGAGATTACCCGGCGGCGATTCCATCATGAACTCGCAGTCGAGGGCGAAACGGTTCACTCCTAGGCAGATAACAATTGAAAGCACGGACATACAAAGAAGTATAGATGGTTGAGAAAATGAGAAGTTTTTTTTTTCGGGATCAAGCTGCCAGCAGCGATGGACATCGAGGATTTACAAACAAACAAACAAACATGCTAATTTACTAAGTAAATAACTAATGTTAACTTATCAAAGTTTTAATTAGTGAAAATAAACATACAGTTTCAATTAGAAACTTTATAAGCCTCACCGAAATTTCCTAAATCAACTAATTTGAGGAAAACGCGGACGATAAGAAGATTATCAAAGTTTTTATGCATTGCCAGTTTTTTTACTTTTGCTCGAGTGATAAGTCTGGCTCACTCGCGCGCTTCACACATGCTTTAATATTCCTGAAATTAACCGATTTACGGGTCTTCGTGGTTTCCGCAAAAAGTTTCGTTCGTTCTCAAACATTCTAGTTTATAGAAACTTTTTAGTCTCAACAGAAACACCCTTCCAGTACACTAGATAAAAAAGAACAAGATCGGCAATTCATCCGGTACCCCGAAGGGCGGCGAGTAGGTTGCCACCTTTCAGCTGCTCGGACGTGGAGAAATAAATTTCCATTCATTATGGCGAATCTATTGATAGCACAGAAGAAATATGGCGCCGAAATGTCTGCCAACTTACCGTAAACAAGCGACAGGCTAACTGCCTCGCAGAGAGCAAGCAGGAATAGCAGCACTCCTCCTATGTATGTGTCAAGGAAGTTTAACACGTAGATGCCACCCTGAAATATTTAATGAAAAATAAATAAACTTTACTTCTCGATTTCAAAGCCGTGCACTCCGAATCAGATAGTCAGGCAAACGTAATGTACATACAATATATATAGTGTATAGTTAAATATAGTGTCCCTATATAGTCTATATACAGTTTATATATATGATGCATGTATATATATACATGCACTATATGACTACCTATATATAGTGTATATAGTAACCGGACAGCTGAAGAAACTCAGGGCGTGCCAAGTCCCGATCCTCATCTTCTCCGCGAGATGGCAACGATAAGAGTGCTGAAGAACGAATCACGTTTCCGACTGGTGTGTTTACCCCGTCCAAAAAAAGTGATCGCTCGGTTTCCACCTTATGACGTAATACAAGTTTCCTGCGGTCGACTGTCGCGATCCTGGCGGCATCCTAGCAGCGGTGGTATAGATGTGGCAGACGCCTGTTCCGCTACAGGTCACTCTCCAGTGTGACGGTCCGCGAAAGCTTCGCAGTCAGAAGTTGGGACGGCGTGACGAACGCGACACTCGCGTTTGCTCGTGCTTCTTTGCCAGAACTTCTACGACGAGCCCCCAGGATCGCGGCATCCGACAGTGTGACACTCCGGCATTCTGTGACGTCATTTGTTGCATCTTAGGGACCACTTTTGATGTATGGGCAGCATACGACACAGAACACACAAGTCGAAGACGCGCTCCAGGCACCATACGATAGTCAGGTACAAGCTAAGAATGCGTCGGTCAGAAGCTCCGCTTCCAGCCCGCGATCGTGTCCTTCCGTCGTGCTTCGGCTGGGCCTACCCACGAAAGCTCCAAGTATTAGCGCAGGTAGAAAGCTCACGACGGAGGCAGGGCTTCTGGCGCATTCTTAAAGGCCCCGCGACAACCCCGGAATTAGTATTTTTGTTTTTTATTGTCCCGAACGACCAGGAGCACTCTTAGGGTTCACCCTAAACACGTTAAAGAGGCGGTGCAACAATATTTGTACGTTGCGCGAATACCGCTTATAACGAATCCCCACTGTTTATGACCGATGAAACACGTGTTCGTTTTTCTCCCCACGCAATAAACGCCACAGAAAAAATCAAAGAAAAACGAGCAGCGTTCACCTCCTCAACTCGCAGCCAGAACAAGCGGCCACGTGATTTGGGGTCGATTATTTGTCGCCATTGTTCATCATAGCCACGCTCTGAGGTTGGCAAACCATGGGACACGCACTGAGTTCCAGACATCGTTAGAGTTCGGCTATTGTCGTCACTGCCGCGATTGGACACGAGCCACTAGCTACCCGAGTGCTTTTCGAGCTATCGATTATTACGACCACAAATCGAGTTCTCACGCAATGCTCGGGTTCAATCCATAAGCCGCATTCCAATATCCTCGCTGGTGGACAATGCCGACACTGCGACCCCCACGCCAAGTCATCAACGTTTGCGAAGGAAAGACTGACAGAAAACGTTCGCTTTTATCCTTGAAATTACACTGCAACAAAATGGTTTCTTGATCAATGACTTTGCGTGCGAGTATACTTGCATCCCAATAGTGCCAGTAAACCCGTGTAAAGTGAAAAACATTCCAATTGAATATCGTTGCACCGTCTCATTAAACTAGGTACCCGCGTAAAAGCTGAGGGAAGAAAAAGAATGTCTGAGAGCCAGATAGATGCTATTTCCCCAAAAACACTCCCGTTGTTGGTCTCCGACTTATAATTCTGAGGCATCCAAACACTAAAATATTCTTGACAACCTTTTTCTACATCAGAATATGCATTAAAGTAAAACTTTCTGTTGAGATGGCAAATAAAATCCCGTGAAAAGAAGAAAAACTTTTCAGAGCTTGCTATAGAGACTGCTCGGCCACAATGCTTTCAATCTACGCGTAACTAAACAGATCTTCACTTTCGAAGTGTAGTAATTTGAAAACACTTTTTTCTGCGAATAAAGTTTGTGAGTCTTTGATAAAAAATTAACATGATTTAATATTTTCAGTTTGAGGACGTTTTCAGAACTCGTTTCGCGCCTCGTGCAACAAACTGAGAACGTCATGAATCTTGAGGTTTCTGCGAATAGTAAAATAAATAATTTAGCAAACATCGCATCCCGACTGGTTCCCGATAAATGGAAGCTCGTGTAGCATGTACGTGAAGGAAATACCGGCGGATTTGCATCTGCACGTCCCTGCTCGCGCAAGCCGGAGTCAGATGCTACGCTGACAATTTTACGCAGGATCGTGCTAGTCGTTGCTTAAAATAATCGTTACCAGCTGTCTCAAGCTCTGTCTGAAATACCAGGGGGCACCTTGGCGTCCGTCCATTAGAAAAGCAAAAGCTGTTCTATATTAACAAAAAAAAATTGTGAGGACACCTAAGCACTTCTTATGAGTTGTGAATGCGAAAGCATGAATGTTGTTCTTCCGCTCCCTTAGTTCGTCTGCGGCGTAGTGGCGTGGACGGACACGTTTTCCCGGCCGACGGCCGAGCACGCGCTGTAGTGAAGTGGCCGCGCCGCGCTGAGCTCAGCCATGCACCCCCCCCCCCCCCCCCCCCCCTCCACCACCACCACCGCCGCACCGCTCTTACCGGCGGCCGGGCAGCTGCGTGCGCTGCGCCGCCATGGAGAAGGCTTCTCTCGTGGCTTATTTTGGAACTACGCCGCACGAGAGCCAATGGGAGCCTCGTTCCTTGATGACGCGCGTCAGCCAATGGGAGCATAATCCATCAAAAATCGGCTTCACCTCGCTCCATTGGGAAAGGGGATTTTAGGTGCCGTTTGGGCAACGTTTGGAATGACTTCAAAGCTGATGACGTCGGTTCGCTCTAAGGGACAGTTAATGCTTTCGCATTAAAAACGCTTTCCTTTATGACAGGTTCGATAAGTCTCTTTGTGTGATATATTCTGTTACACATTAATTACGACAGCAGCCGACGCTACGGTTTCATGGAGCCAATCAGGCAAAGTCAAACAAGCATCCTCACGGCGCTTTTATCGCCTTTGTGCTTTTGCCACCTTACAAACCCGATCACGCATGTAGTACATGCGCCGCTATCCTGAGTATTTTTTTATACGCGCGATTGATTCAGCCGGTGACATGCAAACGCAGAAAGACAACGAACACCGTGACGATTCACTTTTTGACGCGTCCTGATTGGCTCCCATTGGATACCAGAAGTCCGTCTGCTGCGGTCGGTCTGAAAGTGAAGCGGAGCACGCTAACCCCAACTCTCGTACGTCACGATACACGGTGGAGTTGTTTTTGGCATGCGCATGCGCAGACGGTTCCCTTCGCGCGAATCTGGTTTTTGCGCACGATGAGAGCCTGCGCACCGTGTGTGGACGAAGGCAGGCTTCTTTTTATGCAGTGTGTACAAGGTGCTTACGCCCCCCCGTCTTCGCGGCGACGTCGTGCGTGTATCACTTGGACGCGTGAATGAGCTGCCGCCGTCTGTCGTCGCGAAGCGGCGTAAGCAATAAGGGGAGGGGGGAGGGGAGGGGAGGTTAAAACGCGCCCCCAGTGATATACGCGCAAAGCCTATTGCCGGCAGGCGCAGCAACCGCGCGTTGCTGTGTGTGACGACGCAGCGTCCTCTTCGAGGAGCAGCCAATTAGGCGCGAGCGGAGTTGCCGTGCCGAGTGTCGCCGACCGTTTAAAAATGGGTGGCTTGCTGAACGCAAAAACGCTAAAAACCAATCGCAGACGCTGGCGATGAGCAAGATAATTGCGATAATTGATAATTTTAACAGCATAAGTGAACAATGACCACCTGGGAGTAAGCTCAAAAATCAGTGAGAAGACGACAAACATTCGGTATAAGGCATGAAAAAAAACAAAAAGCAAGGCCGCCGTTTTCACTTTTTTTTAAATATTTTACCAGCTCTGTATCGAGCTCAGAAGAGAACTAGCCGTAAATCCTTCTTGCAAAATTACGTTCGCCTACCCAATTTCGCGTACGTACGTATGCACGGGTTGAGATCGAATTTTTCGAGGCGCGGCAAATGTGCCGGTCTTTACGGTCGCATCTTGTAGGTG
Organism: Ixodes persulcatus; assembly: GCA_013358835.2. Taxonomy (NCBI): domain Eukaryota; kingdom Metazoa; phylum Arthropoda; class Arachnida; order Ixodida; family Ixodidae; genus Ixodes; species Ixodes persulcatus. Next base: position 65,520 of record JABSTQ010009819.1, on the reverse strand, counting down.
TATAGTAGTCGTTCCAACACGCTGCGCGTCCGACTCACACTCACCTTAGTTGCCATGGGAAGACAGAGGAAAAAGTACGCCGCACAGAACGTGAAGGCCAGCCTTGTCGGGTGTCTCTGGCACGCCGGGAACTCGTCCTTGATCGGGGTCAGGACTCCTTCGACCAGAGAGACCTGCGGAGGTTTTGCCGTACAAGTAAAAACAGTGAATCTGTCGCTTTCGTTCAAAGAAGGCTGGTTCACACATTTTTGTCGGATACGCCCATAGCAACCAAAAATTGCACCACCAACGAGGACACCGGGACAGCCATGGCTCACAATTGGTTGAGGGAGCTGCGTTTTCATTATTAAGTCCGGTTCACATTAAAGGCACTGTCTTGCCCGCCTGCTAGCCTGCCATTGTCTTGCCCGCCTGCTAGCCGGAGGTACCAACATACAGACGGCCCAAACTGCTCAAGGTTTTGCTGATTGGTCTCGGTCGCAATGGTAAGCGCCGTTAAGGCCTGATCACACTAGCGGTGACGGCGCTGCCGGGCGGCACCATCGTCCGGCGTCGCGAGGCGGGGCCAAATTAGCCTCCGTTTTGTCGCGCGTTTTCTAGACTGCTCGAGATCGCGCGCCCGCCTCCGCCAGATGTCTCGCCCTTTCGTCGTCTGCTGTTCGTTAGAACCATCCGTTTCGGTTCCCATCGTTTGCATATATCAGCGTCGAAACCGCATTCGCTGCCTGCATGGCAGGTGTCAATGATGACCTAGTGATAAGCGTGAATGTGATCACCCTAGCCTACTCGTTGATCTTGCAACGTCGCCGCGCTCCGATGGGAAGGATGCGCAGGTTTTGGGTCCGGCCGAGTTGGCGCTACCGAAACACTGAGGGACGAATCAGTGTTTTTCCGCCACGGCTGCGTGCCAGAGACAAAGGCTACTTTCGAAAGTGTCACCAAATCAACACGATATTCGTCACAACGCAGTCGACATTCAACAAGTGCCACGGAGAAACTCATTTGTGATTTCGAATTCATCTCCGATAATTTCCCATCGGTTCTTCTTAGCGTCCCTATCTAGGTAGTTTGGCTGCATCTTGTCATACAGAAAGGAGAAAAGTCGCACACTTTCGAGAAACCGCTCCGTCTGGAAAAGCATCAGGGGAAATAGGGATTGCAGACGAAATGAAATTACGCTACGCTCCTTTCCAGCGTGAAAGCCACGCGGAGAAGTGGCTTGCGCGTTGTCATGGAGTCGCAACGTTACAAGCTACGCTACCTCCCATTGGCTCATTTCTCCTCCTGTAAAAAAAGGCGAGACCTCAACCGTGCCCGGGCCGGTTTCCCGGACAGCGGCGAGTGGCAAGCCGCTGAGGGCGAAAACTGGTTTTGGTCGGCAGCCCGCGGCGCGCGGCACTAGCGGCGCGCGGCAAGCCTCCGCGCCGCTAGTGTGATCAGGCCTTTACTATCCATTCAAATCTTTGAAGCTTCGATGGGTTCGCTCTAAACCAGTATCGCCAAGATTGCTATAGAGTGTGATGATACCAAAAGCGTTCCTCGCTAATATGAGAGTACTCGGTATTGTGTATCAACTTATAAATCATGCTTATCTCCATGGATCCCTTACAATCATAGTGTTATGCTTGCGGTATACAAGACAGGGGAAATTATTTTTAGTGTCGTCAAGCACTGATGCCGCATGTTTCGTGTATTCGTTCCCCTTAAGACCCACGAGGGGTATTACAAGGGAGGGGGGGGGGGGGGCATTTGGCGGGACAGTGTTAAAACAAGAAAACGCTAATAATACTAAATAAGAAACTTATCTCAGATGGAGATGAACGACAACATTATCGGCGGAGTTATGTGGGTCTATTATTCTGACAATGGCTTCGGGTAATTATGCAAGCTGAAGAGGCTAGAACTTGTGAAGATTAGTCCTGGGAATATAAAGGTGCAATTTTGAGGGGTGGTGAAGTTGTCGAGAAATAAAAAAAAGGCAGGTTTACAGTAGATCAGCTTACGAGATAGAGAGTGATAGAAAGGTTTGTGAAGCAATTTCAGCCTGCTTATCGTTCTACACTCTAAAAAAAGCCCGTGCGTCTACTTTCCCGCACAGCACTTGGAGAGCCAATCACCGCAGCTTACGGAGGCAGCTCAGCGAATGACGGTGCCGAAACATATGTTTAGACCCAAAAAACGCAGTCTGAGTTGTTACATTAAGCAATGCAAAACGTCACGCTTGCATTGCTTAATGTCACAACTCAGACTGCGTTTTTTTTTTTGTCTAAACATATGTTTCGGCATCGTCATTCGCTGTGCTGCCCCCGTAAGCTGCGGTGATTGACTCTCCGAGTGCTGTGCGGGAAAGTAGACGCACGGACTTTTTTTAGAGTGTACGGTCTGTTAAAAGGAGAAGTTGAAGGACGGATCTTAAAGAGGTTACACTTACTGAGTAGTTGTAATTTCGCGAAATGAAACGAGCTGCTTCATTTTGAATAGAGTCCGACTCCTTTTTTAAGAAGGCTTGTTGAGGGTTCCAGATGGCTGAATCCTATTCCAAAAGGGGTCCTATTAATGCGGTATAGGCTGTCATTCTAATTTCTTGAGATGCAAAGTAGAGGGAACGTCATAGAAAACCGAGTGACTTGATAGCATTTGCTGTCATGGTATTAACATGACATTCCCAGGAAAGGTTACTGCTTAGGAAAACGCCGAACGTACCTCCGAAGCGAGCGCCAGGAAAAAGAGCATCACAAAGAAGGCGAGAGACCAGAAGTTGGGCCAGCCGAGCAAGGTGACGGACTCGGGATACACCACGAACGCCAGACCAAAGCCTGGCAGAAAAGTATACAATTATCAGCAACAGCTCAAGAAACGCAGGGTGGGCATATTATCTGCACTCTTCTTGAATCGTGATTCTTGATTCGGCCTTCTTGTCGTCTAATACCGCAATCTGATTGGCCCCCGTGCTTCTTGAGCCGTCGCGGACAGTGACGCTTTCCAGCGCTCATCACTGACTATAGCCAGTGATAGGCGCTGTAAAGGTGCATTCACACTGCTGTTTAATTCTTAAGTTCACTATATTTTTTTCCGGCCCGCGTAGCGCTATGGTATAAACATTGTGTTGCGGATATGTTCATACAGCCGGGGGTTAGTCGGCCTCAACGGGCGACTTGTCTCTCAGCTGTAGATGAGAAATTTACCCAGTGCAGTACGACCGGTAGCCTGGGAGTCTTTAATGTGCATAACGCAGTAGTGATACACGATCGCATGCCGGTACGATGCTCATCCAGATTGAAACTGGCAGGGGGGGGTGGGGGGGATTGAACCCAGGATCCCTGGGTTCTGCAGCGCGAGCTTTCGCTCCACGTGCTCCGAGCTGGGGCCCTAATCTGGACATTTGGCGAGAAAGCCGGCGAGAAATCTGGCGTCCGTGATTGGCCGACGCCGCACTTGACCTTGGCGCCGGCCAATCATAGCCGCCAGATTTCTCGCCGACTTTTCCGCCAAGTGTGCAGATTAGGGCCCCTGGTGTGCGCTATTGGCGACATGTGCGATCGAATGTGTCGCTGTGGTCTGCCTTCCACGATTGGACTAATGCTGACCATGACGTCAGCAAAGGATTTCTCATCGACGGAAATAAGACTAATGAAAGAACTTCAATCTTGGCGGTGTTGGCAGTGTTGGTTTCAGAGCGCAATGAGTTCAGGCTCCCACCAGGCTAATTACAAACACCATATAACTTGTTCGCAAGATAATGACGCCACAAGAGGGAACCACAGGACGGCGCCACCGAAACATCCCACCGCTAACAACCCACTCGGCCATTGATCCCCCAAGCTATGGTATAGACCCTTTTCATGGCAAACGCCACCAGGCGGTGCTCCAGTTTTTGACGTCCCAGAGAACTTCCGGTTTATAAAAAGGATGAACAAAGTCCGCCCTAATACCGCTGTTTGCAATGTCGATGAAACATTTAACCACCAATTCTCCATGTGAACACCAAAAGAACGAAGAAGCGCGAGATTTGTTAAACATTTTCGAATATTCATGTCAACCAACTTGCCTCCTCCAAGACGTTCAATTGTCCAGCCGAGGGCCCTCATTGTATCTCCAACTTTGATGTACGTGTAGAGTTTATGCGTTCTAGCACTGGTGGCATAAGCAAGCTCAACATGCTTGCAAAGACGGAGCGACCGGAAGTCGCTTGGGACGCAGGAGGCAGCTCATGTTTGTAAACAGCAAAAGGGTCTATACACAAAAAGAAACACGAGAAACGTTTACCTGTGTAAACTGCTCAAAAATGGATGTCTGAGCATGGACCACTTACTTGCATCAACTAGCGAGGTATACGAATATGAACGAAAGGGGCCTTGCCCTGACAACGCCTATTCCCTGTGCTGTCTAGCTATATTTGTGCCGGCGGCAGTACCATCTGCTATTGACCATCACCCCGGCTCTGACGTCACGCTGCTGTGGTGGCGTTGTTCATGGCCGGGCGCATGCGCAGACGCCTCCCTTGACGCGGATGTGGTACCTGCGCACGCGCAGTGCACACACCTCGTTTGGGCTTGTTTGTAAACCACCACTCCGTGCATCGACGCCCGCCACCTCCACATGTGGGAGGCCCGGCGCAGCCTGCTGAAGTGGTTGAAATGACAACGATGGAATCGTAAACTCAAGAGAGCCGCCTCGCTATGCAGAGAAAAGTGGCTATCCCTCTGAGACGGCTTGAGAGGAACGCCGAGTACTTGCAAGACGCGGAAGCTGCTGCGACACCTATCAACCCAGGCAGCAGCAACACAGAATCTCACCACAACATGGGTCCGAGTCATCCAGCAATTTTCAGGGAGCAGGACAGACCTCCTCTTGACCCTCAAAGTTTGGTACTTTCCCACACAGTCATCGCAGCCACTGCCAACGTATAACGGTAATAATCCCTGGAGAAGGGGAACTAGGGGGACAAAGGAAAAACACAAATCTCCAAACACAGCTAGGTGACAGGTGCGCGACTGAAAAAATCCGTCTGCTCCTGGTATCGAACACGGGACCTCTTCATTTCCAGTGGAGCGCTCTACCAATTGAGCTAACCAGGAGTTACACGACAGTAGAGCAAATGGGTTTTATCAGCTGCCACCAGTCTACCAGGACCAGGCGGCTTTTTTCAGTCGCGCACCAGTCACCTAGTGGCGTTTTGAGATTTGTGTTTGTCCTTTGTCCCTCTGGTTCCCTTTCTCCAGTGATAATTATCATTGTTCTTGTCCAGCTCGCTTGCACCTTTGCATTAATTGTATTATCATCGCCACCTTATACCGGCAGCCCAAGCCCTTGATGAAGACATTATTCTTTATGAAGTAACTGTGGCAATACAGGGTTTCAAACGCCACAGAACAAATCACCAATAAGGCGCTCTTCAATCGTGACAACCCCTCACTCTACTAGAGCTTACCGCTTATCTGAACAAAATATGGAGAGAAGAAATTCTTCCCGAGGACTGGAAAGCGGAAAAGGTCCGTTTCATTCCAAAGCCAATCAAACAACCAGCCTCACTTCGAGCGTCGGGAAGCTTTTTGAGCACATCATTCTCAACCGGTTACAACCAAACCTGGAGGACTCGGGCGCAATTTCGACAACTATGGCGGGATTCTGTCCTCACCTCTCGACAAAGGACACGCTACTTCAGCTGATAGAGGATATGATGGCACCAATAACACACAATTTCCCCACCATCCTCCTCGCCCTGGATCTTGAAGGGGCGTTCGATAACGTCAAGCATACAATCCTACAGAGGCTAAAAAAACTGGAATGTGGGGCCAGGACATAATGCTACATCAGAGATTTCCAATCAGATAGAAAGGCCATCCTAAAGTATAAGTTTGGGCTAGTTGGTATTTTATGATTAAAAATTAAAACAGCCCAAGGACACGGACAAGAACAAGAAGGTAGACGAACAAGGCGCCGTTCGCGCCTTGTCTACCTTCTGGCTCTTGTCTGTGTCCTTGCGCTGTTTTAATATTTAGCCATCCTAAAGGTCGGGAATCAAGCTACGGGCCCCTTCTTACTGGGTGGGCGCGGCACACCACAGGGAGCAGTTCAATTCCCATTCCTGTTCTCTATTGCCCTAATCAGTCTTCCACTGCTCCTTGATGGCATCCCATAGATCTGACATACCCTGTACGGGGACGATATTACCATCTGGTCGTCCTCAGGGTCAATCGGGGCAATGGAGAGCCGTCTGCAAGAAGCGGTGGATGTAGTGAATGACTACGCTAAGTCATGCGGCCTCAGATGCGACGCCCCCCTCCCCCACAGAAATCAGAGTTACTCCTGGTCTCACGGCGAAAGTAGCACCCACCCGGCTCGCCCACTATCAACATACACCTAAAGGGTCACACCATCGTCCCGTCCCAGAGAGTGAAGACGCTTGGATTGGGTTTTCAGACGGTTCGCACAACCACCATACTGGTAAACAAGCTCAAGACTACAACAGACCAAGTTACACGCATGATCCGGTGAATCGCGACCAAGATAAGCGGCATATGGGAGGCGGAAACGCGGACACAATGATCAGAAAGGAACACAAGCAGGCCGTGGGTCTTCTCATAAGCACGTCCACTGAACGCCTCTTCCAGCTAAGTGTACAATACTGCCGAGGAGTTTGATCGAGGCACATCTCTTTAACCAGCAAGCGAGGTTGTGGGTCACATAAACGGGTAGATCCATCCTCTCACGCCTGGGGCTCTCGGCCCCGCTCCTTCACCCGCCTCCTGAGACTGAAACCCTAGCCTATGCCATCCAGAACAACGTCACACTACCTACCCTACCTCATAAAATGCACCCAGTGCACCACTCGCAACGAAAGAAGGCCCGGGCGCAGGCCATACACAAGCAGAACGGGTGTCAACGCTCCACAGCCTTCACGGATGCGGCGTCCTCTCCCGGAAGAGAGGCCACTACATCCACCGTTATATTCAGTTTGGCAGAGGTCCCTGCATTCTCAGATCAAGCTCTTACCTATTGTCTGCAAAGAACGGTGATCTTGATGGTGTGGAATGAACGTTGTGGAAGCACTGTGGAAGCTTTATCGTATACAACGTAGTAAACTCGATAGCGTCCTCCGCAAAGTCACATTCAGGACTCAACTATCATTGAGCTCAACTAAGATGTCCGGTGTTGCACAGTACAAAGGCCTAACAAACATAGTCGAGATGCGCGTCAAGAGAGACAGTTGGAACCAAAACAAAACCAAAACTGATGTCACATTATATTATTTTTAAATAACAATGCAAATGAATTATATGCGCACTTTTAATTTGTTATAAACGTCTAAAAAATAAACATATTCTATTTTTGTTTTTAGAGCAAAGAAACGACAATCAGAACGTTTCACACGAATTCAAGCAAGAGAGACACAACGACAGTCTTATTGGTATCGACATTACAATGGCCGCCCTCGCCGAGCTTTGGCTTCCGCGACGTGCCGTGATCGTGCTCTGGCCCCGAATCATACCTCTTCGGACAATATTTGCTGCGACGGTTGCGACGCTACTTACTAGATACCTCCCCCCCCCAATCTTCCGAAATCGTAAGTGCTTCACTGGCGCTGACCATGATGGCATAGAGGCGATGCGGCGGACGTCGCTATCTTTAGCTCTATTGGGGCGAACCCTCATCAGTTATACCCCGTTTGACCTCATGTTGTATCGCGGCGAAGTCTAAAAGCGCGAGCTCATAGCGTTGGCAGCTGCCCTTAAAGAAACCTTGAAATGACTTTTTTTTTTTTACTTTTTCCAAATAACTTTTACATTAGACCTTCAATTTTCACTGAGCACCAAGCAGGCATCCGTTTTCTTTTCGGTTAATTGACTTCTACACGAAAAATCATTGAGTAAAGCTATACGCACTACGTAGTGCACTTCAAATCAATGAAAGCTCGAGTTTTTCTTCTTCGCCAATTCAACGCAAAACAAGCCGCAGCGTAATTTTCACGGTCGTGGTGTACTCTGGCATCGGAACCTGAAGTTCGCTCGACAGTAGGAGAATGCGAGCGTTAGCGGCGAGCTAACGGTGTGCCCATAGGTTTCACCGCAGGGTTTTTACTGCGCTGATGGTGCCGATGCCGCCGACATATTTTCTGAACCGGCGCCTCCCATCGCCGCGATAGCCTTGGACACATCGCAGCTGAGCAAAATTCAATTAGATATGTTGCGCTACAGCGACAGCATGGGACTGGTCTCATACGCCGGCACGCCTGTTTAAAAGTGTGGCGCGTCTTCCAAAGAAGACTCCAGTTCCTCGTCGGGATCGGACGACAAGGAGTGGCGACTCCAATGCACGGAATGTTCCGAGCATGCACGGATGACCTTAGACCCGGGGTCCCTCAAACCGATGAGCGCGCACCAAGTGCTTCGACGTGGTTCCTCGAGTCGCAAGCGGTGAAACTGGAGCCGTTTCTTTTTAAGCTCTGGACTGCACAAGTTGTAATTTGGGCACTTGCAACGAGCGTGTACGACTGCGTCCGTTGTGACCGAAGCGACCGGAACAACTGCTCTTCGCCGCGCGTACACTCCTGCAACCACTGCAACAAGCGCAGCAGATCGTCAGCACGACGGCCGCTTCTCCGCCGCCGTCAGCTGTTTCTGCGGTGCCTTTAAAAAGGAAACGTGCTGCCACTCACTGGCGTGGCAGAAAATGAACAGAGTTTTCTATGGGCTCAAGCTCTATTAATTGTTATTTTGTCAGGATAGGATCGCGGGACAGAGTGGTTGAAAAAAGAAAAGAAAAAAATGCAATACGCCGTCTTGGACAGTCACGACTTTAACAGACGACTTTATCGACAGTACAAATCTGGCCACACGCCTTTTCTACGATTTCAAAAGACGATGTAATCTAAGCAGAGATATAGCAACGTAGAAATATGACTTCGTGATGGTATAGACGTTGCGAGCGTAAAGGAATGCTAATACTGATCACTTTTCTCAAGTAATGAAACGCGTCAATATTCGCATCCTTCATACACGCCTTTAAACAGAGTACTCACCAGTAATGCCTTGAACTTCAGCACACGCATGGAATGCGCAAAATGAGAAATTCGGGCGATGTTCGAGGAGACAAATGCTAAAGTTGAAGTAAACAAACACGACGGCACGAGTGTTTCTGCTGTCTTGAGGGTGCCGCCACCACATCGCCGCACGAGTAGGTGCATCTTCCCTTCTATAGGGAGTATTCACTGGCGGCCATATCTGTGTGCGCGGCTGCTGAGCGCGTGCTGACGGCGAGCTTCCGCAGTCCTTTTGGAGCGTGCATTTAGCACCATCAAGGTTGCCGGTCTTAGCAGGCTATTAATGTGAGCTCGTTCTGGGCATGCGCTCTAAACAGTGACCTCAAATATGGCGTCCAGTGAATACCTCCTATACTCTGTTTCACCTTGTGTTGTACCGCAGGAAAGGCTACAAGCGCGAGCTCCTTGCTCTAGGGCACATCTCGGCGGCACAAGCTCTCGTGCACCAAGGGCAGCTACCAACGCTATGATCTCGTGCGTCTAGCCTTCGCTGCGGTACAACATAAGGTGAAACTATAGGACGTGCTGGGTTTTCATCGCAACACACGACAAGAATTCAGTCAAGGATAGCGCTCTACGCGGAAAGACGAACTTCCACCATGCCGATCACGTCAACGATGACCACGGACGCCATGTTTTTCAGCAGACAGCAGGAACCGCGACCGGCATGCAACGCGCGCGGCCGAGCTCAACCAATTGAGGAGTTTCAGCGAATATAGGGGGCGCTCCGATCGATACAACATGGCGGAAAAGAGGGGGATAGATTTGCGACGCCCGTAGACCGGTAGCGTATAAATTAAACAAATCACGTCGTTCTCTGTTTGTTGCAGTGTGCGAGACGATCATCGCTTCAAGCAAGACCTACCGTGATGCTACAAATGAAGTGGTCAAGCCACGAAAGCAAGAAATCTTGCCATAGTCAAGATATGTGTGCAAGTGTTCGACGTGAGCTCTCACGCTGGTGCAGCTGTCATCAAGTTGAACAGAATGTACGCGGATCCAAAGAAAAGTACATACCAACAATGTTCGCGCGTTGAAACTATGACGCGTACTTTATCTAAAACTAAACTTATCGGTTTGTGGCTACAAACATTTTCGTTGACGTTGCTTAGATGATGCAACCATTCAGGACTCACATTAAACGGTGTTGCGAACTCTTCGGTTGTTCTAGTTAATTGCGCTAAAAAGCGGTTGAATGGAAAGTATGACAGCTACAGCATACAAGGGACGATTGAGGTCTTTATCCTGCGTTCTATGTACCGAAACATCGGTATCCTTGGTGTTATATTGCGATCAGCTGGTCGCCGATCGTCCTGTTTTTACGCATAATGTAAACAAGCCCCGGAAGCGCCAATCTCATTTCGATGTACTTGTGCATTCCTACAATCCTCCTTTTGGCTCTTGTGGAAAGCTTTATTGTAATAGCAATAGTCTCATTGGTCGTTCGAGTTGTATGTGCCACGGTGATATCAGCTGTGTGTGATCTGCTGACAAACAAGTCTGTATTAAATGCCAAGAGAACAAAGGTAAAGCTTTTAAAAGTTTTTTTTTTTTCTTTTTACAAAACAGGGCAAATCTTCTAAAACAATAACAACCTAAGCTGATATTTGAGTGTGCTGAAGAATGAATGGCAAAAGGTGCTTATGCTAAGTGGTAGATGTACACAGTTGCTTTTCTTTTTGCCTCTGCATTGTAAATTGGAAGATATGTGCCAACAGAAGACACGTGTATTTTTGAAAATGTCCTTTATTAGGGCAAAAATAGGTTTTCATACACAACCGAAGAGTTCGCAACACCATTTAATGCGAGGCCTGAATGGTTACATCGTCTAAGCAACGTCAACGAAAATTTTAGTAGCCGCAAACCGATAATTTAGGTTTAGATAAAGTATGCGTCATAGTTTCAGCCTCAAACGCGCGAACATTGTTGATATGTACCTTTCTTGATGACAGCTGCACCAGTGTGAGAGAGCCCACGTCGTCGAACACTTGCACACATACCTTGACTATGGTATGGCAGGATTGTTTGCTTGAAGTGGAGATCATCTCGCTACGACTTGCTACGACCACCCACCGCAGCGATGCAGGCGTCGAAGGGGCGCAATGCAGTCAGTCACCGTCACCCGACGCTGGTCGTTTGGCATTCACGACTTTCCGCCCAGGTGCTTCGTTTGTACTTGGCACCGAGTGTTATTTTCTGTGCTTGTGTGTGTGCTCAGTGGCTGGATATGGGCCTCAATAGCAGTTATTCAGGTTCAACAGAGCGTTCGCCGAAGAACTTCTGAAAAAAATGCCACCCAGGAAAAAAAGCACAAAGACACAACACACCAGCTTGGCGAACTATGCACTGGGTGCGGAAATCAGGCCCTGTGGATTATACAATAAATGCAAACTATCTAAATAAAACAAAACAAAAATTTAGGCTCAAATTGGCTTCTGCGGACTATACGCCTGGACACTGGTGCCTGTTATTATGCATTGTGTGTTCACTGCTGTTTGTTGTGGCTCGTTTAGTAGACGATAGATGGCGCATGGCTCCGAGCATTATAAAATTCGTCAATTTCACTCACATCGCTGATTATGCTACAAAATGTGGCCCAGAGAATTCTTTAACGAAACCTTTAAGAAAGATTCGCCGGCTATTTATTGTTTATGATCGCGCTGCTGGTGAGGTGGATAGGGGACGTGGATTTGGCTGACGTGCTTTGGCACAGCAGCTGCATCGCAGTGAAAAGGCAGCGTGCTTTCGAAGGAAAGAAGACATAAAAATCCGCTTTTTTTTTCTTTTTTTTAATTTAATTTTATTTTAGTTTGAATACCCTCGGGGCCCACAGGACATTGCAAAGGGGGTCGGTACATAAAGTGAATACATCAACAGTGGTACAATATGCAGTAAAAATACAAACATCAAACAAGTGAATGAGTAGAAACATATTCTGTTATTACGGATATAAATGATGACGAAGCTTCAATGGAGGCAATGGAAGGGGGAAGCCGGTTCTACTCTGAGCTGAGTTTGGGGATGAAAGAATCAAAAAAACATATTTATGCTGCAGTAAGAAATTGCAACTTTGAACCTGTGATCCATGCGGGATGAGAGGTATGAAGGCTGCGAAATAAGTTCTTGTTTCAAAGATGGGTTTTAAAAGAAAATTTTATGAAAGAGAGACAGACGAGAAATCTTTTTTCGCATTAAGATATCAGGAAGACCAGGATGGGAATGCATTAACGAAACGCTAGCAAGACGAACATAGATGAAATAATACGCGCTGATCGATTCTGGACAGATTCAGGTGCATCAATGAGAGTACGTTGAGCCGGGTCGCACATACTTGACGGGTATTCTAGCTTTGGGCGAATGAGTTTCCGATATAAAAGTAGCTTGAGAAAGGAGAGGACTTGGGCAAAATTACGACGCAAGTGGCCGAGGGTTTGATTTGCATTGTTAGTGACGTAGTGGACGTGGGTATGCCATGAGAAGTTATTAGTTATGTGAACTCCTAAGTACTTGTATGATGCTCTAATGAGGTACCTTTACTTTTGTATTCGCAGGTTTGAGAGGGATTATAAAGGCGTGACATAGCCATGCTCTTGCATTTGCTTATGTTTAAGGACATCAGCCACTTGTTACCCCAGTTAGCAATGACGTCAAAGTCACATTGAAAAAGATAACGATTAGATTGGTTGATTACTTCGCGGTAAAGAAGATAGTCATCAGCAAACAATTTTATCGAAGGGTGAATACAGTCCGGAATATTATTAATGAATATTAAAAACGATAAGGGACACAAAACAGAACCTTAAGGGACGCCAGAGTTTACGACATAAAAAGATGAGTAACAGTTGTCCACTGTTACAAATTTGGTGCGGTTTGTTAAAAAAGCATTCGAGCCATTTTAGGATATCAGGGTCCATATTAAGGGTGCTGGTTTAGAGAAGTAATAAATGATCGGTATCAAAAGCTTTTGCGAAGTTGAGGAAATCGCAGTCAAATGATGATCCATGATCGAGACCTGAGGTTATGTTTTGGGCAAAACAGAGTAGTTGCTTTTCACAAGAGTAATGTTTACGAAACCCGTGCTGAAATAGGCTGAAAAATGAGTTCGACTCGAGAAATGACACCGTGTTTGAATATATTACATGCTCTAAAAGTTTACAAGGGATGCTCGTTAGGGAAGCAGGTCTGTAATTAAGAGGAGACTGTGCGTTACCAAATTTATGAAGAGGAACCACCTTCCCCACCTTCCTATCCTACGGTACCAGAGAACACTGAATAGACTGCATAAATATTTGCGACAAAAATATAGACAAGTAAATCTCAGTTTTTTTTTTTTTGTTTTATTTTAGGAACTTCGAATTAACTTTATCAGCACCACAAGACGAGGGAAGTTTCAGATTCTGAACTAGATGTATAATTCTCCACAGAGTCAATAACAATCGGGTTCATTGGAAAAAAATGGCGAGAAGATACTTGAGGCACAATACTAAAAGAAGGATCAGAAAATGACTTCCAAAAAACGACGTTTAACACTGAGCAACGTCTTCACTACGCATGACCTGAAAATTCGAATCTACAAGAGATGTATCGCCTTTTAGTGTAGATTTTATAACCTTCCAAAACTGCGAAGGTTTATAAGAAAGAATCAAGGGGAGACTATTGCTAAGGAAAGCGTGCTTGGCCCCTTTGATAGTGGTGCGATAAGCGCACAGACTGTCTTGATATGCGCACCAACGAATAGGATTGTCTGTGCGTTTCACCAAACGAAAGAGTCGGTTTTTTTGTTGATAAACCTTTTAGGGCGGTGGTAAACCAAGGTGAATGTTGTTTATCAGAGATGATGCAAAGTTGTCGATATTTGTAAATTAACCACTCGACTTTTTCTCTGAATAAATTCCAATTACATTCTACAGTGTGTTCAAAAGAACCAGTCATATATTTATCAATAAATAGTTCAAGCTCAGTATTACTTTGTGAATAATCTCCACTTTTGTAGTCTCTAATTATTTTGACCTTAGTACCTTGGCGAGAAATGCTCCCGGTTTATATAAAGGAATGCATGAAGCAGTGGTCACTTAAGCCAGAGAAGAAGTATCTGTTGCTGTAGTAAGGATTAGGTATAGTACATTAGCTGATCTAGGACCAGATATGGTAGGTTGATTCACAAGCTGTTTTAAAATAGAGTCTGAACAGATGTTTAGAAAAGATAAGCATTCGGCTGACATTTCACTGACCGGAGGGGGGGGGGGGGGTCCTAACCAATTTATTTTCGGAAAATGAAAATCGTCAAAACGAAACAAACGAGAAAAAGGAAACTTCAAGACCAGGCTACTTAGGACATCATGTAATTGTTCACAGACAGCCGATGTTCCGCTTGGCGGTCGATAGCACGCACAAAATAGCATATTTTGGTGACTCAGCTGAAGAGAAACACAAATGAACTGAAGAGGGGAGCTAAGTACGGCCATATTAGATACGAGATCACGAGTTACCGCAATAAAAACACCGCCCCCAGATCTAACATCACGATCGTAGCGATGAATAATGTAATGTTTTTCGCAGTCAAGAAGTTCGGCATTAACTATTTTCGCAGACAGCCAAGTTTCCGTCAAGACGACAATGTCAGCCGAGCAGTCATCAAGAATAGACGATAAAGGATCTCGTTCATTAATCTTACTCCTAACATTTGAGAATATGATCGACAGGTCACGAGGAACAGGCTTGGACTGTACGTTATTTTCTAAGATAAAGAGACGTCATTATCACCAGCTGCAAACGTAGACTGAGAGGAGGTGTGAGCTCTGGCCGAATCACTGTTTGATTCCATTTCGCATACGGAGTCAGTAACCAGTGTGTAGACACAGCATTTCGTGTTTATAAACAGCTTGTTATAACGTATGGTAAACTGATGGCCGCTCTCTTTCCCAAAATCAAAGTTTTTTACGCACGTTTCTTGTCGCTCTACAGAAGTCTTCGTTCACCGAGGACTTTTGTTTAAAAGTTCTATGGCGAAAAAAAAAAATTGTTGGCTCTCTATATTTGTGTTTTGGTTTTCTTTTCAGGACCTTTTACGACATGCGGTGGATGAAATTAGATTTCACAATCGTTTCATAGTTCCTTTAATGCACGAGAGCTTGTGCTGCGGAGACGTGCCGTAGAGCAAGGAGCTCGCGTTTGTGGCCTTTCCTGCGGAACATCATAAGGTGAAATAGAGTATAACTGAGGTAGGCCAGCTCAGTTAAACTCAATGATCGTTAGCGGCTCAGTGACAGTTGACACCGCCGTGTATTTACGGCCGATCGCGATTGAGTGAACGGCCGTTGGCTTATAACAGTTAAGAGCGCTAGTGTAACTAGGGTACAAGTAGCTCCACGAGCCAGCCATACGGCCGCGAAATTGCGCTGATTCTTATGGGCCCGTGACATGGCGGCATTCCAACGGAGCTTCACAGACCGCCAACAGGCGCGATCTTAAAATGTACTCATTCGTTTTAAAATAAGTTTTCTTGACTTCTCTACCCGCAGCCCAAAATCACTAGTCTAGACTAGTGTTTCTTGGCTGCCGGCACAACGTATATTATATCTAAGCATGCAAATAGGTGCAAAAATTTCGTTTCCTTACCCATTAGGGAACCTTCCAGTTCGTTGGATCTTAGTGTAGGAAGTATATTTAGCTACCGCAAAGCGAGTAACATGCTCGGTCCGAAACTGGGCAACTGCAAGATCGCTTTCCCGCATAAAGGTGGGATCCAGCTCGGCGCACGTCATTGCTTCTTCGACAATTTTGGAGTTGGCGGCGAAAGGCAAAGCAACCCGATAATCTGGCGCTGCAAGCAGAGCCTACAGAGTTACTCTATCTTACCACAGAGGCGGCTCTGCTCTACCATATTTGTAACCGTTCGGCGCGGCTCCTCGCCTTTTTCCGGCGGCACCGCGTTCAATGGCTCCGAAGTGCAATTGCCAGGCTTTCAAAAACAAAGGAAACTATGGTAGAAGCATAGCCTTCTCTATACTCACAAAGCCTGGCAGTTCGACGACGGAGCCATAGAGTGCCCGGTTGCAGATTTGGAGCGCGAGGATCTGGTTGCACAGAGCATCAAGGAGCCATTTCTCGGGGAACCTGGACGTCAGCGCACAGCTTTTGCAGCGGCAAGGACCCGAAACACGCTTGTTCGCTTGGAAGAAGTATGTTTCGGCGTCTCGCCGCAGCGGGGTGCCAGTCACGTGGCTCTCCTCTCATCCGTTGTCTGCCGCTCCACCTTTTCCATTTCGGCGGCCGCTTCTCGTGGCGATCTGCCAGGCTTTGTCAGCATATAGGAGGCTATGGTAGAAGGCAACGAGCGCGACCTGGAGGCCGGGCATTCGAATAAAAAAAAAATGGAATAAACACCCAGTCGTTTTTGTTCTGTCCGTGACTACGATGTGCGCGACCAAAAGTGACGCTATGGTCGGCTTTCCTCGATTGGCCAAACCACGGGGATATATGACTACAGTGATGTCTCGTTAATATGGACAACTCCGTTCCCGTAAAAAAAAATCGTCCATATTGTGAATTGTCCATAATAACGAGACAAAAATGCATGTATTTTCCCAGTTCGTCCCCGAAAGTGGTGTCCATATAGCGGGGTATTCATATTAACGGGGTCCATATTAACGAGACATGACTGTATTGTCAGAGCGTCAACTTTGATGGGGTCGGTTTAAAGGGGCCCTGCAAGAATGTTTGGACTTCGGTCAAATAATTGTGGTAGTTGTTCCTTCTCACGTAAGGATTAAGGAACTAAAAACCAATTTTGCCTGCGCGCGTTACTTTTTTTAAAATAAATTGTCAAGCAATTAACTTCCAAGTCACGTGACTTGGAAGTTAATCCGTTTCGGTTCTCTTTCAGAGCCTCCAGCGCGTGCGGCCTTTGCTTGCGAGTCACATGGCGACCTTGAATGTTAGTCTGAGCGATGTAGGGAAATATAAGGGCGAGTGTGTGTGCATTGGGGGGGGGGGGGGGGTGTTAAAAAGCTAAATTTGCTGTAAGAAAGTTGGACTCGCAGTAGCAACGGGGAGAGGCTCAGGCGACGAATGTTTTTTTTCTTTCACCTCAGACACATAGTACAACTTTGTCAATATAAAGTTTTTGACGTATTTACTCATGTTGAAACGCCAATATTTGTAATATATAGCATTATATTAAGCATATACAGGAAGATCTTGCCAACTTATTACAATGCACTCAGGTGTGCGTTGCGCCTTAATTCTCGTTGCCACCTCCTCGCGGCTTCAAATTGCGAAATGTTCCCGTTCTTTGCTTCATTATAAGGCCACGGACTCACGATGTTTTAGAAGTATGGGGCGGCTTCTACGTCCCTCGTAATAAAATAAACAATGCAAAAAAAAAACTATAAATTTTTTTAAAGTTAATTTTGTTGATTTGATTTTAAAACCGTGATTTTTAAACTCGCCATCGAACTTGTCGTCGCAACAATAATAAGTAACCAGGACCAAACTTCCTGACTTCAAGGCAAGCCAAATCCTGGTCCTGAGGTCACTTATTATATAGCATAAGAGGACGCCACCGAAACATCTCGGCTCTAATATAGGAACTGGTTGACGAGTGAACAGACCGGCGTCGACCACTTCAGCAACGGCAACGTTGAGGTTGTGCGCCATGTGACCCAGCACAGAGAAGACGACCATTCCGGCGACGAAACTCACGAAAAGATCAGCGAAGGCGATGATGTACACGTCTCTGAAACAAAAAATAGACCACTGAGCGCTTTATTGAGGCTGCATCGATGAGTTGCGAGCGTCACAGTCTATTGGCGACTCCAGCGAAATCGAAGCCGCGTAGCGGCAACGCCGAGAAGCTCAAGAGAGGAGGTCGTTTCGACTCTGTCGTCTGCTATCGGTGCTTGGTTCTCGTAGGCAGCATAGAAACAAACATCGTTTCCCGTAATTAGTTTTAAGATTCCGCGGTGTCATTCCTACGCTCTGACTATGGAATAAGGTTTTTAGCGTCGAAAAGTCGCTTTGCCTTTATATGTAACACCGATTTTACGCATGCAGTGCAAGAAATTTACGGTGGCCCGCGTGCTGAACGACGTAAACGACGTTCTCTCGTCCGCCATTTTGTCTGACCAACGCGCCCCCTATAGTTCGCTGGAGTCGCGAATAGACTAACACTCTCTTTACATGCGAATCCGCCAGCGCCCGCACCACCTGTGGGCGTGCGTTGCGCGTGCGCAGAAATCTGATTCGCGTGAGGCACCCGCGCATGCGCCGTTCCGACAGCGGCGCTACTGCAGAGGCTTGACGTCAGTGTCGCGTGTTGGCGTATACGGAGAGAAACTGAGAGAGAGGAGGAGACGGTGACGTCAAAGCGCCCAGCTCCGGTTGGAATGATAGTGGGTGAATGGAAAGGATAATAGCCTTTCGTTCTACTCACTGTCTCACTCCAATCAGGGTGATGAAAACCGTTTCCTCCTGGCGCAGTGTCTGGCGTTCGAACACCGAACGTCTGGCTGCTCGCGCGCCCTAGAAGCGCAGAATGAATAGGGCAGCTCCGGTTAATTCTAAGAAATTGGAGCTAATGGTTGATTATATATATTTCGAGGCAGTAATAAACAGTTCTGCGTCAATTCTTCCTGAACAAGTCTAATATTTTTCGCGCCATCTTTATTTCAAGCTGTCCACAAAAGGAAACCGAAACCAAGCGTGCGGAGGGCAACATTGCTCCTCTGTCGTTACCCCACATTACAGTGTCGTCTACGATCGGCAGTCTTCTACACCCGACGTCGCCCCCGCAGCGTCTGTTTTAGCGCAGAAGAAGGAAAGTTTTTCCAAGGGCTTGATTTGAAAACATTAGTAGCAAGTGAAGTGCAGTAAACGACACGTGCATATATCTCGACGGTTTTGTAGAAGTATGCCGTGCTCAACGACGGAAACTTGCTCTCTCACACGCGACGGACGCTGCCGGCGATGACGCATGATCACACGGGAACATACCGGCACATGCGCATTCCGCGAATCACGTGATCAAAGATGATTATGCTGCTAGCGCCGTCTGTAGGTTACGCTCAAATAAGTACAAAACAGAAAAAAAAAAAACTCTATCTGATAGCCTTGAGCATGACGTAGGTAGAGCAGGGTGGGCTGCACCGACGCGGTGGTACTGACTGCACTGTAGGCTTTGCCGTGCCTCGCTCCTTGTATTAGGAAATTTGGGTAATTTGTCGCAGTTTCATCAACTTTTAGGCGCAATTAGATCGAAATATTTTGCGTGTGGTCATTTTAGGCGATATTAAAGATAATTCTATTGTTTTCTCAATATGTAAAACTAACCGGAGTTGCCTTTTAGGGCGCATACACACACGTTCGAGAGCGTTTGACTGCGTTGCTGCTGCGATAAACCAGGAGATCCCTGCTTCATATGTAGCGTGCCGTTATAATCTTTGAATGGAATCTCACGCTTCACAGGAAGGAAGTTGTGCCGGTGGCCCCCTTACGTTTCACGACGCTGCGCAGTCGAATGCGGTCGAACCAATCTTACTAGAACAACTCAGTCAGGAAACTGCCATAGAGCCTGCTTTAAAAAAAGGCTCGAGGTACACCTAAGCACTTCTTATGAGTTGTGAATGCGAAAGCGTGAACGTCATTCTTCCGCTCTCTTATATCGTCTGCAGCGTACTATACTTCGTTTCACTTTATCTGCGAGCGAAGCCAAAGCTAGAAGCGCGAGACCAGCGCTTTTTGCATTTCTCCCCAGCTCGCGCGCTCGAGCAAAGCCTGAACGCACGGAGCTTCCGTGCTCGCGCTTCCAGTTTTGCCTTCGCTCGCACATAAGGTGAAACGAAGTATAGCGTCGACGGTCAACCGCGCGCGCTAGCTCTCCTCAGCGCGCTGACCTTGGGCGTGGAGCGGTGGAGCCGCTGCCTCGCGGACACGCAGTGCCATGGGGTGGCGGTCGTAGAAACTGACGCGCAGTGGCCAATGGGAGCCTCGTTGACGCGCGCCAGCCAATGGGACCGAAGCTAAAATACGCCAGTTTTACTCCGCTACTATGGGATCGGAGAAACTAAGTGCCGTCTGACTAGGCTTTTCGCGCGGTTTCATAGCTGGGAGCTGGCTTCACTTGTAGAAAGGATTTATGGTGCCGTTTCGTGCCGCTTCATAGGACAGTTAATGCTTCCGCATTAAAAGTGGCTCCGATGCGTACTTGAGAACCGAACTAAGGCGATCGCAACGCCTACAGTTCTCCCGCAGCGGCCACTCTGGGAGCTGCACTGCCGCACGTATTGGTTCAGGTCACGGTGTAAGATACACTCTTTAGGTGAGGACACGGCGGGGCTGAATGCGCGGCGCGAGGAATCAGATAGCGTTCGTTCAACGAGCATCCGAAAGGCTGCATCATTCCGCGGCCACCGTGCCCGCGGCTGGCAATGTCACCGGCGGCCAAACAGCGAAACTGTGTGAGAGCGAAAAAAATGATCTCGTTGCCATGACACCCCAGTACACCGTGGTGTCTTTCTCCACGTGCGACAACCTCGCTGGAGCTCTGCGCGTGTGGAGCATGAGGCGGCACGAGCCGTCTTGTGCACTGCTGCCTGCCTCCTGCGTCTTACACCGTGCCCACGGGTCGACGAGTCATCTGCCGGCGCCGCTTGAAACCATAGTGAAAGAAAGAGAGTGAAAAGCGAACTTTATCGGCACGTCGCGAGGAGCGCGCTGTCCTCACCTGGAGAGTATTATCCTACACCCTGGTTCAGGTCGAGCCGCGCTAATCCGGTGGCGCCATCTCGCAGTGCTATTTCGCAGTAGCAATATAAATACGCTTTCATGTTTTCACTTGTCGATAGAGGGCGGAGCTGTTATCATATCCAGGTATTGGTGGACACGAGCGGTCCGCGTTTCAATCGGGTGAGTTTCACAACTAAGCGTACGGACCCTTTTTTATCATTTCTTTTGAATATACCTTGTGCTAAATTGCCCAAGTACCAAGTAGCCCACTGTGAGTGTATTTACACGCGCTGAACGTGCTGGCGTCTGCAGTAGTAACTGTTCTAAAGCAAAATCGTAAAACAAATTTTATCTTGCACGCGCGTCTGTGAACCCCTCTTTTGGGTTATTTATTTTGAATCTTTTATACGGGAAAGGCATGGGTGGCGTGTCCCAGCATTCTCCTTGACGCTTGGGTTATTTAGCAATATGTATTGCCACTGAAAGTTGGTAAGCCATCTGTATTTCCTATTAACATAAAGCGATTTTACTCGACATTTTGCAGCTGCAACGTCGCTCATGCAACAAAAAACAAAAAGAAGAAACAACGTAGTGGAAGTTGCGATACCGGACGTCGTAGCTGAGAAAAAACACAAGCAAAATCGGACTATGTGAACCGGGGTTTTACACCACGTTTTCTTGTGGCGGGTTCTCTGTTGACCGGGTTAAATAGTATACAACTCGTGAGAAATTAATACATTCTTCAAAGTAGCGAAGAAAAAAAAAACGTAAAAAGACGCACGATTTCTTTTTACGCAGTTAGCTTAGGTGCAACAAAGCTTATAGACGCAGTAAACCAGAAAACAAAAATAAGAGATCCGTTCACCTAACAAGGCTATTGCGGAAATCGTTGTAGCTTCCGAGCGAGTAGATCATGCCTTGCGCCACGCTCAGCGAAAAGAAGACTTGTTCTGCGGCCTTCTGCCACACCTGGCGGATAAAAAAGAAAGCGGTCAGCGGCAATCCTAGGAAAAAATTATTAAATAAACAAAAAGCCAGAAACTGGTTAAAAGAAGCAAAAATAAAAATACAAACAACAAAAATAAAGAAAGGAAATCATTCCAGATAAAAAAAAAATGTTCCCTTTAAATTAGGAAACACAAATATATATCTTCAACTCATTAAGGCTGTTATGTATTCTTTTTCTGATTCTTCTTTTTCTGGCCCTAACGTTTTGTGGCATTAAGGCAGGACGGCCTTAATGAGGGGAAAAGAGAATAAATGAAAAGTACACAAATAAACTATACACTGATGTTTCATCAATGTATAGTTTATGAACCTTCGTTCACCAGAAAAAAACTTCAGCCTTTCCATTTTTGTGAAAAAGGAAGAGCAGTGGAGCTGTAGCTTCTGTTCTCGGCGGTGGCTTTCCAGGCGAGCGATCTGCTCTTCTTTCGCAAGGGAATCTGAAGCGCTCGACGCAGCGGAACTTTAGGCGATAGCGGCTTCGCGGCGGTTGCGGAACCATTCGCGCTGCTGCGCACATCGACGCTCGTTCTGCTCCCGCTCTTCTTCCTCCGAAGAAAGGTTGCCGCCGTCTGTGAGCGACGGCGGCAACCAGTTGGCTGGTTCCGCCGTCGCTCATAGATGGCGGTAGCTGTCCAGAGTGTTGTGTCATCATTTTTAATCCGGCGGACACGATCCTTGGGAAAGTAGCCCTTAACAGCTCCGCTGTAAAAAGAATCCATATTAATTAGATATATATATAAAAAATGGAACATAAAAACAAAACAAGACACAACAAATTAACTCAAAGAAACAAAAAGACGATGAAAGAAATTACAGGAAGAAGCTTAAGCTTCGCCTTTAAGAGTGGAACGCGATAGCTCCGTATACATCCACGCTCGTTCCCAAGCGCAATCGCCTTGCCGGATTCCATGCAAGCTACATAGGTCCTCGGACAGTATTCGACGCTTTTTGTCTTTATTCGTGCACCCTATCACCCAGCAATGGTGTCCCGATGACTGGGGGACTGTCGCCATCGAAGCCCGTGGCTCTAATTAAGTTTGGGAGTTTGAAACAGAGAAGAAAGCTCGAACGAAGTTCGGGTACTGCATACACCCAACACCGGCCAAGCCTCTCATCCGGGACTTTCACGCTTTCTACACAACCAGCGAGGGGGAAAGCGCCGGTAGACCTTTCCCCTTTTCTTTCTCGCTCTCAAAGTGGCGCTAGATCAGAGAAGAGGGCACGCGCAAGGCTCTCTCCGGCAGCGCGAAACAATGCCACAGAGGTTAAAATCGGAAACACGAACGCGCTTCTTTTTGTTTCGCTTTTATTTTTCAGGAAGAGAACTTTTTGCGTCGACCCTTCTCTATTCCGCCCCTCCCGTTTCTCCACGCGACGGTGGCCTACTTTCCTATTTCTCTGTTGCGGTTTGTTGCTGTTTCGAGGAGGGGCCACCGCGCGTCTCGTTGGCGCTGGATGAAGGGTTACTCTCTGGTGTACCCTAGAGTTCCTCTGTAAAGCTACTTACGGTAGCAAAGTTGCGCGTTCATCCCGTGCGAGTGGCCGTGGCGCCGGCTTTCCTGAACGGCCCTGGATGTTTGCTGGTCACGTGACTGAGTTCAGCGAATAGCGGCGCCGGGCGCGCAAGCCGCGCATGGAAAACAGAAAAGGAGGAGGAGATGGAGGCGGAAGCAGGGGAATATACACCGGGGTGCGTGCAACGTCGGCGGAGCGACCGTAAAGGTGGCTTTTCTGCACGGCGCTGGATGATTTGCTCCTCACGTGATAGATCTCGGCGAATAGCGGTGTGGCGGCAAGGGGAAATCAAACGCGCATCTCTGCTCCCCTTTTAAGGGAGCGTATCGAGGAACTCTAGGCTACCCCAGAAGCGGCTCCGCCTCCGCTACCACATTGGTACCCGTTCAGCGCTGCTCCTCGCATTTCCCGGCACGTGAGCGCTGAATGGCTCCGCTGTGGAGTTGACAGGCTTTCTATAATAAAGAAGGCTATGGAATATTATGAGAATATCATATCATAAAAACGTTAAAGATAGTTCACGCATTTGCGCCTTAGTGCAGCGGACTGCGTTGCGGACGGTAGTAACCGCTCATAAGGAGAGAACACACTGCTACACTGGCGCTATCTATCCGGATGCCGGGGAACCCTTCTGGTCCGCGTATGTAGCTAGACTGACGGATTTGCACTATTTGCGAGAACAAATATACTCACTTTGAGAAATAGTCACTTATAACATTCTGAGGGTTATTTCAAGCCCACAGTGAATGAATGATGCGCAAAAAACAAAAAAAATATCTATATATATATATTTACGCAGATCAGAAGTGTTTCAGTGTCACCCCAAAAGATGGCGCCAGTCTGCCCCTCGTCATCAGTGGTTGCAATCACACATACCGCGCTCGGACGCACTCATAAGAAGATGTGCGAGCCAGCTTTCGCTGGTTCAATGCTTTCTGAGCATCGAGTGTTATTGATTCTGATCAAGGTGAAGCGTATACGCTCACCTTTGGATCCAGGATCATCTTCCACTCGGGCACGAGGTAGTAATACAAGCCTGTGATGGCACCCTCCAGCGTCACTCCGCGGACGAGAAGAGCACCGAGGGTGAAGAACGGGATAAACGACGTAAATAAAACCACCTAAAAAAAAAAGAAATCACACGGCAGACGTCAGGTACGTGCGAAGTGATACAATATCTGAGTTTTTAAATTGTAAGACCTACACGGGATCTGGTCACTACAGATATTTATTTATTTATTGAACAATCATACGCCGTTAATTTTGCGGATGTCTCTAATAACCTATTAGGAGTACCGGTGGAGTCTTCGGTTTGTGTGTGACGTAAAAAAGATGTGTATGATTGAAAAAACCCCGAGACTGCGGGTAAACGACACAGCACTAAAAGAGTCTCTACTTTTTTTAGAGACTTTTTTAGGGTTGTGTCGTTTACCCACAGTCTCGGGTTTTTCTCAACCATATGCAATGTACACCTGCTCGTTTGCGCCCTTACATTTTGTTCCAAAAATGTGTGTTGGCTACTCTGTATGGTTTGTATCAAGGTGACGTAATTGTTGCGAGTTGGGCATCAAACGGACACTTTTGTGTTGAATGTGTCTCAGGCTGCCCTCACACCTGCTACTGTTCATAGAGCAGCTAGGCGGAGCACATAGCCACTCTAACCCCTCACAACGAGCAGCACAAGCTATTCATTGCGATCGCTGTGAGCACGTTCGCACAAAAACCGATAACTCTTCGTTAGGCATGTGCAAATAATAGATTTTGGGTTTGAAGCAAATTCAAAGTAAATAGTGGTTTTGGCCGAATATTTTTTAATTGAATATTGAATAGTTGCTGCGGCTTTAACTGTGCCTTTCACTACTGTTACACCATGCTTAAACGAAAATTCAACTGAACTCGCGAAGGTTGTTCCCAAGCTTCTTACTGCCCACTTATAAGCTCTGTTAAATTTAATCTAGCTATATTTATGGACCGTGGCCTGACAGTCAAATACCTACATTGGGACCGCAAGTAAACGACAGATTTTACATTACATTAAACCTATCAAAGAGCCCAGCCATACCTAATTAAGGGGGTTTATAAATCTTCTTGCTATATGGAAATATTTTCTTAAATTCTGGGTTAAAAAAAAAAAAAACGAAAGCAACTTTAAGCAAAAATAATGAACACAGGTTGTTAGAACATCGCTGCCTAGCATATATCCTTGCAAATATTATCAATCACAATGTTTCCCTTTTTTTTCTCTTTTCTTACCCCAGTCGCGCGCGTGCGCCATGCCACCCTGAAGGTGTTTTTTTCGCCTTAGCGCACGGTTGTGCTGCGGCAAAGCGAGTCGCGAGATCTCGGTGTCAGCTCCGCGGGTATTGCTTCTTCGCAGTGCATCGGCGCTTGAGAAGAAGCGAACTCAAGGGGGCTAACCCGCCGCGATCAACACTTCGAAAAGTATGAATATCGCAGTTAATTTTGAAGTGAATATCGAATAGCGTATTATTTGGAACGACGATTTGATCATTCGAATATTCGCGCTGTAAGTTCTTATTTTTTAGTGGCATCGGAAAGAATGCCACGTGCCAGACACTTTCAGTTTCCTTTTCAACAACAGCTCCCTTTTGGCGCAGACATGAAGCAAATTGTGCACAAATACAGCCTTTGGAGCAGCATGTAGCAGGTTATTTAATCTGGCACAGTTTGGCGCAAATGGCGGAGCAGTTCAATCACTGTTGTGTAGAGTAGGGGAATAATTGACACCGCGGAATATGCAAGTTAAATATTGACGCGTGTTAATAATCCGCATCAATTTTGGAAGATCATTAATCCCTTTTTCTCTTCTAATATAACACTTAGCGATGCTTACGGAGATGAGTTATCCAATGATCAGTGTTCCTTCGTTTTAAATGAAGTGTTTACTAAATCTTTGTCTATTCCAATTAGTTCTTGTTTCCCTGTATATACCGCCTGTGATTTTTTGCCTATGTATCCTGTTGTTGTAGATAGTGAAGGAAATGCTAAGGTTATTGATAACCTAAAAATGTCGTCTGTGGTAGCTTCTGATAACATTAACAGAATTTTTTTGAAAAACACTAAAATGCATTCCAGTATTATCCTGTCCAAGATTTCTTCTCAGTCACTTCAACATGGTGTCTTGCCATTGGATTGGAAGGTGGGGAAGGTGGTTCCTTTACACAAAGGCGGCGATAAGCAAAATTCATTTAACTACCGTCCCATCTCCATAACGAGTATACCATGTAAAATCCTTGAACGCGTAATTTACTCTCCACTTGCTAACTTTCTGGATTCTAGCTCTCTCTTTAACACATCACAACCTGGTTTTCGGAAGTTCTATTCATGCAAAACCCAACTTCTTACCTTTAATCATAATCTCTATGTCACACTTGACCAGGGCTCTAGAACTGACTGCGTATTCCTTGATTTTCCAAAGCTTTTGACTAAACTCCTCACGCCCTTCTTCTTCATAAACTTAGTAGCCTTAACATATGGCCATACGTTCTCGCTTGGATTGACGCCTTTCTGACTAACCGTCCACAGTTTGTCCACGCCAACGAAACTAATTCTTCATACTCGCCTATCAACTCCGGTGTCCCACAAGGTTCTGAACTTGGTCCACTACTTTTTCTTATTTATATTAATGACCTCCCTACCCGTGTCTCCTCTTCTATTAGCCTTTTTGCTGACGGCTGTGTTATTTACAAAGAAATTCTTAATGACTTCAACATTTCTGCTCTTCAGACCGATATTAACAATGTAACCCAATGGTGCAACGACTGGCTTATGGAACTTAATATCTCTAAATGTAAATCCATGTGTTTCTCGTCAAAATAAGATTTGCCCTTCCTGCTCCATCAATAACTCTACCCTCCTTCCTGTGTCGTCCTACAAATACCTCGGTGTTCACATTTCAAATGATCTGTCCTGAAATATTCATGTCGACTATGTCACAAAAAACGCTAATCAATAATTAGGATACATCAAAAGAAACTTTTTTCTTGCCCGTCTTTCAATAAAGCTTCTCATTTACAAAACCTTAATTCGCCCTGAACTTGAATATGGCGCCTCAATTTGGAACCCTGGTATCACGCTTGCATCTGCCGTGGAATCTATTCAAAACCGCTCCGCCCGTTTTATACTTTCCAACTGTCACCACACAGATAGCACCACTTTAATGGAAGCATCTCTATCCTTGCCCACTCTTTCTCTTCGTCGAGAAATATTCCGTCTATGCTTGTTCTATAAGATTTATCACTCTAACCTTACCCTCCGGCAAAGTGCTGTATTCTGAACCCTTTTACATATCGTCACGCACCGATCATCAATTAAAAGTTGGGATCCCTCATTGCAGCACATCTACCTTTAATGCCTCTTTTTTGCCTCAAACTTCGATTGACTGGAACCGAATTCCCGCAGCCATTGTCACAATCACTGCCTGAGATAAATTTAGGACTGCCATTACTAAACTGTTACGTGATGTTTATCAGTATTTTTGTGTATTTTTTGCCTTTTCATTGTTATTTTCTTCGTTCCCTTTACTGTACCCCACTCCTCTCTGCAATGCTGTTGGGCCCTGAGAGACGAAATAAATTAAATGAAATGAAAAGTGAGCTAGAAGCTCGCGCTTTTGCGGCTCGCATTTGTGTCCGTCATTGTGAAGAGATTCCACAGCTTCCAACCGAGGGCAGACTTTCGAAATGGGTCTATTCCTTCACTTGAGTAAAGCACTCATACTTAGTTCTTACCGTGCTAGGCCGAAAAAAAGAGGGGGGGGGGGTTATCCCGAACGATCGGACGATTACGTTACACCCGAGTCAAGGGGTCTAATATTGGGTCTCATGACACGTTGGATCTATTGACTCGGTTAACCCTTTGACATTGATCCCCCCACTCCGCGCGGCGCAACGCCAATTTTTCGTGTTCGCTATGACGGCCCTGACAAGCAACTCTCTCACATGGCCTTGAGTTGCTATACGGCGCGACCGACATCAACACGAGCAAGCAAGGTCCGTGCAGGTTTCCCAAGTAAAGCTAGAAAGGTTAAAACTAAGCAAGGCGCGGTCAGTGTCGAGGAGAAACTGGCTGGCTGCAATCAATACCACCTGAAACAAACCTGAAACGCACACACAAAACGTCATCAGTAGTGGATTCACGCAGCGGCGCCTGGCTCGCGTCTTTGAAGTCGCCAGAGCGTCTTGCATAACCTTACAAGGAGCGCGATGCCTACAAGTGGCGACGCCAGAAGCACTCGTCAGCCACTTTTGTGGCGTGCTCCTTTCAAGCTTCAAAGACGATGAAATTGTGCGTGGGCCTTGCCTTCTAGAGACACGCGGCGCTGTATCTCCGGGAGCACGAACCTTTCCAGAGCTCTTGATGCCTTTGCAGACGGCGGCAGCGATGCAAGTCCACTGCTAAGAGTAAGGAGATGAGCACTTCCAGCTGGAAGCCACCCAGATCCTCGATTCCCGAAGACAATCCGAGAAGTCGGTTTCTAAAAAGTAGCCGTAAAAAAAACCTAAATATACTTTTTGTTTTGTTTTGCTGCCAGAGGAGTTGCTGTGCGATAGCATTTGGAATCGATGAGAAAATAAGGCCCGTTCACAGAACCTGATGCCATTCACCTCCTTTTACTTGGGGGCTTCGTTGACCCCCATTTTTTCATTGAAAAAAGACCCTTTTTAAAAGTCCGGGCAATCGCCTGTCCGCCATTACTTGATGACGTACTCCCAGCACGTGATTGGGCACGAGGACTGCGTCGGCGTTCGGCGTGGTCTCGGATCTAATCACGCGCTTCGTGTCCAAGCAATGGCGACCGCCAATGTTGCTTGACGGACTTTTTGAAAAGGGTCCTTACCAACAAAAAGAGCGGTTAGTTTTCAAACCTTGGAATGCTGTCTGGACCGCTAGATACACATTTGATCGGAGAGGGAACGTCTAATAGTTTAGTTTTGCTGTGAAAAAAAAAAAAAAAACCCTCCGAGAGGTTTTTTGTTTGCGGGAACACCCAATACATAAAAATAAGACTTACTGGGATAGGTCTGTAGGTCGCGGTTTTTGCTTACCGAAAGAACTGTTGTGTGGCCGGGTCAGTCGCGCTCGTGCAGTTGTGCAGCATCGTATGGTAGGTGTCCCTTGGAACCGTGAAAACGTTATTTTTATGGGTGAGTAATACTGCGTCCGTCTCCGTGGAGTTTTTGGTCCCAAACGAATTGAAGAGCGTTCTATTCACCGCGTTGCACGAAACCTCATAAAAATGAAAGAAAGAAACAGATCTGAGTATTCAGAAAGCAGCACTCAAAACGACAACAAAAAATGCCCCCTCCCCCCCCCCCCCCCCCCGGCCCCTCAAATAAAATAACAAAAAAAAATTACTACTTAGCGAAGGATGCAAGCCAGTGTTGACAAAACTTTTGCTGTTAGTTAATGAAAAACAAAAAAAAATGTTTAGAAGAACGCAGAAGGCACATAGAGGAGATAGGAAGAGGATAACTTATAGTTTGAGAGTCTGAATACAAAGAGGTAAGTACGTTTCAGGAACACGAGAGGTCAGTTCTTATATCTAGTTATGCAAAGGAATGACACATACGTAGGAAGGGAATGGGATTATGCCTGCTTACAATCTCCTAAAGCTGAAGCCCAAGGAAGACCTAAGATATCCAACAGTAGTTCAATTTCGACTACATTGCTTCTACACAAGCTCTTACTAAAAAGTTCACGTGTGACGCTTGCAACGACGACAGAATTCACGTTTGACATCACAGCACATCGAGCGTGTTGGGCACGCTGGCGGGTCAGTCCACCAATTTTATATAGATGTTTTAGTGTAGGTCACATTGAGTGCTGACGTCTCTATTGCAGTGCTTAAGCTTTGATATGTAATCCACAGCTGGTCCATATCGCAGCGGTGGTATTGGTTAACCAGAATGTTACGAGAACAAATAAAGCCACCTTTACACATCACACACTTGGCGAGACAATGGCAGATCCGAATGTGAAATTCGGGACCCAGTCTCGCTCACACCCTATGGTATTCTGCACCGTGCAGAGCCAAACAACTCAAACTAGAGTCCGATCATTCCCCGGCGTTTTATGAACTTTGGCTCTGGACTAAGGCGGAAGTTCCGAAAGTGAAATTGGAGACCGTCTCGCTCACACCCTATGGGCTTCGGGTCCGAGCAGAACCAGTCAACTCTGACCAAGGGTCCGATTTCCCCCCTGGCGTTTCACGAGCCTAGGGTTCGGCATAAGGTGCCAGATCCGAAAGTGAACTCCGGAACCCAGTATCTGTCACACCCTATGGGCTCTGCTCCGGGCAGAGCCAGACAACTTTGAACTAAGGTTCGATCTCCCCTGTCTCCGGACTGAGGTGGATGATCAAAAAGTGCAATTATGCAAGCTAGGGTCTGTTTCCCCTCGTTATGGGCATCGGCCTCAAAATTAGGTTGACGGATTCGTACAATGTTATCCATGCGCGGCGGCGCTGGCGTTTAATACTGCGCTCTCCTTCGCGGTACCACTATTGTAGCAGTTAATGCCCGCGCGTAAGTTCATAATTTTCTCGGATGATGATATTGGCTCCCTTGGTAGTTGGAAAAGTCTGCAAAAAATATCTGTGAGAGTGGGTTCTCATAAACAGTTCATCATGTTGAACGATTGTGGAGACAGTTTTTAGCTGCTGGCGTCCATCACACCTCTGACGCTCGGTCTGCCCCGTGTTGAAGATCCCCGGAATGTGGCCCTGACTGATATGCCTCAAGCCCGGCACCACGACCAGAGTCTACGTGCTGTTCTGGTGAGCTGTGGGGGGCACGAGCTACCGCTCCTGTTGATTGCTACTATCGGCGCTTTGTTGTCCAGCTGTAAAAGAATGCAGCCCTGTTGCACGTCCCTTGCCAGTGCCTGAAAGGCTACAAAGGATGTCCTTAGCTCCAGGGCATTGATGTGCCAAATCCATTGGAGAGGTGTCCAGAGATGACCGATTCTACACTTCCTCGTGTATGCTCTCCATTCCCAAGAAGCTGTCGGACTGTACTTTCTACACTAGTGGGGAGCTTTGGATCCGCCGCTTTTGCCCTATCCTCAACGCTTGTGCACCCACAAGTCCTGTCGCGTGTCTCTCCATAGGATCCCAGACAACAGACAATATTCCCAGCATATTCCAAAACCTTTTAATGCACCTCTTGAGAAATTGACATCCCTAGTATGTTCCTAGGATGTCCCGGTCAGGACATTCCGGTTCATGTACTCGCGGCATATTCTATTAAGTTTGCACGTGGAATATGAATTTTCGAGTTGATTCCGTATTCGCAGATCTTGAGGAATAAATTAAATAATTGTTTATTAATATATATAAGCTCTTAAATATTTGTTGTATAGTTTCAAATTATGCTTTTTTTATAAATTAGGACGCTTCTACTCACGAAAATAGCGGGCTGTACTGACGACTGCAGTCGCAATCGCCAAGACGCCATCTTTATTGAGCAAGTTTAGAATGTGAAACCCATGTTGAGTGATCCTGCGCTTTATGCGCGCTACCGCCAATGTAGGGCATGAATTTGAATGCATCACTTCTTTTAAACTATATCCTTTAGGGTGCGCACAGTCGGTACCGAATGAAAATTGACCGCATCTCCACGTGGTGAATGATGTTGCTTGGGGCGAAGCTCTGGTGGTGCTTGTCTGCGTAGACGCCGAGCCGCAGCATGCCGAGCCTTTTCATTCATGTCAGTAGGAGAATGTGTGGTTTTCTTCTTTTTTTAAGCAGACAGATGGGATGGCATCTCAGAACCCCCTACTCTTTTTTTTCTTCTTTTTCTTTGAGCCTTTTCATTCATGTCAGTAGGAGAATGTGTGGTTTTTTTCTTTTTCTTTTTTTAAGCAGACAGATGGGATGGTACCTCAGAACCCCCTACTCTTTTTTTTTCTTCTTTTTCTTTTTTCATAATTTTTTTCATCTTTTTTTTTCCAATTTTTTTTTGCCCTACACGAGCACGTGAGCACGTGATCTCACGAGCAGAAGCACGAGCACCCGACGCCGGGCCTACGGCGGACGGCGGACGGCGGACGGAGATGGCTAGCCCCTAAGGAGATTCGCCCCTAAAAGACGTTTCGTGGATCGTACGCTGCGGATTGCAGAGCCTACCACCTGCGTGCTCAATCTGTCCTCAACGTGCTGGCACGAGCTGCAGCCACACTCCGTCATAGCCTCCTCTATAGACCTTTCCAATGTTTACAAAATCACAGTCCAGCGTGCGATCTTCACAGTCCAGCACGTGCGTGTTCGTCGCTTCGGAAAGCGAGCGAAGCACGCGCCATTCGCACGAACGCTCAAAATGGCACCGGCCACAAGCTCGTTTTTGGAAAGGTCTATACTGACAAAGCCTGGCAGATCGTCACGTGACGCGGTCGCCGAAAGTGAAAGGGTAGAGCGGCAGACAAGAGTCATGTAACGGGCGCCCCGCTGCGTCGAGACGCCGAAACACACTTGTCCCAAACCATGGAATGTCGGCTCGTGCTTCTCGCGTTCCTCAGGCCACCGCTTCTTTTCTCGTCGTGTTTGAAAGCCATGTTTTGGTTCCTCGCCGCTGCAAAAGCTGTGCGCTGAATACCAGACTCACCGAGAAATGCTCTGTGCTACCTGATCCTCGCGCTCCAAATCTGCTACCGGGCACTCTATGGTTCCGTCATCGAACTGCCAGGCTTTGTGAGTATAGAGGAGGCTATTAGTTGAGTCCGTTCATCCTTACGTTGAGACTGCAGTGAAGTCTATAAAATGATAACACGAAATCACGCCATTCAAGCGCTTTTCCGCAAAACGAGCGCTAGCACTACGAAGCACGTCTCAAAGCATGAAGCGCGGGCCAGCTCGAACTTGTTACATTGGCAGCAGTCTCAGCAAAGCTCTTGAACACAATGCACGAAAATTTCCTCTTCTACACTGCGCGACAAACTGACTTTTCGATGCCCTGTCATAAACTTTTTAAACGATATATTCACCAACGCACGTCACCCTGTCGCATGCGAATTGGATGGTTGGTTAAATAGGATGTGGCCGTATTGTTGCACCCGTTTCTGTCCGGTAGGTTTACGTGAGCGAAGCGTAGGCGAGGCCGTGGCTGCGAGGCCCCGAGGAGCAGACGAGAAACCGCGATAAGCTCGTCGCGGTCCGCCATGCGTCTGGAAAGTTTTACTTCACAAAACTCGAGGAACGGAATCGGCGCGCGATGTGCTACCTGTGCGCACCAGAGAACTGCGCTCGCTCCTTGCGGTATAAGTTTGACGAGAGCAACGTGAAAGCAAGACCGGCTAGACGCGCGAGACCCTGATGGGCGAACCATGGACCACGACGAGAAGACGAGCCGAGCCGCTGAGCAGTTTGAGCAGACGAAAGTGTGTGGCGTTGCCGTGAAGGGTATTTGCAGTGCAAACGGCTACAGAAATCTTCAGCGGGCAATTTCATCCACCAGCATGCCACTGTTGGATTACGTCCAGAACGTTCGCAGTAAAGTGATCTTGTGGGCGGTTCTCTTAAATTTCTGAGAGACACCGAGCTGCTCAAACGAGTGATTTCGACCCTTTGTTGCAATAATGACTGGAGTTCATCGAAGAGGAGTTTTGTTCGTTTCGAATCTGATGACATTGGCCTCCGTGCCAGGTATATATCTTCTCCTGCCAAGTCAAATTGAGTTAATCCAGCGTTGGTCACGATACATATCAGTAAAACACCATAGTCAAAATTAACTGCATGATTTAATGCTGCTAGCGATGCATACTAAGAACAGGACCAAACATATTGTGAAGTTGTTTGGGCGCTCCACGAAACATTTCACAAGGGCGTGCACAAAATAATCGCTGTCAAAAATCGTACTTATTTAAATTTAAATCGGCGCAAAACATATTCCTGAAACTGAACAAAGTTACGCACACAGTTAGAACGCTGGTATCCACTTACACGACGGTAGCGGAGTGTAAAAACATAATTCCTCGAATTCATTGTTGTTATACGACCAAATAAAAGGCAGCAGACGCGGTCAGCTGCCGCGATCATGAGCAGAACCACGATTGAACCTGGTGTCACTCAGCTCGTATGACGGGACCATGTACCATTCCATGGTCACGTTGAGCATCGTACCGACGTGCGGTCGTTGATCACTACTGCGTGGTGCACGTTAAAGACCAGGCTAGCGGTTGCATTGAACTGGCTAAATTGCTCATCTACAGCTGAGACACCAGACGCCAACTGAGGCACACTAACTTCAGGCTGTATAAACATTCACACAACCAATGGTCACGTGTGGTTCGTGAGATTGTAATTGGCGAGGAAGATGAGAAAGAGGTGAGTGACACGGGAGGATGGCTTGGGAAAGCTACGTGGCTGACGTCATGCCGCCCATTCCGTGTCCGTCACTATATTTTCTTCATTCACATGGTTGTGATGACGATGGGAAGTAATAAAGCCCGCTGAGGCACAAATTAAATATTAAAAATATCAAACAGTTGAAACTTCTTTTTTTTTTCTTATTTATGTCAGCGGAAACACCATGGGGAGGCTGACCTAACGTCCCTAATAACGCTATGCGAGGTAGCGACAAGTCCTCCTCCCCCGCCTTCCTCCCCACGCTCCTGTCGTCTGCTAGCGTGCGGTCCGCTATGTTCTTCCTTACTGGCCCACCATGGCTGTATTCGAAAGCTTCCGAGTTACTCCGGCGGGTCATGTCAAGTGACATTCCAGACAGATCAACGCTGGACACGGAGGTTTTCGAACGCCAAGGTTCCAAACCTTTACCGGAGAGTGAAGTCGAGTTAAATCCGCCATGTTCTTCCCAACTGGAAAAGGAACGCAGGCACGGGCCAATAGGAGAGCGCGTCGGCACGTCAATAGCTTTACTACTTAGCAAAGTGCTAATCCAGGGACTTTAACTATAATCATATCGACCTGCCGCAAGCCGGCAGTGTGCCACGTAAAGCGTGAGCTCCAAATCGGGAACCTAAGAGCATTTATTTTCGTTTCCCCGATACGAAGAGTTGCGGGAGGCAATACGTGCAATACAACGAGAGGATTTGGTTCCGTTCAAGCGGTCCAAGTACACGAAGGTGAGCCTCATTTTTGCAATTTGTGAATTTTCATCGGAATGCAAAACATATAGCGGTGCAGACTGTGCATTCAAGGCCGGAGTAGCTGAACGAAAACGTAATAAAAGGAGTAGTTGCCCCATTTTCTGTCAAGTATGTGTTCTCTACTATAGAAAAGGCAATTATTTGTTTAAGTGTATCATTAATTAAAACACTGAGACTGGGTGTGAAAAAACTTGAAACAACAAAAAGTAAAAGAGACAGGAAAAAAAGGTCAGTCAGACGTCTTCTGACTGATTTCTCTCCTACATTTGGTTGTTTCGAGTTTTTTCACACCAAGTTTCAAGTGATTGAGCAAACACCAACTCGCCTGCGCGCTCAATGTGTTTTTCATCTATGTGTGGGAGCGTCATTTCACGAACGACGACATAGGTCGAGAGGCTTCACATATGGACAACGCTACTGGGCGCATGGTCACTGCCCTTTTGACACATTTCTGCCTTCGTGACGAAGCAATCCCATCGAACTTCCCCGAGTGTCCATCTTGTTTATCCAGAAAACACACCAGAAGGGAGGACCCACACTCTAAGAAAAAGTGAGCACCCCCCCTAGTCATCATGCGTTTTGACGGCTATAACTACCACACAGGCTTACTTAACTACCCACTTGGCTCGAGCCATTCAGCGTTACCGCCTTGTTGGCAGGTGACAAGCATGAGGTAGTCACGTTTTATAAACTCTTCAATTGAACATTCAAGTGCATGCAGTCGTTCAACAGTAAAAGTCACTTCAAAAATCTCAAAAAGTACTTGAAACTTGTTTGCTTTGTGCGTGGGTTACCATTTATTCAAATTTGAACCGGTCGAAGCAGGCATCTGGCTCAGTTCGCCTAAACTGGCAGAAAACAAACATTGCCAAAGAGTACAGGCAACCTTGGTAGGCACTTACTAAAACCCGAAGCAGATAAAAAGTATCGCGGTTGTCCTTTTTGGTTCCGTCGCGGGTTTTACCATGTACGTACAGCAGTAAACAGCTGGCAGCTGGCGTCGTGCTCGAGGAATTTAACCAAATCTCTAGAAAGGCACAGGAAGCTACGCATGGGCGTGAGTTGACGTGAATGTTCGCCGGACGAGATACTCTTGTCGTCTTTTATTGTGCGGTTCAGTAAAGAGCGTGCTCTCATTAAAGGTGTGATCGGTCAGTTCTGTGTGCAGATCAGTTGCAAATGGCCTCCTTGGTTCCGCCGAACTTGCACGCCTGTCATACCCAATTTTTTTGCTTTCAAGTGCAGTGAAATATGAAGCATTGAACACCACGACTGAGGCCGGACAGGACGAACGTACGCAAATATTTGGGATTATGTCCGTGTATTTCAGTATTTTTCTGTCTCGGGATATACGATTCGCCTTCACTGGATCATTTGGCACATTTCATGGAGCATACTCGATAAAAAATGCTTCAAACAAGTGTGTGTCATCCCAGGTGGAGTACTTTGAAGGGGACTAGGATTTCAGGCCTTCCGGCACGCGTTCCTTTTACCTATATAAAAGATTCCAAGTAAATTTCCAAAAATAAGGCGTTGGCAAACATATAAGTGCAATTTGTTTTGGATAGTTTAGCTTAGATAATTTAGCACACGTCTTTCGCGGTCATTGCGGGTGAAGGCACGGGCCCGAAAGCGGCCATTCTGCACAGTCCTCTTGGCGCGAGCGCGGGTGCATAGAACGCATATTTGAAAGACACGCGCTTGAGCAGAAACAATTGTAGCGAAAGAAGAAAACTGAAACAACTAGAGTGCCTTCATACACACGCGCGCTTTTGCTTGAGTGGTGACATCTCAGCCATTTTCACGCCCAATCGTTCTTTTATGCATTTTGAAGTGCGGGCAATACGGTGTTACTCAGCTCGAGCGCGCAGCTTTGGCTCATGCATAGACGCCATTTTATCGCCCAAGTCACGCACCGAGTGCGCGAGAGCGTCACGCGCTGGCACATTCAGTGCAACAATGGATGTCTTCACCCTGAGACAGACAGACATGTAGGCACCCTAGAAACAACGCTTCGCGGACGGGCTTCCTAGAATCACCCGCGCGTGCTCAGTGTACTCAACCTGTACTCAACCGCCGCTGAAGTCATTCGGGTACGTAAAAAGAGAAAAAATGCATCAGCATGTTCAGAAAGTTGTTATAGCAGAAATTGGTTTCGATAATTAATACAATTAATTAAACAGGCTTCCGTATACTTGAAGTTTAGGCTAGCGAGAAAACGAAACTGATCAAAACGTGACGTGTAGCGACTATTCAAATTTATTTATAACCTGCAGTTCACTTTTGCAATGGATTACATTAGAGATACGAGCGCTTTCCTGAGGGCAGTAGAGGAAAATATTATATACGGGTCAATCTTGCACAGTCTTTTCGTATTTATGCAAAATATGACAGTGGTCACCATCCTAATCGGTCACAGAAAATACAGCCGTATATAAGCTGGTGGTGTCGACTAGTCGTGTGTATAGGAATGTAGAGTGTCAATATCTGATGTTGTACCTTGTGCTGTTTGTGAACGAGTTCATGTATAAAATCCTATGGTGTCTGTATGTCGCGTATTTGTAAAGTGTGGTGTGGAAAATGTACATACGTACATGTCTGGCGAGGCGCTAAAAGCAAAGACTGCCGATTTCTTCTTTTTTTTTGTCAGTTTGAGCGCTGCCCGTTACGTGGCGCGTGTCGCCGCCCAATTCAAGGAGTCGCGCGTTTATGTGTCTACTTATTTGAGTGAAAAACATGGAGGCGTTCCATGGCTCCACGGAGCAGCCTACGGAGGGTTCGGTTTTCGGCCTCTCGTCCCAGTGGGATCAGTCCCATAGACAGTTCAATGGGCGTCTCGTGTGGTGAATAGCGCCAAGTGCGTGCACAGACGTGGTGAGGATTACCAGGGACTTGAAAGTGGATAACGAATGCTAACAGGTGAGCAGGAGCGTTGAACGATCGGAACCGACGCCGCTTGAATCGGTGATGCTTCGCCTCGCCGCTGTCAACCGAAAACGCCGGATCACTTGCGGCAAGCACAGCAAGCAGATGCTCTGTTCAATAAAGACATCATTCCATGTGTCGCTATACGATTCCTTCTTTGAATGTTTTCTGGCCGCGAAGTAAATGCCGCCGGCCGCGCGAAAGCAGTCGCAGACAAAGCCCCTCGAATGCCCCTCCCCCCTCCACCCCTCACATCCTCACCCCTACTCGTAATAGGTGCGGTGCCGGTGCTTTGAGGCGCGTTTTGGAGTGCTTTAGTGCGCACGGAAGGCAGCGAACGGGCGTACGCACTTGAGAACCGTATTTTAGCAAAAAGCAGTCCAGCTCGCTAGGCCTCACTCGTATTGCTCCACTGTCGCTTGCCAGCCGCCATGTTGCTTTTGGGGGTGCTCACTGTGACTACCTGTTGATTGCGTGCCGCGTGACAACCCATGGGTCGTTAGTATAAATAAGGGGGGGGGGGGGTAGCGATATCTGTGACGGCTTCTGACTACCCCAAATGTGGTGCCCTACGACTACCCTTTTGTTGAGAGTGCAGAGTCGAAACGACACCTGTGAGGGCGGACGAACGAGCGAGCTGGTGCTAAAGCATGTGCTGTGGTGCAGCACA
The DNA here is from genome assembly GCA_013358835.2 of Ixodes persulcatus. Classification (NCBI taxonomy): domain Eukaryota; kingdom Metazoa; phylum Arthropoda; class Arachnida; order Ixodida; family Ixodidae; genus Ixodes; species Ixodes persulcatus. The sequence continues at coordinate 26,512 of JABSTQ010009819.1, read as the reverse complement.
AATATTTCGCTGAAAAGCTTTTGTCATAGAATGAACGATAGGCTTGTTGAAGTGAATAACAAACCTAAGAAACGAAAAGCTGAAAACACTGCGAATCAGGAAAAAACTGCTTCATGATCAATTCTAGTTTGTACGTACATAATCATATTTATTGTTTGTACATATAGTGTTCGTATAAACCGTAATGTAGATAATCATATAATGCACATATTCTTTCACATTATTTGTCCATAATCATAATATTGTTTGTACATAATCATATACATTTCTTGGATATAATCTCATATATTTCTACGACGAAAACATGTCCTTGTGAAACATTGCATGTGTATGTGAGTTGTTCGTTTAGCCTGTGCGCCTCACTCCTCACGGCTTAAATGAGAACCATGTCGGATTAGTGCCAAAACGGCACAAAAGAAATCTAGTTGATCGACGGAGAATTCACGCGCGATTCCCTCCATTTCGCGTTACACCACAGCGCCTGTCTTCCGCCAAGGCTTCCACCTTTGCGACGTCACGGGAGGGGCGCTAAGGCCTTGAGTTCATCTAGGTGGTGTTGGCCAGAAGACAATTCCTTTCTGGTAAGAGAGCGAGAGAGAGTGGCCATAACAAGCGAACAAATGGAGCGAAAAAGCACGACGGGAACCATGCACCGCGCGGTGGCTTCAGGGAACCACTCCAGGTCAGACCAATCCAGGTCAGACCAGTCCAGGTCGGACAAGTCCAGGTCAGAGCAGTCCAGGTCCGACTAGTCCAGGTCAGACCAGTCCAGGTCAGACCCGTCCAGGTAAGTTCAGTCCAGGTCAGACCCGTCCAGTCCAATTCAAATCAAACCACGACCGTCCAAACGAAAGACGAGTGCATGCACCAGGGCAATAAGTGCTGACGCATTGAAAATGTTTTGGCGAGTGCTGAGAAGGCGCAGCCTGCTTACCACTCCTTCTTTGCGGATGTAGCAGTTGTTGTTGGCCCACTCCGGATCGCAGTACGACCAGGGAAGCACAGTGAAGATGGAGAAGTAGATGTAGTTGAGGATGTACGCAATAATTACGTTGTAGTACAGGCTGATGCCGAAGCAGACGAAAATCATGCCCCATGCGACACCTGCGTGCGTCACCGAGGTTAGAATTAGCCGTAGTGATTGGAGCGCACACGGTGCACCTAATGGCGTGTTTTCACTTGCTGATTCGCGGGCGGATTCGCGCTGGGGGAAAGTGGATTTTGGAGCAGAGTGGAGAAATCAACTCGTCGCTGGCGGAAACCTGGCTTAGTCCGGGACCCATATCCAGATATTGCCCCAGCGACGAGTCGATTTCCCCACCCGGCTTCAAAATCCACTTTCCGCCTGAGCGGATTCGACCGCTAATCCCTACGTGGAAAGAAACATGCCATAAGTGTCACTCATTTGCGTTGAACTGTGACCGAATGTCCTTCAAGTGGTCGCCCTAGTCGCAAAATGGCGGCGGCCAAAGCGCTATTTTTGCAAAGGTATGTAGACCTTTCCAGCAGCGGTCTCGAACAAAGCGATTTCCAGCGCGCGTCCCTGGTTTTGAGAGTACGTCAGTGTTGCCCGACTGCGCTGGGCTGTGGGTTTTCTCGTCAGTGCGCTGTGGCAGCCTGCCTAGGCGCACTTCTAAACGCTGGTGGCGGCTAAATTACCGCGTTTAATTTCTTCTTTTGTGCTCTATGGCGAATAGAAGTTCTTGAGGTTTTTAAGGACGCATTGTACTATTTTTGGAAACAAAACAAATTAAGCTGTTTTTGTGAGTCCGTTCGCGACAGAACAAATTCAACTGGAATGTGTTTTATTTATGTGATTTTTACGGCACAATACACCCAGCCGTGTCAATCTACAAAGGTATAAGCCGTCGAAAATATTTGACCACGCAAGTAGTAGGAAACATGTACCAGTTTGCACAGCTGTCATTCAAAGCCTAGAAGGGCGGGGCCAAACCCGATCCGACCAATCACAGCTCAGGGGGGCGGGGCCAAACCCAATCCAACCAATCACAGCGCAGTAGGGCGGGGCCCTTTCCCTCTCTCCCATCCCAGTGACCAATGCCAGGCAGTGGGCATCGATGGCCCCGCCCACAGGGCATTAGCCAGTGACCAATAGGAGCTCAGCGAGGTCCCGCCCTCGAGTCACGTGCTCGGTATAGGTGTGAAGAAGTCACGTGCGCGTCGCGTGTCAGGCGCGTGCCAGAAGCGTGTCACTTACTATGACCTAAAGCCTCAGACCTCAAACCACAAGCGTGGTTGACCAGGTGTTGACAGCTGCGGTCATCATCTGATAACAACCACGTCCGAGCTTCGTTCGACAGAGGGCGCTATAGGACTTGAATTACGGCGCTCAGGGCGTCTCACGTGTTCGTCTCACGTGTCACTGGGTTCGAGCTGCGTCCGACAGAGGGCGCTCACGTGATGTCGCACAGGGTTCGTGCTGCATCCAACAGAGGGCGCTGCGCTCCGGTCACATGACGTGTTTTGAAGTCGCTGCGCGGTAAATGCCCCTTTTATTCGATAAAAAGGCTCCGCGGCCGGCTGGGAATCGAACTCGCAACTTCGTGCACACCAGCCCGACGCTCTACCCCCTGAGCTACGAGCACATTGCTTGCGAGACCGCTTAAGTCGGGTTAGTTGTTCGTGTGTGTGTGCACTCAGATCACGTGATGTCCCGCGCGCTACTTGGCTTTTGTAATACGGTTTAAAACAAAATGCGTCATTGCCGCAGGTCATGTGACCATGGTCGTGTGACGTTGCTCGTCTTCCTATCACGTGATTTCGCGCGCGCGCGATTCAAGCGGTGCTCGCGGACTCGTCACCTCGGGAATGGCTTTCGTAATCTGGGTGAAAAAAAAAAAAACCCTCCACGGAATTTGAACGCGTCATTGCTCCATATCATGTGACGAAGCCTATCTATACAATTCCGTCATGCAGGAAGAAGTCTAGACAGGTTTTGATATGTCTCGAGAGCTCGGAATGTTATTTTCTTTTTTTTTTTCATATGCAAATGAAATACATTGTTTTGACGCTCCGCTCGGTCGCTTTTGTTTATTCAGCTGTCGCAGTTGGGCTCGGAACGTCACTTGTGCGCCGGAGGTCGATCTGACAATATGCTCGTGCGTGAACGTCTCGATGGCTGCGAAGAAGAACACACTCGATGGAGCGATGTCGAAGCCTGCGCTGCACATCGAAAAGCAAACAACAACTTCTTTGTGTCTGCGTTGGATCTGCTGGTGGACCTCGTCATTTTTGGCAAGTTTGTTCCATATGAAGTGGACCCCGTTGTGTTCAGGATAATAGCCCACGTCTACGAGAGCTACAAGGGGCGGGACAAGGAGTGGGAATCGCACGAGCAGCCCTTTGTGCTCTTATCCCATTGGTCGGGCAAGGTGTTGACCAAGGTGACCGCATCGGAGACGACGGACGTGGTGGAATTCATCGCGGATACGCTGATGACCATCAAACGCGCGATGCAATATAAGCACCACATCGAAGCCACCTACATTCATTGCCTGCCCACCGACGTTCTTCGATATCGCCTCATCATCGTGGATACCGTAGACTCGTGGAAATAAAATAACTAACCCTAAGATGACTGCGTGTCTCTCTGCTATAGTTGGTCGCCTTGTTAAAGACTGGACCCTGATAGCGGTCCGGTCAGTCTGCTATCGACCTACGTACAGATCGGTCGCGAAGAAGCGAAATGAGGGATCAGTTTTACGTGAATCTATTCTCAAATGCCTCGTCGGACATTTTTCAGGACAATACTTTGAGCAAGTTCAAAGTACAATTTATCCCAACCTATTATATTAAATGAACCGTACGAGGTAGCCCTAGAGGAACTTATCTTCCCATTTAGCATCAAGAATGTGACGAGTCCATCTAACGAGCTGTACTTGGTCAGGCCTACGGATGTCGGGAAAGTGGAAGGCAGCAAACAGCTCCGAATACAGCCAAAGCGAGACTTTATCGCGCTGGTGAAAAGTGCCCTGCGAGAGCTCCTTGGTCCCAAGACGAGCTTCGAGCGAAAAGGAAAATGTTACTCTTTAAGCTTCCAGAGAAACAACGCACTGCGCATGTCACCTACATTGTCAAAAAAACTCGGATTTGCAGAGATCGTTTTTGGAACAGGTCAGCCCGTGGAAGGCAGCCCCGTGGAGGAAGATACATTCGATCGTGAGGTAGAGGTATAGCTGACGAGGGTAAAGCACCTGATGACTCAGGACGAAATGGAGATCCTCGAGGGCTTCTACGAATCGCCAGAAGATCTCATTAACGCGATAAACAGCGCCTACCAGTGTCATCTTAAGCCCAATTCCTCGAATATAGTGCTTCGTTATAATCCATACATCAAAGTCGTTGAGATACAGTTGCACCACAGCGGGTATATCTTAATCAATGCTCACTTATCCCACATGCTTGGCTTCGGCCAGAAAAGCGTGTACACTTCCTTCTCGGTGGCAGACCGTGATGTTATATTATTTCCCAGCAAATACATTTTTACCTATTGTGATATCATAGAAGCGGAGCACGTCGGCGACGTGAAAGCTCCTCTCTTGAGAGTCGTCCCATTCGTAGTGTCAAAACGAAACGAAATGATATCGTATTCTTTCAATCTACCACAATATAAGAAGGTGATCGTAAAAGAAGTCAGCACCATTTGTCTCGAGCTTGTTGACGAGAGAGGAAGCTACATCCCATTTCTGGACGGATCGGGTCGCGTTGCAGCCACTCTTCATTTTAGAAAATGCACGTAAAGTCCCCACCGTGTTGTTTAGAACATTTCTCGGGTTCCGGAGAAAGACCGCTCACGCATTTTGTGTTGGGGCCCCTGTTCCAAGTTGGGAGCGGACTACTGTCGGACATTTATCAGAGGCTATCGCCAGTGTTTACAAAGCGAGTGGCCCCTTACCTGGGTCGAAAGCTAGTGTCCACGGGTAGAGATATCGCAGAGCGAATGAGACAGGGTTCCTCGCTGAAGGACGCCGTAAAGAAGGAAATTGGCCACCCGTATCGAAGCACCAGAGGCGAGTTTCTCCAAAAGCTGCAGTCTGGCGGAGGGCATAAAAGAAAGGCGTCCAGCCAGTGCTGTTCAGTTTCTGGACGACAAAAGAAACGAAAGGTCATGCATGACTTTTTCGATACCTAACAAAATGACGGGCGATATTTTTACCCTGCACGAGCGTTCCTGTCTGTGCACCAGCGGAGAGCTCGATCTGTTCTCTCTTCCGCCTACGTCTTTTGCTTTGGAAAAGTCCGAATATATCGAATTCTTTCCGGTCGCTACGACAACACCCACTTCCGTCTTAGAATTTCACGTTCCGTCTCTAGGACCTCACTTTTACGATCTGAAATCAAGCTTACCTGCACATCCAGTCAAAAATCGTGCGAGCCAATGGCGATCCCGCGAGCACCACCGCGACGGACGGAACTGTCACGCACGATAAGGTCATACCGGTTCAGGAATTTGGAAGCTCCCCTTTTCAATACTTACACGTGTATCTGAATCAGACTTTGGTGAGCCAGTACGAGAATTATGCTTATCGTTCCTATCTCGATATTCTCCTGCACGCAAACCAGACGAGTAGGGATCACTCTCTTTCCGCGATGCTCTACGAAAAAGACCCGGTAAATACGTCCGAAAAGCTCGACATTCCCGCCGATGCTAAGGGCCTTATGGCACGTTTTAAAAGAACCGAAGGAAGTACGCTCTGTGATTTGTTTTGTCCTCTTATGAGTGACATATGTCACCAGGACAAGCTTCTCTTGAACGGGGTGGATATTCGTATCGTGCTGCGGCAAAATACCGAAGATTTCAGGCTCTTGGCCGCTTCGACGGTTCCCCAGAAACACGTCATCCAACTTCCTCGCATTGTGCTTTACATTCGACGCGTGCAAGTTGCCCCGACGGTGCTTGTGGGCATCGAAAGACATCTGCAGTCCTCTCCCGCGACTTATCTACTACGTGGGGTGGAGATCAAGACCAGAACCGTTTCGCCCGGTGTGTCGCACATTGTCCTCGACGATTTGTATCCGCATCGAGTGCCGTCAAAGCTCCTCGTCGCTTTCGTGAAGAGCGAGGCGTTTCAGGGAAGTCACGAGCACGACCCATTCAAGCTCGAACACTTCAACTTGAAAACGGCGGTCCTGGACGTGGGTGGCTGCCAGCAGACGGAGCAGTTTGATTTTGCTCAAGATCTGTACATGAAGGCCCATATGAGCTTCCAACACCGCCTCAATCGAAGAGACGTCCCCTACTCTAAAGGTGCCTTCTCAAAAGACTCCTTTCTGCTCTACTATATTTTGACTCCGAACAGGGAAAAGCAGAGTCTTTGTCCAATCTCCACGGCGAACGTGAGACTCACCTTGACCTTCAGGCAAGATCTAACTAAAGCCATCACCATTCTCTTTATGTCAGAAACGCCTCGCGTCCTGGAAATTGACAAGGAGAGAAACGTCAAGTTTGCCGCTTGAAATGGAAGAACCCGAATTTTACCCAATGTTCGTGGGAAATCATTGCACGCGTCCCTGGTTTCGTGGCACGTTCGCGTGCGACGAGATTGGACAAGGGACAGCGTCACCCGGTCTTTACGTAGTGAATACGGCACCGAGGTCTTCGATTCGGTGAACACTGGGTTCTTTTCTACGTATGCCCAAAGGACAAGGCAATTAGTTATTTTGACAGTTTCGGAATGATTCCGATTCACGGGGAATTTTACGACTTCATCGGAGACGCAGCGAGTTTCTTCTACTCCAAGAGAAGAATTCAATGGACTCTGTCGCACACTTGCGGACTTTACTGTCTATACGTGGGTGCGCGCCTGTGTTGCGGTGTACCGCTCCGCCAGTGCATCCAAGCTTTCTCGCGAGCGACTACCGACGGAACGACACACACATTTCCATACTCGTGCACAAGCAATTTCCTTCTCCCGCTTTAAAGCTCTCCTGCTGCTCCGCCTTGTAACCTGATTTTTGAAATAAAGACAAAAATAAAGGACAAAGCGAGGATGAATCTTTTTTTCTTTTATTCAATATGCATATATCTAAGATATTCTCAAAACATGGAGAAACAGATGGCGCGCGCAAAAAAACACGAGACTGAAAAACAAAAGCGAACGAGCGGATTGTCAACACAACGTATACTTAATTTGCATATAAAAAACTCTCATTCCGAGCTCTCGATACACGTCCAAACATGTCTAGACTTGTTCCTGTTAGGTACGTACTTGTATCGCGCGGTCAGCCCGCTCGTTCGCTTTTGTTTTTCAGTCTCGTGTTTTTTTTTTTTTTTTTTTTAATATATACATCTCCGAGCTTGGGGGAGCATCCGCTTTTTCTTTTTATCGAATATTCTTCGTTGGGTAAACATTGTGATTTGGGTATACGTTCGGGCGTCGCTATAAACCGCACTGTTGCGACGCGTGTGAGCATTTATCGTGAAGCAAAAGCCGCGCGAGTCTCCCACCGCGCGGGAATGTGCTTCGCGCCCGGACGTGCGCATCCTACGGTCCTTGCTTACAGGAAAATCTGCGCTAAACATTGCGACTTCACCGTTTACTGTGATTGCACGGCCTACGACTCCCTGGGCGTACTCCAGCTTTTCGCACTTGAACTACCCGAGTCACGCATCGTTTTTCTCCTGATTTTCGCGCTACAAGGTGAGCAGACTAAAAGCCTCGCGTTTTCCTTGCTAATAAGACATTTTGTTTCAGCATTTGGTCCTCGAGAGGGAGAAAAATCACCTCGGTCCTCTACCACACCTTTCTTGCACAGCAAGGTGAGCAGTCTAAAAGCCTAGCGTTCTCCTCGCTAATAGGATTGTTTTTTGTTTCGGTATCTCTGAAAAGGTCACCGATACCTAGACGACCCGGATCATCTAGCCCCCTCGTCACCTAATCGTCGGATATCTACGAATATCGTCTAGCCATCTCATCCACATCATGGTTACCTGTCACCTGTGCTCTCCCGACGACCGACAGCATTATTCCAGTGCAGACTCGCTTCAAGTTCATTTAGCCTTGGTTCACAATGTGACTCCCTCGCCATGCATTCCGTTTTACGAAAGAGTGTGCGCTCTTCGTAATTATGTGGCTCAATACGAGTTACACTTACACGAAAGAGATACAGAGGCGTACGACGTGGCAACCTTTTTCAGACATCAAGCAGAGCATATGTCAAACCTGCTCAGATATTTTGGTCTGCCGCTGCGTTTTTTTGTGACACTCACCGTTGAGCTCGGACGTCTCCTTCCTGACGACGACATTGATGTGACTGTGCACTTTTTTCATAGTCAGGTCCAAACCGCATTTGTGGACGGTAATATCAGTAGTTCGATTCAGCGAGTTTGCACTGAAATAGCTGCCCGATTGGAGCATTATCAGGAACAAGGCTCGGGATTCTTTCTTGTCGGGATCAAAGTTTGTACTGTTAGTTTGGGACGATTCCTTCCTCCGACCGTTGGTTGCGGACATTTTTCTCTGCCGAAGCAACTTGCCTCAAAGCAACGCCTCGTCAGTGTCAGTGAGTGTCTTCACGAATCTGAACGGGATATGTGCTTTGTGTTTGCGGTGCTCACCGTTTTGCATCCTGCAAACGGGGCTTACAGAGGAAGAGCATCCTCGTGTCGTGAACATATGTGCAAGTACCTGTTTCCGAAAACCTTCCCCGTAACCTTTCCACAGGATGTGGGGGCCTTTGAGCGTAAAAATTGTGTCTCAGTGAACGTGTTTGGTTATGACAGCGAGAAAACTTTGTCTACCCCCTGAAGGTAGTTAAATGACGAGTTGGAGCTGCATGTCGATCTTCTCCTTGTTGAGAACCATTTTGTGGGCATTACAAACTTTGCGGGACTTTTTTCAAATGCCAAAAGCCTACGCTTTCGTTGTAAGAGGTGTCTAACCGGGTTTCAGAGGCAAGACCATGTCTCAATATGCAGGGACAAGAAGCCGGGCAAGACCGTCTTCCCAAACAAGGGTGACGAACTGTACTTTCATCGGAGCACGCTTGTCATGGAAGAGTTCCCCTTTTATTGCGTTCACGACTTTGAAGCGATTCTGGAACCGACTCAGTCGACGGGCAATGTTTACGAGAATCACGTCCCCAGCTCTTTCTGTCTTCTCGTCATCCGCTCAAAAGATTCGTCCATTGTTGAGGAATATCTCTATCGCGGACCCGACTGCGTAGAAAGATTCATTTTGATTCTCAACTTTCTAGCGAAGGAAATACCCCGATTGATCAGGTCGAGTGAAGTGCCTCTTGAAATAACTCAAGAAAACGAGGCTTCCCACACGGACTCTTCCCGCTGTGGCATTTGCAACGAAAGCTTTAGCAAGAAAATGAAAACTCGCAACCACGACCACATGACGGGAGAGTGTAGGCGGGCGCTTTGCTCCTAGTGTAACCTAAACCATCGAATCAACAAACATACCGTTCCACTCATAGCGCATAACCATTCCTACGACCTCAGTTTTTTTCTAGGCAAGCTTAATTTCTTCGAGTCCAAGGATATTAACGTACTCGCGGAAGCTAGTGCCAGAATTTTAAATTGTTAGAGATAGGCAACCTTCGCTTTATTGACAGCCTCGCATTTCTTAATGCAAGCCTGGAGGCGCTCGTGCAAAATCTCCACTCTAAGGGCACTGAGCATTTTTGTTGCCTTCGACCAGTCCTTTCCCGAACACGTCGACCTCCTTGCCCGCAAAGGAGTGTTTTTTTTAATAATTTCATTACAAGCTTTGAGAGTTACGAGGGTCAAAGCCTCCCGCCACGAGAGGCCTTTTTTAACAAGTTGACTGGGAGCGGGGTGTGTGTAAAGAGGACTACCAACATGCACAGGTCGTTTTCGATACCTTTGGTTTGAAGAACCTTGGAGAATACAGCGACCTTTACCTAAAGACAGACTGCCTCCTACTGGCCGATGTTTTCCAAAACTTTAGACGGTGGACGCTAGGAGACGTACGAAATTGAGGCTTTACATTTCGTATCGTTACCGTCCCTAAGCTTGTCGTGTGCGCTGAAACAGTCGAAAGTAAGACTGCAGCTAATTGACGATCCTGACACCTATCTCATGATAGAACAGGGTATTCACGGAGGGATTACCTAATGCACAACCCGCCATGCTGTCGCAAATGTTCCGGGAACGGATACGTTTAATCCGCAGCACGAACCGTCCCAGATTTTGGACTTGGACGTAAACGGTCTGTATGCGGCGACAATGAGAGAAGCCCTGCCAGTGTCGGACTTTGAGTGGATGACGAAAGACGAGATTACCTGCCTGAACATTGATGACGTTCAAGATGACGCTCCGACGGGCTACATTCTGGAGGTAGACCTCAGATATCCTCACGACTTGCACGATACTCATTCTGACTTTCCCTTGGCCCCGGTGAAGCAAAGCGTTCCTGGCGCAGTTGCTCGCGTTTCGCACCGCGGTGTGTCTTGAAAACCTCTTGCGTACATTTTTGTATAATCCGCCAGTGTACGGAAGCCGGATCCTATCTCTCTTCTCATCTCACACCCTGACCTTGTAGATATATTTTTGGATTGTATCGCGCGCGTTGCTTTGTTATTCAACAACTTTTTTTTTTGCCTCGGATGTGTCTTGATACTGCTTGTGTTGTACATTTTTGTGTAAAGTGTTTCCAGTGGTTTCTTTGTCGCGTAGAGTGATTTTAAAAGCCGTATCTGTATTTATAAGTGTGCGTGTTTTTAGAGCGAATGATAATAAAACATGAAACATCATATCTGTCTCGTCTTTAGCGCGTATGGATGCGACCACGCTCCGATCCATTTCCCACACACGCTCCGTTCAGCAGCTGCAGAGGACGCTAAAATTAGCGAGAGATGACGTGAGCGCGATAGAGTTGTCGACATCTACCAAGCTGTCGCTAACATTATCGAGAGATGTCGCGTGATAAGGGTAAAAGTTCACGCCAGCTAAGAGATTCAGGTGCGCACCACCCCTGAAAATTAGGTATATACAGCTTACCATGTGTGGGAAGCGCACGGCAGGGCAACTTCAATGCTTTACCCTGGGCCAAGATGTAGCACGGCCTGTGAACTTCAAAGTTTTACCATCAGCCCAGCCAAAATTTAGCGGTATCCAGCTGATGCTAAAGGAACCTTCAGATGACCCACAAATTTAGCGGGGTCGAAGCTTTTACCACCAGATGTCAGCAATTTTTGGCGATTAGCACTTCAAAGTTCCAACGCTAGATGGTGTCTATTAAAAAAAAATCACTGGGTCCAGCACGGTCTGTGAGTTTCAAGACTTTGCCCCACCGTTTAGCAGGTCTACATCAAAGATTTACGCTGGACCAAGATTCAACAGGGTCCGCCAGCTTCAAAGTTTAACCGTCACCTCACCCCCCAATTTTGTGGCTGATGCTAATTGGACCGTCACATGACTTCCAAAGTTTATAGCGAGTCGAAGCTTTTACCACCAGATGGCACCCAATTTGAATGAGGACCACTTCATAGTCTGAATACTAGATGACGCGTATTCCCCAAAATTCGCTGCGTCTTTGCAAAGTTTTTTGCGAGCTGGCCCCAAATTTTAACAGGGTCGCTTTAAAACTTTACGCAGGATCAACATCAATCACGGTCCGCGAGCTTCAAAGTTTTACAGACACCTCAAGCCAAATTTAGCGGGACCCAGCTGCTGCTGCTATTTGGGACCGTCACATGACACCGAAATCCATCGGGTCGAAGACCCCAAATGCAACAACTAAGGGGTCGCCTCGAGGTGACACTTCAGCGTCCCAAAAAATGTGGTATCAATCTGATATGAATTACTACCGTTTCTATGCTTAATTTTGCGGACCCCAATGCGCATAATGCGTGATGCGCTTCTCAGCGAGCGATATTGAATTTTGTAAATAATTCTTACTAGAAATTGGATAGAACAAAATTAATAATTTTTTTAAATTTGTCTGGACATGTCCACAACTTAATAATTTAAAAACATTTCTGCTTCTCTTTTGATCAGAAGTCGTGATGTGACAAACTTCTTTGACACGTATCCGACGCGGGAGGAGCTAAGCGTCAGTTGTTGATGAGTCACACTTGGATAGAAGCGGTATCGGCAAGCTCAATGTAGCTAAAACGTGTGTGCGGCGCTTTGCAACACAACTGTGCGTGCATGCACGGCTGAGAAGACAGCGCGTCATTTTTCTGGTAAATGCAAAACCTTTTTCTACATCAGCCGCCACAGATTCGAAAAAACAAGACCAAGAGGCTGTGAACAGCCCTGACGCACGCCGCGCAACCTGTACTGTGAAGCTCAAGGGTTGTTTATGAACATTTTAAAGTATTTTTTAACATAAAAAACTACTTTAAGTCGCATTCATTCATAAGAAAGACCTGCCACAAAAATGTCATACACGTTTATTATATAATGAACCTGTTTTTAATTGGCATAGATAAAAGCTTACATAGCCACTCGGTGCTTTGACATAGCGCGTCGACTGCTCGCATCCTACCAGCTCCGTCAAAGGAGAGCACCCGCGAGGTGGCACCACCGAAACATCCCGACACCGATAGAGCTTTTCATCCTCCGTCGCATGGGCGATAGCATCTTGGCATCACGTGACGCGGCCTCCATTAGCTTGCGCCAACTCGTGGCTCTGCTCTCCCCTCCGCGCCTTGGCGGACGCGTTGTATTCGTGTTTTTCGTGGCGTTTCACTGCACTTTCTTGCTTTACTTCGTAAAGTGCAGTCCGATACTTAGATCTACTGCATAATTTCATTGGTACATCATAAAGTACGCAACTTTTGCAGTTAATTTTGTAGCACGATTTGACTTTTTTTCACCGTCTGCATACCGAATGCACTTGAGGATAAGGCACAGGAATCAGCGTTAGCACTGAGTCTTCGATTATGCAGATATCAAACACAACACGTGGGTTTAAAGGTCAACTGCTTATGACAACTCGGGTATGTTTACTAATAGCGATGGCACATTCGAAATAAGAAGCGAATATATATTTATGTTTGCGCATTTATGATCGGAAGGTGACAAAGGTATTCAACGCAATTAGACTGTGTGTGTTTCCTGAAAGTATCGTCCTTTAGATTCATAATGAATGAAAAGAGTTGATGTTGAGTATGTGAGGGAAATCGTAGAGTGGGTAGGCCAAGAACGTTTAACATGCATTTTATCTTATGATAAGAATAATTCCACGTCAATATCAGCCGATTTATTTGTTCATAATGTCGCACCTATGTACGCGTAGGTTCGATGTTCTCAATCGTTTTTGTGTTACAAGCGTTCGCTTGATCGGTTATTTATTAACTTGAACAAACTGCATATTATGTTCGGTCCCATGTCAGCGGCCTTTCAAATGATCTAACGATTTTCATAATATAACCAGTTCAATTCACTTAATTTATTTCAACTCAAAGGTCGTGACTTCCAGCGCAAGAAACTCATATTGCTCGAGAGTAGAGAGTTTTAGAATAGCGTAGGGAAAATTTTTGCGTACGCAAATAAATAGTATCGTCTCTTTGTGTTAACCCAAAATGAGGTTTGAAGTCGGTGCATGCACAGTACACTCTCAGAAAAAAAGATGTATTATTACACCCTTTTGTCCCATATAATACACCCCCAAACTTCAATTCAACGTACAGCGCCCTATAGTCGAAGAGACGGCCCCAAATTTTACGAGGGGCTTGATAGCCGCGTGGTACAGCCTATTAAAATAGCCAATGTGCGTACTACTGACTACGAAAAAAATTATCGGTGTTTTCTTGGTCCTAGTGCAAAAACTCAGTGTTTTCTTGATGTGGTCTTTGATACGTGCTTTAGCTATTTAGTACGTTATGTCGCACCGTTATCAAGCCCCTCGTAAAATTTGGGGCCGTCTGTTCGACTAGAGGGCTCTGTACGTCGAAATGAAGTTTGGGAGTGTATTATATGGGACAAAAGGGTGTATGGTGATACCCTTTTTTTTTAGAGTGTAATGAGCACGTTTAGTTGTTTTATGTCACGCAAAGATTTTGCATACGCTGTTTACATTGTTTACACATGTCAATAAAATTGCGCCTAGCTTTAGATTTCAGCCATACAACTCGACATACTTCTTCTGTGCCATTTAATTTTAGTTGGTCAACTTTACGGAAGACAAATGTCAGACTTAATTTTGCTGGCCTGCCACTTATATTGCCGAGCGCAGGGTCATGGACTTGTAGAAGGTTCTCGTTTATTCTTGCTCCGGACATAACTTCTATCTTTTATAGCTGCTTTTGTTGTTCTAGAAAGTGCGTGTTCATTCTCGCCCCGAGCGCGCTACGCTCGAACCTTCTCCGCCGAATCTTCGAGATAGTGACTCATTCTAGATAAGAGGCCGCCCGCGAACTTGTCGAGTCAGTTTCGTCTCAGCGTTCCACTCTGCTGGCACGCCGACTTCGACGCCCACGACGCTCCGCTTTCTTCTGTCCACCTTTTATTTTTGGTCACAAGTTCACCCCATTAAACATTTCAGTTTTTCCCAGTTATTCTTTGTTTCGCCTTGTCATTCGTGACATTTTGGTGGAGGTGCGGGTACCGCGTGTCCGTGCAGCGCTCCCCTCCTAGGGCCCGCAGTGTAAGTCCGATTTCAAGCCCGGTGAGAATACCACTCGACGCGGAACCTGAAACTCGGACCAGCCGCCACACCAAGGGACAGGATCCTGAAAACTGTTTGCTGCTGGACAAACCCTAGCCGAATAAGACGACGATGGCCAACCAGTCGCCGACCCTTGCCGCTCTTGCCGTCGTCTACCTGCCCGTCGCTCCTCGTACGCCGACTCCCTTCCACGGAAAGATCCACGAGGATGTTGAAGACTGGATCAAGAACTACGAGCGTGTGGCGCGCCACAACGGATGGACTGCGGAGCAGTGCCTCCAGCACCTCTACCCTTCGCTGGAGGGTACTGCGAGGCATTGGTTCGAGAACCACGAGGCTTCGCTTACGTCGTGGGACATCTGAGTGGCCGAGTTGCAGCGGACGTTCGCCACCCCACACCGACGGGAGAGGGCAGAAGATCTCCTCCGGATTCGAACGCAGGGCACCAACGAAAGCGTCACAAGCTTCGTAGAAGATGTTCTCCGCCTGAGCGCCCGTGCCGACCCACGAGCCACAGACGACAAGAAGCTGCGGGTCCTCATGCGCAGGGTGAGAGACGACATCTTTGGAGGCCTCCTGCGCAACCCGCCGGGCACCGTCGAAGCCTTCGTCACCGAGGCGACAAACATCGAGCGCGCCCTTCAAGCGCGCACTTCCCACTACCAGCGACATCTAGGCGTCGCTGCAACCGTGCTGCTTAGCGCCGAAAACGCTCCTGGTACGGACATCCGCGAACTTATCCGGGAGGTCGTCCGGGAGGAACTCCGCCAGTTGCTGCCAGCCGCAAGTTGTCCAGCGACACTCTCCATCGCCGAGGCTGTGCGCGAGGAAGTACAACGGGCGGTCCACCATGAAGTTCCCATCAACACGGCGACATCGGAGGAATCGACGTTAAGCTACATCGCATTGGTCCGCCGAGCACCACCAGCACCGCGTCCGTGCATGGCGCCTCCCCAATGTGTGCCTCCAGAGCCACGGTGAAACCTGCCCTGTGAAGTTCGTTGTTCTGCAAGACTGTTCGAGGGACGTCATTCTCGGAATGGACTTCTTGTGTGAATACGGCGCCATCATCAACCTTGCGGAGAACAAGCTGACGCTTCGGAAACCTGTCCCATCGGTAGAAAATCCCAAAGCGACGTTAGCTGCAGTGCGAGTCCTTGCCAGTCACGTAAACCTGCCGCCGCTGTCGAGTGTCTTTGTGCCCGCCGGGACCGAAGAAGCCACCTGCGGTGTAGCACTGTTGGAAGGAAGCGTCCAACTTCTCGTTTGACGAGGGATTGGCATTGCAAGAGGCGTAACCGAGCTCGAGGACGGGCGTACCGTAGCCCTTGTCACCAACTTCCGGAAAGAGTCGCAGCACCTAACAAAGGGTTTAGCTGCGGCCGCGCCGAGGAAATTCGGGACTCAGCCGCGATCGCCGTGATCTCAGAAGACGCCTCTCTGACGCAGAACAAGAGAATCACGCCATCAGAGCTCGACATCGACCCGTCCTTCCCAGCCCCACAACGACGACAACTCAGTGACCTTCTCGCCGAGTTCAGTGAGTGCTTCTCCACGTCGTCGAAGGTGCGCCAAACGACGGTTGCGAAACATCGAACAATTACTGATGACGACGCACTCCCTGTGCATCGGCCGCCGTACAGGGTCTCCGTGAAAGAAATGGAAGCCCTCCAGAAGCAAGTTCAGGAAATGCTTAATGACGACATCGTCCAGCCCTCAAACAGTCCGTGGGCTTCCCAAGTAGTGCTGGTGAAGAAGAAAGACGGAACCATGAGGTTCTGCGTGGACTATCGCCGGCTGAACGCAGTAACAAAAAAGACGTCTATCCGCTGCCCCGCATCGACGACACCCCGGATGGGCTGCGCCACGCCCGATACTTTTCGTCGATGGACTTGAAGAGCGGGTACTGGCAGATTGAGGTCGACGAAGGAGATCGTGAGAAGACGGCCTTCGTCACGTCGGACGAACTGTATGAATTTAAAGTAATGCCGTTCGGGCTGTGCACAGCGCCGGCAACCTTCCAGTGCGTTATGGACACCATTATTCTGGCTTGAAATGGCAGAGCTGTCTCGTCTACCTTGACGACGTTGTGGTGTTCGCAAGCGAATTCGACGAGCACCTGAGACGACTGCGAGCCGTGCTACGGGCCTTTAAGGCTGCTGGGCTGACACTCAAGCCTTCCAAGTGTCGGTTCGCCTATGGTGAGCTGAAATTCTTGGGCCACGTCGTGAGTGCTCAGGCTGTAAGCCCTGGTCCTGCAAAGACGTCCGCTGTCGCCGAATTCCCGAAGCCATCAGACAAGAAGGCCGTTCGAAGATTCCTTGGGCTGTGCGCCTATTACAGAGGTTTCGTTCGTGACTTTGCGCTAATGTCTGCACCGCTGACGCATCTGACGAAAGACGACGTGCAGTTCCAGCGGGGAGAGGAGCAAGAGCAAGCGTTCGACGAACTCAAGCGAAGGCTCCAGTCGCCCCCTATCCTCGGGCATTTTGACCAGTCGGCGGAGACTGAAATCCACACAAACGCCAGCGATACCGGTCTCGGTGCGGTACTGTATTCAGCGGCAAGAAGGGGCAGAGAGAGTAATGGCTCACGCAAGCCGGGCGCTGTCCAAGGCAGAACAATATTATTCAACGGCCGACAAAGAAAGTCTTGCTGTCGTCTGGGCGATAACCAAGTTCCGTCCGTACTTGTACGGGATCCCGTTCCGCGTGGTCACAGACCACCACGCCCTCTGCTGGCTCGCAAACCTCAAGGATCCGTCCGGACGCCTCGCCCGCTGGAGTCTTTGACTGCAGGAATTCGACGTAACCATTGTGCATAAGTCCGGCCGCAAGCATAATGACGCTGACTGTTTGTCTAGGGATCCAGTCAAACCTCCCATTGCCGGCGTCGACGACGATGACGACGAATGTTTCCTAGGTGCCATAGACACCGACGACATGGCAGGGCTCCAATGAGATGATCCTGAGCTGCGCGCCCTGATTGAGCGTCTAGAAGGACGAGGAAGTACCGTTCCTTGTGTCTTTACACGAGCCTTGTCGACCTTCACTATTCGACGAGGTGTGCTTTATAAGAAGAATTTCGGAACCAGTAATTCGCCGTGGCTTCTGGTAGTCCCTACCAGCCTTCGAGAAGAGATTTCTCAAGCCTGCCACGACGAGCCGACTTCAGGAAACCTCGGTTACAGCCGGACACTAGCCAGAATACGTGAAAAATACTACTGGCCCAAGCTTCCGAAGACCGTCCATCTCTACACACGATCGTGCCATGAGTGCCAGCGACGCAAGAAACCGCCGTCAAAGCCAGCAGGTCTCCTTCAGCCGATTACCCCGCCAACCAAGCCCTTCCAGTAAATTGGAATGGAATCGCTGGGTCCTTTTCCACCGTCGACGATGGGGAACCGCTGGATAATCGTCGCCACAGATTATCTTACTCGTTACGCCGAGACGAAAGCCCTTCCGAAGGGGACTGCTGTCGAAGTCGCCAAGTTCTTCATCGAGTCCATCGTCTTCCGGCATGGCACCCCCGAAGTCCTGATCACAGACCGAGGGTCATCGTTCATGGCACAGTTGACCCAAGAGATCTTTCGTCTAAGCCACACGGACCACCGTCGAACAACTGCATAACATCCGCAAACCAACTGGTTGACGTAGCGGCTCAACAAAACAATCGCCAACATGGTCTCTATGTACGTCGACGTGAAGGACAAGACCTGGGACGAAGTGCTGCCCTACGTCACGTTTGCCTACAACACAGCAGTGCAAGAGACCACAGGAGTGACGCCCTTCCAGCTGGTGTATGGCCGGACGGTGACGACTATGCTAGACTCCATGTTGCCGCACGAGCCAGTCGACGACGGGAGCGATGTCGCCCAGGTGGTTGCTCAACGGACAAAAGAGGTCCGCCAGCTAGCTAGACTACGGATTCAAGACCAGCAACATGTCGACGCCGACCGCTGCAATCTTCGCCGGCGTCACGCCCACTTTCAACCCGGAGACCGGGTATGGGTGTGGACACCAATACGGCGCCGCGGTCTCAGCGAGAAGCTTCTCAAGCCTTACTTTGGACCCTACAAGGTTCTTCGCCGTCTCGGGGTTCTAAACTACGACGTGCTTCCCGACGGAACTCGACCATCAAAACGACGTCAACCGCGACCCGAAGTAGTCCACGTCGTGCGCCTCAAGCCGTATTACGAACGATAGAACTTAGGACTCTCGTCAAACTGTGAACTGTGGCTCGCGATTCTACTGTCTTTTTGTTGTGGATTTGTGTTTTCGGTTTGTGCTGCATCGGGACGATGCGCTTTTAAAGAGGGGGATAATGCCTCACGCAGGGTCACGGACTTGTAGAAGGTTCTCGTTTATTCTTGCTGCGGACATAACTTCTATCGTTTATCCCTGCTTTTGTTGTTCTAGAAAGTGCGTGTTCATTCTCGCCCCGAGCGCGCTACGCTCGAACCTTCCCCGCCGAATTTCGGAGATTGTGACTCACTCTAGATAAGAGGCCGCACGCGACCTTGTTGAATCAGTTTCGCCTCGGCGTTCCACTTTGCTGTCACGCCGACTTCGACGCCCGCGACGCTCTGCTTTCTTCTGTCCCCTTCTTATTTTTGGGCACAAGTTCGCCTCCATTAAACATTTCCCCAGTTATTCTTTGTTTCGCCTTGTCATTCGTGACAATATTATACCTTGAGTATAGGCCGTAAGCAAATGTCCAAATAAAAATAGCTTATTTCCTAAGGCCAATATTGTGAAATGCTGCTGAGTACTTAAGCAGAATTGATAATTAAATAAAGTTACTACTCTGCCAAGGTCGGATAGTCGAAATATTTCCCTTGGGTACGTCATTTTTTAAAATAAAACAGGCCGATACAGTATCGCTTGCTTTTTATAAATTTTCTGCGTCACTAACTATACTTTCTATCAGTGAAGTTCACAAAAAGATTAGGTGTCAGTGAGAACCACACCATGAGTACTGAACTCGCGAGTTCATTTGTTATTCCCGATTTAGCACATTGCTAATCAAGCTTTCGACCAAATAATTTTCATACATGTATTAGTCTCTTCATTAGATTATTTTTTTTTGGAAGCTGGTGTCATCGGGTACGACTGTAGACGATGGTAATCTTCCCTGTACATCAGTTCAGGAGGAGCCCCGCCGACCATAATCAAATGCATTAAAAATGTTGGTTAAAAAAAAAAAAACACGCAATTAATTTTGGTTTGAAAATATTTTTTAGTTCTTAAAGTGGCTCAGTACCACTGTTTCAATAATTGTGGACTACGAAGGACACATTTGTATCTCGAGATTAAGTGAAAACGCAACGAGTGCACGTTCAAACCGAAACCAACCAACTTGAAGTAACATAATGGCGGCGAGTGCGTCAGCGCCCTCTATCCCGCCGGTCAGGCAATACAGAGGCAAACTGTCACATGGTGTCGGAACTCATTCGCTAACAGTCAAACGACAATACGGAAAAACAAAAACAAAAAAGACATTAAAGGGGCCCTGCAATCATATTTAAGCGTCTACCTTTTTTGCGGTTTCCACGTCTCTTGAAGTTTGGGCAAGCCAGCGGGCACGGAGAGAGTAACTAAATATCAGTGCGTCATATTTAACCGGATGACGCAGAAACCTCCTCCACCGACGAGGGCGACCCACGGTACCGAAAGCGCGCAAAATGTGACGTCTTTGGTCCTGGGCTTACTACTGGTCAGAGCATCTAAAAGCTTCTTTTTAGTCGAACTACAAAATATAAAAATATAAGTTACGCGAACCGTTTCAATTATTTATAAAAGTAGTTTTTGTTCAGTATTTTAGATCAGAAAAGAAACAGATGCAGTTTATAAAGTACGGAAACGAAAAATGACCCGTCGACATATCCGCCACCGAGCGGTGGAAAAGGCGGCGCACACTAGAAAGGAGTAGTGGGATCACGCGCCGACACGGAAAGGTCCCGGATGTACGCGGCGGCGCTGCGGTCGTATGGACAGGATGATCCGACCAGCTCCGAGCGTTCCGAAGACCTTCGGCGAGAAGCTTTGTCTTGGGGTTTGGCCGTTTCGCGGTATGGCAGCGCGAAGTGGCTCCCATTCTGAACTGATCTTTACCCCGTGTTTGCTGTCGTTTGTGGCCAATGAAGTGTCATGCCGAATTAGTGTTTAATCGCGCAGCAAATGCAATGAGAGCCGCCCCGGCTGCCCGCTGCATACAGCCTATCCAAAACATGCTTTAGTGGCGCCGTCTCGCGCCGTCGACACGGAGTGCGGCAGGCTGTGAGCGCTCGCGATGAGCCCACCTACCCCTCCTCTAGTTCACGGCCACTCAAGCAACCAAGGACGTCATGAGGGAAGTTATTTGTTGCTTGTTTTTGTAATTTTAATTTACCTATAACTTTTAAAATAAAGCGAATTTCGAGAAAAGAAAAGTTTTACTAAGTTACTACGTTCAGTGCGCTCAGGTTTGGTGAAAATTAAAAACCAGTAAAAAAAGTCCTTGGAGGGCCCCTTTAAGATAGGGCTGTTTGAAGGGTGGTTTTATAGGGATACTACAACAAAATATTGACGCTCATTTCTTGGTCTACTCGTGTTCAAGGGAGCATTATCCCATCAGACACGCCAATTTCCCGTTGAAAAAGACACGAAAAGTAATTTTAAGACGAATCAAACGATTAGCAAAGAGCCCTTGGTGGAGGTCGCTAACGCCTCATTTGTAATGCCCGTCTAGGAACCTTGACAGGTAGTGATGATCACTGTCTCGCCTCCGGTCACGACGAGAGAAAAGCTGAAGGAGTAACTCCAACTAAATTACAAATAGCGCTAAGACAAGGACAGACGAAGAAGTGGGCAGGACAGGCGCTGACTCACAACTGACGGTTTTATATACAACGATAAAGAAGAAGGTGAAGGAAGTGCCTGGTGCTGAAAAAAAAAAAAAGAAATAATGCTATTTCTAGCCGGGGCGCTCTAACAATCTCCAATCTCCCAGAGACTCTCTTTTGTGTGTCCCAGAAGTCGCTATTGTCCCTCGACAAGATTATAGAATATTAAACCGCCACTCAAAATTCGTACAAAGGCAGCTTTGGGGTTACTTTCTGTGGCCCGATCTCTAGTGTGCTTCGCCTGCTTTCAGCGAATGCTACGAGCCGTCGGGGCCAATCCAAGGCTGTGTGAATGTCACGTGACCTTGGAGAGGGGGCACAGCGATGCGCAGAAAGCGTATCACGGGCTACGTCCACAGAGCGGGATTGGCTGGGATAGCTCACAGCATCCGCTGCGTCCGGACGTAAGCTTCCGAGACAAACTACGTCACCATTGCGGCGGATGTTATGTACTCTCCGCTGGCTGCTCTCCAAGCGCATGCGAGAATGGGCCGTTTAAAACAAAAAAATGCAGCCGTCAGGCTCGAAATACAAACGTGCGATTATCACTTACGGATATTGTGGATCATATTCAACCTATTTGAGAACACGACGGGTATATTTCAAATTCTGTTGAAGTATCCCTTTGAACACCGTGGGAGACATATGCGAATTGCCGTTTAGAGGATGCGTACCCGTAGCCAGCGGCATTCCCCGGAAGGACTTGAGGACGCCGAAGCCGCAGAATTGTCCCAAGATCAATTCCATGTAGTACATGGGCCTGCCGATGAACGTCAGGATGATGACGTATGGAACCATAAAGGCACCTGCAAATTGTGTGAAAAAAATATGCTGAGCAGAAGAAGCACACCAGTAGTTGCTATACTTCGTTTCGTCTTAAGTCCCAGCGCCCTTGAGGGTTAGAAGACACACTAACACATATATGCACAGACTAATACCCTCGCTACATGGGTACCCTGAAAGGGACACTGAAATGAAATGAAACATGTTTCATTTTTAACGTCATAAATTGGACACGTTATTTTTTTATCATTTCCATAAAAAATGCGCCATATACTTACGCCGTTAGACGCAATTTAGGTGGGGTCGCGGCCCACTCTAAGACCCGCCCACAGATCAGTGGCCCCGCCCATTACTACTGGATTGGCTTGGCTGCTCGGCCGAACACGCTAACAGGCCTTGTGTCTAGCTTTCGCGACATCCGGTGCATCTAGTCTGGTGTCTGAAACCGCCCGCAAGTCGTGCGAGGAGACACGCGCAGCCTCCGGCATCGTCTGCTATTCCACCACCCTCTTATCGTCGTCTGCAATCCCCGTAAAGCCGGGGCCACATTGCTGGTACATCATACAAAATACAGTCTGCAAACACGAGTCACCGCAATATCCGTGGTTGGAGTGCCGCGTGCCAAGTTTCCCCTTGAACTCACTGCCATGTGGCATTCGAAGCACGAATCTTGCGGTGACTCGCGTTTGAATCTGTATGCATACTGTCTTTTGTATGATGTATAAGCTGCGTGGCCCCGGCTTAAAACCGGGGTCACACTACTTATACAAAAGACAGTCTGCAAATAGATTCGAACGCAAGTCTCCACGAGATCTGTGCTTCGAATGCCGCAAGGCAAGAAATTCAATGATAAGCTTGGCACGCGGCATTTGAACTACGCATATTTCGGTGACTGATGTTTGCAGACTGTATTTCGTATGATGTACGAGCAGTGTGACTCCTGTTCAAGACGCCGACTTGAAAGTTGCGCGTCGGCGTCCATTTCCCCTTCGTCCGTCTGCTATTCTGCCCATGTCTAGAAACTCCTGCAGCACTCGCGAGAAGCGAACATGAAAGTGGCATTCTAGCGTTCATTATACACGAACCCCGGTCAAATACATGCGTCTGTGAGCGTCTGACGATGTCCGGTAAAAATCGACCGAGAGTCATAAAAAATCAACAAATTAAATATGCATTCCTTTCAGCTTTTCTGTTCTAGTAATTTTTGTTTCGCATGGCGTTCGCGAGGAAGGTGGGTGAGTGTCATAACGACCAACTAAAACGCGGCTTAAAAATTCTCGCTTTGGAAAAACCAGGTGCACGGCGAAACTTTATTAGAGCTACTTGCCTTTCGAAGCGAAATGACGGGAACAAACCTGGAAAAACTTAATGCTAGCTAAACGCCCGATTGCCTCCAACCAAATGGATTGCCATTTCTTACATGTGTAGGCATCTTTTCGGTATTGAAACCGTGGTTGCACTCATGACGGTTGCAAAATCCACAGAACAGCTGGGTCTCTTTTCCGGGAACCAACATATATATTCAGCATGAACACGCGCAAACGAACAAATCAAGCCAGATGAAGCAACAAGCACAAGCACAGCGCTTCCGAAGGCACGTACTTACGACCGTTTGCTGCAAAACGGGTCGGTTGAAGAGATCTTTTTCTAAGCACCTCGGTGAAAGCAGAACGATTCGCACTCATGAAAATAAAAAAAACTCAAAGAGCTACGCTCGCTGAGCACGTCGCAAACGCCGGCAGCTATGTTTGTTATCGTTTGGAACCAAAACGGAAAGGCAATCTGGGGAGATATAAAAAAAAAAATAATGACCCTACCTTTATTATTTTTTTCCTCGAACATAAAAATGTTGTCGATAAAACTACTATTACATTGCAGAGAAACCATATTACAACGAACGATCCCCACGTCAATCATCTCTCTATTCAATGAGACTCGAGAAATGAAGCGTAGTTAACTACGTTCCTGGGGGCAGGGCCTAGGGCGGGCTACCTCCAGCTATATAGCATCTGAAGGGGTGTGCAAACCAAAAACGGAAAGCTGAACGCGTGCACTTTTACACCAGAAAAACGGGAAGTGGGAACCCTTTGTTCCCAAAGAAGCTGTAAATTAGTTGTGTGTGTGTGTCCCTTCAACCGCAGTCAAGTCACCTTTAACTGCTGTTGCACGTCACCACAATCACCACACTATAGACAATTGCAGGCATGGCGCTTCACTGGTGCGCCATGCGTCCAAGCATGTGCAGTGTGCGCGTGGACGTAGCTTTGGCAAGCTTGTAATTGCACGTACTTGCCCTCACGAGCGGAGACATGGCGGCGGCCAGATGCCCTCCTTGCAATCGTCTATAGACCTTTTCTTTAACGGCGCCGCCATCTTGAGAATTGCGGCGCCGACGACGCCGTCTAGCGACTTAGAAAAAGAAATACCGGCTAGTTCTGGCAGCACAGCTATCTGGGTAGGCAACGGTGTGGGTATAGGGGGAACTTGACTAGACATGGCTATGGTGGGCTGCAATAACTTGGTTGGAGCTTGTCCGGTTGAATCCAGCTGGCTACTCACAGGCCATCACCTTGCTTCCTCGAGAGAACGAGGACGAAGACGGTGGGGTGTTTTGATGAGTTTCCACAGCGAAGTATATATGAGCAGTTTAATGTAGTCTATGCAGGTAAGCTCTTGGCATTTAATAGCTCCATCTTGAGTGGTGGCGTGTAGACTTTTTCATACCTTTCACATACCATGGGGCTTGCAGGGATAACCTAATTGGACCACTTGCACCGGAAAATTAAAATCGGTCCTCTTGTCGTAGACGAAGTGGTCGTGAGCTTAAACGTGACGTTGAGTCTGATACGAATCTCTCGCGATTCAAGCTCGCAATCGACTGACTTCATAAATAAGGATTCTTGGGGAAAATGCGAAGCTCGATAACATTGCAGCCACACTCGCGCTGCAGCTTCTTGTGCTCATGGCACACTTTCTGCTACTGTTCTTATGCGTTTTAAAATTATTTATCTATCCGACGACCACGCAGTGGTAGCGAGACAACCGTAGATTTTCGGAAATTGCAGCACGGTAAAAAGGAGCATCGGAACTAACTCATGCACGACGTACGTTTTTAAGCCTTTTCGCCCATACCCTTGGCGGTTGCACACCCTGTGTCAGCGGGCAATCCGAAAATTCGCCAGGTCGAGGGTACGTCAGTTACTGGCTGGTTCGAGGTTATGCGAAAAGGTCTATAGACCTTTCCAAAAACGAGCTTGTGGCCGGTGCCATTTTGAGCGCTCGTGCGTATGGCGCGTGCTTTGCTCGCTTTCCGAAGCGACGAACACGCACGTGCTGGGCTGTGAAGATCGCACGCTGGACTGTGATTTTGTAAACATTGGAAAGGTCTATACTCTCGGACAGCTATTTCAGGAGAAGCGAAAAGTGAGCGTGCTCAGCTTTGACGGGCGCTCAAGATGCGCAAGCGCACGTGCGCCCGTTGCTTTGACTGCGTCAACAGAACGTTGACCGAGGGTATATTGTTGTAACTGTGGCACAGCCAAACTGCGGTTAAGTGCGACCATTTAACGAGGGTATAATAGTGCATGTTCATGGCGTCTTCACTGAGCTTGATTGGTTTAGTATAACACCCTCATGCGGAAGGGTGACGGGCGACATGAGGCGGCAACCTTCTCATTGCTTGAACCATCGTATCGACTCGTAGCACTGACTGCTCACTGATGACCGAATCTTACGTACCCAGCGCGTGCTGTTCGCGACTCCAGCGACCTACAGGGGACGCCACTATCGGGCAAATATGGCGGTTGAAAACAGGTCGTGCAGTGCCGTGGGCCGGATCGACGCACAGTTATGGGGCATCAGCAAGCGATTATTATTTAGGAGACACCAGCTGAACAAACCAAGCATACAAATGTAAGGAGGACGAGAGAGACGCATTCAACCGCTGGACTACCAACTGCATTTAATGAAACACTTCATCTTCATCGACAGGCTAGGATCAATCAAACCTTGCTTGCTGCACTTCTTCCTTTTTTCCCTCATTTTTAAAACTAGGGCATCCTACTCGTCTGTCTACTGTGGGCGATACTTCCACCTCGCAAGAACGTCCTCTCTTCTCTGGTTAAGGTCACAGATGGTGAACTAACACACATGTCCCCTTTTTCTTATATGTTTAAAGCTTCTAAAACCTCCCGTGCAAACCGGTTTCGATGGTGCCCCATGATGGTACACTTTGTCTCAT